>MNCI01003412.1:74389-267789 GCA_015680685.1 Gnetum montanum | reverse complement strand
CAAAGCCCAAATATAGACAATACATGAGTTTTTCCGCTTGAGAGATGAGGCTTTGACCATTTATGAAGCATTTTCAGCCCCAAAAGTATGAGATACGTGAGATTGCCCCTTATGGGATACAATCTCTACATTTACAATGAAGTTTTGCCTTGGGATACATGGGGTGAATGCAACAAATATGTCTTGTTTTGGATTATAAATGGTTTCTAGAATGTTAGTTCCAAGTGAAGTAAAAGGTTGATTTTGGATGTCTTGGGGGAAAGAAAGAAAATAAGAAGATTCTAAAAGTCCTACAAGCACAAGGAAGGCAACTTATTTTACTTTCCTTTTCATGTCACTCTCCTATTTTGTCATATCATTTGTACTCTTTCTTTCTACTTTATGCTTTCTTGTGATTTTTTCATGATTTTAATTATTATGCTGAGATTCTACCAAATTTTTGTTACTTTGGACTTATTTTTATATGGAAATTTATATTGTAATTTTTCTAGACAATTTTTTATTTTTGTGGTGAATTTTTGGAATTTTGGAAACTCTACCAACTTGCTTCTTGGATATTTTATGATTATTTTGGATGAGCTCTTAATATAAATAGGATTTTGTTAGAATTTTTATGGAATTTTGACTATTATGGATTTTTTAGTATTTTGGAAATATTTTGGATTTTTGAAATAAAATAATGGTATTTATTGAACCAATTTTTCTTAGTTGGTTGTGGGAGCTACAAATCTTTTAGATGCCTCCATATGCATGCAATAGTTGAGTGTTCTTTAGTGGGACCCATCCTATGAGAACAAGGATATGGATGGATTTCTTATGTTGGATTTTAAATAGTTGAGTTTAGTGGTATGCAGTGAGGCATGGTCAAGACCAATCCTTCCAATGATATGTATGGTGCTATTGCTAAGACCCAACCATGAGTGGCTCATTTGAGGTCACAAGGATAATTTGATGATAGTAGTGAGGTGATTTCAAGACCTATATATGTGTCACTTTGGTAGTGAGGATGATCAAGAGCTAGTCTTTAGAGATGCCTAAATAAAATAGATACTCTTTGAATTTTTTATGAATAAATTTGTGATATTTTTGAACATTAAATAATTTGAAAAGATAATCAGATGATAGTAGTGAGGTTATTTTCAGTATATTGCTTTGGCAATGAGGGTAACTAAAAGCTAGAGTTCATAGATGCATAGATAAAATATATATTTTTTATATTTTTGGATTTTAGTTAAATTTGTGGAAACATTGTGATATTTTTGGAGTTGAAAATTTTTTGAATATTTAATTAGGATCCTTTGTCTAGCCTTAAGACTTTTGGGCCATAACCATTATGCTCCATGAAGAGGAAAATAAAATAACCTTTCCTATTTGAGGGGTTTTGACTCCTCCTACATTTCAATGTAGAGAGCCCAAACTAACCACAAAAACACCAAAAGAGGAATATGGGATGAAAGGTGGATTAATTCTACATAAGATGGATCCTTTGAAGTTGAAAAATAATTTTTTTATATTTTGTAATTTTTAAAATAGAAACCTTACACACTTTTTGGATATTTGAGCCATGTAGCTAGTTTTATGAATAAATAATAAAGTATGAAAGATATGAAAGTACAATCCATGCCATTTGGATCGTGACATTGAAAAGATTATTTTTCATCTCTGCATGCACCATATGTTTTGGATAAATTAATATTATTTATTATATGCTATTTTATTTAATTATTATTTTGAACATTATTATTTAATTTTGAAAACTTTAAACATGAATATCTCTATTTCTAGATGTCCAAGTGATGCGAAACAAGTGTTTTTGGAATCATTATTTTGTTATTTTATGATGTAACTAGTGGAATTTTTTGACATACATTTTTGTGGCTATGCAAATATCTATTTTCCTTTAAATAATTTTACATAATTATATATATAAGTAATATTAAATTTTTCTATGATGAATTTCTCTATTATATTTATGCTTCTAATTAATAATTTTTATATTTTTTATTATTTCTTTTGAATTTGTAAATCAATGTTAAATCTAGATCCTTAGGGTTTTGTAGCATTTCAATTAGTTATTTATAGAACTTTATAGATAATTAATAGGGGTATTACAGATATTCTCCATTTTGACCTTCTAGACAAAAGCAAGGACCTCCAAGAGATCTTTATGTTTTGGAGACAAGCTTTGCACAACTTTAGGCCTCTTTTGTTAAGGATATTGAAACATTCCATTTTGTTTTCTTATTTCTCTTAATCTCTTATCACCATATTTATATCCTTGTTATGTATAAATACTACCATGGTGATGGTGTAATTAACCTTTAGTTTATGTATAACTTAATCTATTAAGTAACACTATTAACTAATTTTGGTACATTATGATACGATTACAATGGTTTAAGTTAAGGACATGTCATTTCATATAACTTAAATAACCTTCACATGTTAAACATGAAATTATTAATGTGAGTTTCTATTCTATCTTTTTATCATCTTAAGGTTACTTCACCAAATGTCTTGAAAGCTTAGCATGATATTAAAGTGAGACAATGACTAATCCTTCAATGTTAAGAACACCTCCCAAAAATTAGCAAAAGAAATTCTACATAGCCATGAAAAAGGTAAGAACTTGTGCATCATTACTTAGGAGTATAGTTATAAATTCTTAAAATTATAATATATAAAAATTACAAATGAGATTTCTACATATGAAACTATCATGGTGGACAATAATAATAAGATGGAGGAAATTCTTATTCCCTTGAGCATTTAAGGGAATTTGTGTAGCTTGTAGAGAAATAATATTTTGTATATAAAAGGTGGAAGAAACTTGAGGAGACATTTGAAATAAAAAAAATTCAAAAATTGCAATTTTTTAAAAAATTAGTAAAGTATTTAGTGGCCACACTTATGTACAAAGTTTCTACTTGGTAAGAAAAAGGGAAATGAAACCATCAATTTCCACACTTATACTTAGGCACGAAATGCTTAAGTACGAGATGAAACCATCAATTTTTTCTTATTGAGACCACTTCTACTATTGTACAATGTCTTCCATAAAAAATTAAGAATATTGGAAGACATACATCATGATAGAGCTATGTATGAAAGTATTTGAAGAAGAAGCAGAGATGAATGCTTATGCATCTAGTGCAAAAATCTCCTCCTAATTAATGGCATTGAAAATGGAAAATAATTGCAAAAGCTAATAAATATTAAATTATTGTCATATTTGTAAGGAAAAAGATAGTCATGATACTCATAATTGTTATGCTAATCCAAAGAATCTTGAAGCAAAAGTCATGACTAAATGAAAAGCCAAAAAATTTATTAAAAATAAGTCTAAGAAACCCAAAGGTCAACACATCTTTCCACCACCCATTTCTTGCTATGAATTTTTTCCATCAAGTCTCTTAGCAAAACCAACCCTTCTTTCACCCTTTACCAAACTACCTAGCATAGTTTTGGTGAACCAATTACATTTTACATCATCACATAATCCTAGAATAGCTTTACCAAGAATACCCAATGTATTTTTAGTAAACCATTTGTTATTTCCACACCAATAACCCAACTCCCTTGTTATGAAATTTTGTGTGGAAAGGTACCATGGTTTTCCCCAAGACTGCAACGTAGTTTTGGAAAAGTCAAGATTTCACACTTACCTTTTCAAAACTAGTGCACCACTTTAAAGGGAGGGGGTATTTCCAACATAGTTTTGTTGGGCAAGGCAATCATTTATTGCCTACCTTCTAATGTAGTTCTTGCTAGAAAAGCTAACATAGTTATTGTTATGAACATTAAAATTGCCATATTTTGTTAAGTGTAGTGCACACCACTAACACTTAAACCTATGATGAGTGGTGAGGTACCCCTACACTCAACCATACGAAACGAGCATAGCACGCGTGATCCGGTCAAACTCCATAGACTAAATGCCTACACGCCCCATGGAACACTTGGGGTTAATCATTCGTTGTCTTCCCAGACTTACTTGTAGTTTTCACGGTGTATGGTTAAGTAAGTCCGAGGTATATGATTTTTATAGTCTTTTCTGGTTTTATGTCTTCTATGCTAAAGAGGTGAAGGGTTGAGAAACTAACTAACTCTAACTAATGAACTAAGCCTAAATTAACTAGCATCAGCATCCGTTCCCACTTACCGTACACACCCTAAACTATGCGGCTACCAAACGCTAATCATTACTGGGATCACCACACGTAACGAACGTGCTCAAGGTGGTCGTACTGAGGCACTTAAATAGCCTAAACGTGATGAGCAGCTGATTCCTTGACTAGCCGTATACATCCGTAGATGCTCGTAATCAAGTCGTACTCATCCCACGTTCTAGGAGTTGAGGGTGAGAGAGACTAATGGCAATGAGCAGCTGATTCCTTGATTAGCCGTACACATTCGTCAATGCTTGTAATCAAGTCGTACTCATGCTACGCTAATGCAGGTAATAAATAATAGGTAATAAATAACAAATACTAAATCCTATGCATTGCAAGGTTTATCCATAAAGCTTTTCTTTATTGTCGTACACAACTTACGTTCAGGTACAAAGCTGCTCGAATAAAGATCCATTTACTTGGGGACTCCTACTGTGGGCACATGGAAAATATTCTATCTCTGGAGTGATCAATCTGCCAGAGTTTCCCTACTTCTAGCCTAGGATGGGAAATAAGGGGAGTTCCGCTTCTTATTTATAGATTTGGTGACAAACCGCGATACCGCATACATGACATTGCAAGGGACGACGTAATGTCATGTATGTGATATCGCAGCTCATGCGAATCGTGTCTCATCATACCCCCATGACTAGATGAAAACTCGTCCTCGAGTTCCTTACAATAATATCTGGAAGGTATGGAATTATTGAAGGGAATAGAACTAATGGGATGACATGTGAACAGATCATCATTACAAGACTTGACAAAACTGGTGTTCATGACAACAAGGGTGAACACCTTATTACAATGACATCAAGCCTTAGTTGGCAACTGAGAAAGAGAGAGAGAAAGAAGTGTTGCTGCTGCCAACGCCAAGATTGCACCTTCGTTGTCCATCTGTAAGTGCACCATTGATCTTGCTCCTTGCATAGCTGCTTCAGCGCTACTCCATTCCAAGTGTTTGCTCCAGATCCAATCCGTTATTTGTATGATCACCATCTATACACACAACACAATCTTATATTAGCAAGGGTAAATAAATCATCATGTAATTGATACCTTACTTCGGTGTAGGTCCATTGGCTAGGTTGTGGGATGGCTAATATGGATCTGGGGATATATTAATGATGACTACTGAAGGTGTA
Source organism: Gnetum montanum (assembly GCA_015680685.1). Lineage (NCBI taxonomy): Eukaryota > Viridiplantae > Streptophyta > Gnetopsida > Gnetales > Gnetaceae > Gnetum > Gnetum montanum. The sequence continues at coordinate 262,472 of MNCI01003412.1, read as the reverse complement.
TGGGTTAGGAAAGAATTGAAAAATTTGGGGGCTAAGAGAAAATAGAAAAAATTGAGCCCCGTACCCCCATGACTAATCGCAAACCTCCGATAGCATTAGAATGAAGAAGGAAAAGGAGTAAGAAAGATAGATAAAAAGGGACAACTATGGCATTGATGAAATGGATGTCAATATGGAAATGAACAAAATAAAATTAATTGCAAAATGTTAAGGGAAAGAATTTAACTAATGTTCCAAATAGGAATGTTAGTGGGTCCTCCCCAAAGTAGGCTCATGCCCTTAATTCCCTGACAAACCCACATTCAAAGAGTCCGTAGGCTCCAAGAATGTTAGTTGGAACAAGAGTTAAAGTCTTAACCGTAAGAATTTACCAAAAAGAAAACAATGCATCAACCAAAATATATACACTAATGATACAACCGGCAATGAGGTGAAAAATGGAGAGAAGGATGGAGAGAAGAAGAAAATGGAATGGAATCCCAAGAACAAGGTGGTGTACAGCCTCTTGTGTGTTTCATGATTAATGTGACTTAGCAAATCCCATTCCAAGTCCGGCCTCAAACTAACCACATCCAGTGACTTTGCATCAATGCATTCAGCTGAACCATCCTCTTGAAGTAACAAGAATGCGTCCTTCAAGAGCCACCATCATTTTGATGAAACAAAGGAGAGAATGGGAAGCAAGAAGGGCCTTAGTTAGAGGGAACACTTTTGGTTCCATAACCAATGCTTGTAGCCCAAGTTTTATTTCTCACTTTTCTCTTCTTCTTCTTCTTTTCTTTGTTTTTTTTTGGTTTTGTGTTTTTATGCATGAGAACCACACCATGCAAAGACTTGATTATTTTTATTGTCTCAGCTTTCGATAATTGGGTAACATCGGAGTGACAAGAAAACTCAAGAAGAAAACATCCAAACACCCAAGAGAATGGCCAACATAAAAGCATCAAGTTTCCTTGAAGTCACACCCTTTGCAATCCTTGAGTCCTTCCTTAGTTTGAGAAATGCCCAGTCACTGATTCGTTTAAGTTTTTATTAGAAGGGGACTATACATTTCCAAGCTGAGAGAGACCATAAAAATTGGTGGATGGATGGATGAAGTGGTCTCATTGCCTGCCATATCAAAAAAAACATATCTTAGTATCAACATTGTGACTTAAAGGTAAACACCAAACATTAGCAATCAATAAGAAAACAGTTCATAACATCATGAATAACACTTATTATGGGACAAACTTACAGGGTGGATGGCACACACACACATAGACACACAAAAAATAGAAAATTATAATGATGAAATAAAACAAAAACTAGAAAATTTTTTAAAAAAGTTTTAAAACAAAAAATTAGAAAAGTTAAAGAAATTTGTAAAACAAAAATGTGTAAGACAAAAACATGTAAAACAAAAATCAAAAAAGAACTAAGGGCCCCATATGATTAGCATAGGTGGCCATCTCCCCCATGATTGAGTTGTAAGGGAGAGATCCGAAATAATGAGCGCCTATTTGAATTTCTAAGAAGTGTCTAACTTCTCCCAATTGATGATCTTAGATTAAGGGATGGAAGTTAGTGATGCTCATATTCCAATGTGTCTATGCTTTCGTTATGGGCATGGGTTTCTTTAGTTCGTTCCATGCATATTGGTTTGCTCCTTCGAGTAGTTGTCAACCATGGGGTGTCTACTACTTGTTGTGTGGTTGCTACATATAAGCATCTTTGTTGCAAAGTTTCAAGGGCACACCTATTGCATGGAGGCATTTCCTCCATGTCATCACCCGATGAATCACTGTATGTGATGCATGGAACTTTCCTCTTCTTGATCTTTCCACAAATGTTTATCTTAGGGATTTCCAAGGAAAGATCACGAATCCTAAGGCATGTGTCTACTGTACTAAGCCATGCCCTTCCCATTATAATTGGGAAGTCCCCTTCATTTTGTTTTTCACTTCAATCACCAGGAAATCAACTGGGTAAGACCAACCACACACAGTGGTAATGATGTCCTCCACCAATTCCAAGGGAATGGTGATGGACTGGTCTGCCAGCTCTAGTTGAATATTGCTCTTCTTAAGTTGGGGTAGGTTCTAGGTGTGATACATCTCTCGTGAAATTAAGTTAACTCTGAAACCTAAGTCAAGAAGGGCCCTATGTGGTTCATTTTCAGTGATCTGTAAATAGATTAAGGGACTCCCAGGGTCAGTTAGTTTCCTAGGAAGGTGGCCTACCTTAATCCAGTCAGTTACGGTATGCGTTAACATAACCGTATGCGTTAAGCTCTGATTTTGGAAGGAAGGGTGCTTCGAAGTGTTAGATGGTGGAGGAGTTTACATGGGCTCAACCACTTGTTGTAGTTTGTATGGGCTTTTGGTTCTGAAGAAGGATCTTGTCTTTTTACAGTTGTCAGAACAAGCAGCGGGTTGAATATTTATAGCTCTCGCAGCGTGACGTTGCTGCGGTTGAGAAGGAAGTTTCCCTTGCATTGTTGGAGCAGGAGGTATTATGGGAACTACTACTAGTGGAAGAGGTGCAGATGGATTTGGAGGATGGTGTGGATATGAAGTGTCTCCCGAAAGAGAAGGAGTCCTTCTAAAGTACTCCCAAACTTGGTAGTAACGGTTGGGGGTTGTGTGACTCATAGAGTCACTTGGAGAAATCAGTTGCTGCACATAATATCCATAAGAGTCAGGTTACCGGTAAGGGTACTGATGTTTCGGTGATGGCATCCCCCATGACTGTGGGTATTGCCACTGCTAATGCTGTCCAATGGGCTGTGGTGGAGTTCCACTTGGATAATACGTTAGTGGTTGGTGGAACTGCCTTAGGCTACCTTGTGGATAAGGTAACCTTCGGGGTGTTTGCCGTTGGTTGAGTCTTGGATTAAGCGCATACACCCCAGACTCCTGTAGATGTGAGATGATGGGGCAACATCCCTTAGGATGGTCATAGTGGCAGATCTCACATCCACCGTCATCGTCTGTGTCAAAGTCCACAGCCACATCGGAGTTAGTGATTTTCCCCTTACCCTTGTTATGTGCAGGGCTTAAATCTCTCCACTTTTTCTTACCTTTGTCACTACTTTGTTCTACCTTAGACTCTTCTACAATTTTTAAGACAGTTTCAATTTTAGAGTCTAAGGAACTCCATACGTCATCTACCTTAGCCACTATTTCTGTTGTGAGCTTTTGAAGTGGCAAGGTCTTTCTGTTCACCAACTCTTCGATTGGTGACTCATCCTCTTCATCACAAAATTTCACTCCCTTCTTTCAAAGGGAGGGATCACGGTTGTACTCTTCTGCACTTTCCCTTTTGCATAACTCACCTTCTTCTTTTGCTACTTGTTCCAACAAGCTATGTACTTCATGGGCTCTAAGTTGTGAGAGTCTCCCTTGGACGTAAGTTTCAAGGGTTCTTCTAGTTTCATGCCTTAGCCCATCCACGATGTGGTGAAGTTGATCCCTCTGAGCGTACCCATGGCCTGGGCAATGATGTAACAATGTGTAGTAGTAGGCCATGGCAGCATCCAAGGGTTTATATGTACCTTGTTTCCAGCCTTGGATCTGCTTATGCAAATTGGACACTCTGGAGTACATTTGATACTTTTCGTTGAACAGTTCTAGCATCATACTCCACCTCCTAATGGTTTTCGGTTCTAAGGACCGGTACCAACTCTCTGCTTCTTTGGTGAGTGTCCTTGGGAACAACTTAAGTTTTTTCCACTCATTTTCTATATTCTCCAAGGCACAAGCATCATGGAATGCCTGTAAATGATTTTTCGGATCAGCATTGTATCCCCCTTCAAATCGTGGGATATTGTTCATGTCTAATCGTTTGATTCGACTATCTTTTAAATGCCTTGTGGGAATCCTAACTACCTTCATGATGTCAAGCATACTTCAGGTTGTGAGTAGGGGCTCATCATGATCATCACTTTCATGATGCCTATGATGTCTACATTGTTCTCTACTGTCCTTACCTCCTTGCCCTTGTCCTCTCTCTCGACTTTCCCATCGAGGTCTCTCATCCTTTTTATCTTTATCCTCACCTTTATGTTCATGATGGTTATGCCCAGATGTGGAAGGAGAGGGTGAGCGATGGAATGAAGGAGAAGAAGAAGGGGAACCATCGCCATGACGATGTTTCTTGCCTTCTCTTCGGCTGTTAGGGCCCCAATCGTGGTGACGATCTAAGTGCTCATCCTTAGCATGAGTGGTTGTTCCCTCTGTGAACAGTTGGTGCTCACGGGCATCAGAACCATGGTTATGTATCATTGATCGTAGGTTCTGATACCCAACCTCCTCATCATCGTTAGGAGGGGGAACATCATTTGCTAAAGAACCCGTGATAAGGGTTTCCTCATCTCCTATTTTGCTAAGGACGTGTGGGATCTTGTCCTTCAACAATGCATGTTGACTCTCCTACCATAAGTCCCTCATACATTGGACATCTATGGAATAATAATCCCTCATATCAAAATCTTCTGCAACGTATTCAGCAAATAGTTCTTGCATGCCAATCTATGCCAAGGCACGGAAAAGCATGCGAGAAACTGATCGATCTGGGGGTAACACGATGTTACCTTGCAAATCTCTCCATCGTAGCTATTCTTCTTGATGGAGAATAAAAGTAAAATTAGGGATATACTCATCGGGATGAGTATATGTCATCTTATATTATTTAGGACTTGGCTGATTTTGGTTATGTTTTTTATGTTGTCGACTTTCTCATGTATGGTCCTTAGGTCGTGAGTTGCTCTTATGAGAAGAAGACATTTTTATTGGTGTGCTAATTCACCATTATATAATTTTTCTTTTGATTAACCCGAAGGTTCATTAAGTCTCACAATGATGTGAGTGATATCCCTTATGTTCTATATGGTGCACAAACACTTAGTCCCTGGCAACAGTGCCAATGATGAGTGGCAAGGTACCCCTACACTCAACCATACGAAACGAGCATAGCACGTGCGATCCGGTCGAACTCTACAGACTAAATGCCTACATGCCCCATGGAACACTTGGGGTTAATCATTCATTGTCTTCCCAGACTTACTTGTAGTTGTCACGGTGTATGGTTAAGTAAGTCTGAGGTATATGATTTTTATAGTCTTTTCTGGTTTTATGTCTTCTATGCTAAAGAGGTGAAGGGTTGAGAAACTAACTAACTCTAACTAATGAACTAAGTCTAAATTAACTAGCATCAGCATCCATTCCCACTTACCATACACACCCTGAACTATGCAACTGTGGCTACCAAACGCTAATCATTACTGGGATCACCACACGTAACGCACATGCTCGAAGTGGTCGTACTGAGGAACTTAACTAGCCTAAACGTGATGAGCAGCTGATTCCTTGACTAGCTGTACACATCCATAGATGCTCGTAATTAAGTCGTACTCATCCCGTGTTCTAGGAGTTGAGGGTGAGAGAGACTAATCGCAATGAGCAGCTAATTNCTCGAATAAAGATCCGTTCACTTGGGGACTCCTACTACGGGCACATGGAAAATATTCTATCTCTGGAGTGATCAATCTGCTAGAGTTTCCCTACTTCTAGCCTAGGATGGGAAATAAGGGGAGTGCCGCCTCTTATTTATAGATGATCATGCATGCTACGCTTGTTTCATATGGTTGAGTGTAGGGGTACCTCGCCACTCATCATTGGCACCGTTGCCAGGGATGGTGCTAGTTATCTAGATTAGTTATATCATACAAGGTCACTGTATAGGAATTAATGATATATCTCTTAGGAAGAAGAAATAATTACAAAAATTCACGTATAAATCCACACAAAATTGCACAACCATGCCTCTCCTACAAGACTATGATAATGCCATACCTAGTGAGGAAATTCATTGGAGAACCAACGAGTTAGATGACAATGAAGATTGGAGTACACAATTCGAGGTGGGGATTTCTTATAAACATAAACGAAGGAAACATCATCCCAATGCATGAAAGCATAACTTACTCGATGATGATGAATCTCTATTGGCCACTACAAGCCTAATGTAGATACAAGAGGCTGTTTGAACCTCCCATAGGCATCATAAAGAGAGCCTCCTACCTAGGCTTGATTTAAACAACTTCTCCAATTTTGTAGGAGGCTATGATTTATATCCGCAATAGCATTTACAAGCCTTCTACGATGCCTGTGCATGGAAAAACATTGATAACGGTTGGAAAAAAATCAAGCTCTTTCCTATAACACTCGTTGGCCAAGCAAAAGTATGGTATAGATTGTTAAAACCAAATTCAATATGATGTTGGCCAACAATGGTAGAACTCTTTAATGAAAGATATCAACGCAAGAGTGTCGGCCTTGACAAGCACAACTTGAACCCTTGGACATGGCCTTAGAAAGATATTATGCACTATTAAACAACTGTCTAGGCCATGAGTTCTTCAAGGAAAGGCTAATGTACCATATCATTGATGGGCTTTGTGATGAAACAAGAGAGACCTTAGGGATGTATGCCCAAGGTCAACTATATGAACTACGAACCCATCAAGTCCAAGAGCTTATTAAGCGGGTAGCAAAAGAAGAAGGAGAAATGGGTAGATGGGAGAGTGTTGAAAAACATCAATGGGACCAAAATCTCAACTTAACAGAGGTCCATAATCATAAAAAGGAGAAATCAACCTATCTCAAGAAGGAAGAACCATCTTTGCCAGTACAATAATCATTAGAAGAAATCGAGGCAAAGATCAATCAGATGCTAGAATGGGAACATAAAAAGTGTGGAGAATATATCAATATTATTGGAGATAGAGTTTTGACAACCTGAGAAGCAGGACAAAATATCATTAGACATTCAGAAAAAAGGGATGAGAAGAATAAGAGCTCAACTGCCAATCATACGTATGAATGCAATATTTTCCTATACGGTCACCCCAAGGGCCAATGCCCAATCTTGTTACATTTATATGAGCATTGGGGAAACACATTACACCTAGAGTTCATACAGAGATACTGTGTTCAATCATAGTGGAAACAATCCCAGTCGTGGGGGAAGCCATCCCTAAATGGAAGACACCCTTCGTATCATCCAAATCCAAATGCTTATCTAGTCCACCATCCTATTTCTCCAACTGGGTCAACATACTCTATCTCATCGCATTATCATTCTCCTTGGTACTATCAACCCATGTCCTCAACACAACCACTGCCTTGTGTACCTTACACTTCTCCTAAATTTCAACGTTCTCATCCTTTCCCTCCTTCTACATTACCACCAACTATTCTTGAAGTATCTGCACCACAGCAACCACCCACGAACGTTACTTATGCTACTATTTCTAACAGCAGTGAGAGACCTCCTCAACATCGAAGGCATCCCTTCTTTAGACATGACCATCAGAAGGGACAACACAATTCCAAGGCCACTACATTCTCCAACTTAGCACAATTCCAACACTATGGTGCACCCTTCTCTTCGAACCCAATGCCTCATGTCACTTCATCAGGGCCACCAATTAACACTCCAACAACCATATGGCCCAATGAATACATCCATGGAGAGTGACACCATGATCCTTGCATACCATCTTACGGTCCCAAGTATCAGAGTGGGTCAACTCTTTATCCAGGAACCACATCTCATAAATTACCCCACTATGCTTACTATAATCAAGTGTGTGAACCCCAATGGGGTAAGTATGATTGGGTCCCAATATTTCCAACATGTAAGGATCATCATTTTTCATTTATTAATCCTCGCCATGCTCAACTGTTTAGTTATGGGGGATATTCCCCATTTTAATAACAAGCAGGATTAATAAATATTTTTCATTTTCTTTAATTTTAAAATTTTTGCCTTCTAGTTTTTCATTTTTCAATTTCTTGTTTTATCTTTTTGTCTTTTTGTCTTTTTACTTTTTTATAAGTAATCTCATCTATGGATAAAACACTCATGTGGCTTGTTGGTTGAGGTGTCTTCTATGTTATTGAGTATCGAGTGATCAATTATTTGGACAGTGAGCCCATTACACCCACTCATCCATTCTACAAATAAGAGGTTTTGTTCAAGGGTACAGTGATATTCTTGACATTCTTAAAACTTAAAATTAATTTTGTGTTCATTGTACCCAGAATGAAGAAGGATGGATCAAGAGGGAATGATTAGGGTGTGACATCAAGGGGACTTGCAGATTCTCTTTGGTGATGTCTGTGAGAGTTATCATGCAATGTGGTTATACTAAGATCCTTGTAGATCTAATGCAAAATGGGAGTAAGAGTAATCAAAATGCACTTAAAAATCCAATGCTGTTCTAAGGAGTCCCACTAGAAAGACATGCACCCATGCCTAAAAGTTGGTGGCTTCTCTGGATTCAGCAATCAAAAAAGAAAGAAAAAAACAAAACAAAACAAAACAAAAGAAGTGCCACAAAGCAAAAATCACTCCTCCCTTAAACAAAGTGCCAAGTGATCATATGCCTTATTGTTCTTGTACTCTCATAGTCGCTTATCATGGGATGAAACAATGCGGTGTCACTGATCAAAGGAATGGACTTGGTACTGATCTTGAAAGAGCGGGTTAATAACACATTAATCATGCTTTACACACAAGATTCACTATGCCCTTGGTCAGTTACCTCATGTCCCAATCTCTACAATCCCTTCTATAGTCTGTCTCATCTCGCTGTTCATGTAATTGTAGCTCGTGTCTCATATACTCGTAGAATTCTTACCTCATTCTGGTGGTATCTACATGTGTGTGTTTTGTGAAACTGGTATGGAATACATTTAACCCTTCTAGTGCCTACGGAAATTTTAATGTGTGGTTACACAAGGGCATTATAGGTTGGAACCTGCTTTGGGGAGGACCCACTTGCATGACTTTTGCAATTTGTACTCATTGCATACCACCATATTATCTTATATCCTTTGAGTACTTCATTGCTAATTCTATTCTTTCCTTTGTCATCATTTTATCAAACGTTCCTCAAAACCAGGTCCTTTTATGTGTCACCTAAACAAACTAGGTCTGACATTGAAATTTTAGGGCAACTTCCTTGAAAAAATTTCTAACTCTAAAATCACAATAAGCAAAGAATTCAACATTTATTAAAGGTAATGAGTAAGGTATGAAATTGTTGAAATTTTTTCAATAACCTTATTAATAATTGATCTTTGTGTGATTATAGATGGCCCCTAAAAGAAGAGAACAAGGAGGACCTTCTCAAGGTGCAACCGAACGACCAGAGGGAGGCAGAGGCCAAGGACTTCATGCAGAACATGAAGAGTAAGAGGCACAATCACTCAGCATCCATCATGGAACTCTTGTTACTGCATAATCTATCTAACCAAAAGGTGGAGAGGTTAGGGCCCAAGCCTATGAAGAGGAATGACGGTTATTTGCGGCATAACATGTCAAGGCCAATCAAGTGTTCCCACAATTGCCATGTTCATGGAAAGTGCCGACTCCATCAAACATTGGAACATCAGCATGGATGGCTCATAATCCTTGGATAGAAGAGGAGAAACGTCAAGCGCTTCTTCAATGGTATCAATCTTAGAAGCTTGATCGTGTAGGACAAAGAAGAGGCACCCATAGAGGAGCCACCACTACTGGGAACCCCATGAGTTCCACAAGTTTTGTCTTTTGTGTCTGTGTCCAAATTTTGTTTAATTCTCCACTGCAGCATAAATAAATTCCTAGTCAGTTAATAATCCCATACCTATCCATTGTGTAATCAATTGAACTTGTTCCTCACTTTCTTTGACTTGAGGACAAGTTGTTATTTAGTCGTGGGGGTATGATGAGTCATGGTCTGTCAGGTCCTGTTATTGGACCCCTATTATCAGACTCTTGTTATCTGAACCCTGATACAAGATATCAAGTCTGATAGGTCCTAATATCGGACCCTTGTTATCAAACCCCCAATATCGCAGCCGTAATATCGCATCAGTCGTGATATCGCGACCTACCTCAATTTCTATAAATAAGAGGCAACTTTCCTTATTCTAGGGATTATTTATTAGTTTTTTAAAGTTTCTTGGAGTTTTAAGTGTTTAGTTTTTAGTTCTTTCTCTCAACCCTTTCCTCCTAGTGCATGCTCGCAGTTTGATGATTGTAATTGTACATCATCCTTATTTGAGTGTGATGTACTTAGACATGCACATGACTAGAAATAAAGATCGAGATTACTTCATCATTGCAGCACTCACTTAGCTTATTTATTTATTTGTTATTTACTGCTTTCCTAGTTAATATCTCTTCACCCTAAATTCCTATTAAATGCAGAATGAGTACGACTTGATCACGAGCATTTAAGTATGACTACTTGGTAACCCAATAGTGTACCTAGGCCATGCGCTTTGTAATCCCAGTGGTAGTCATGCACGAGGTCCAAGATGTGTATGGATGATTAAGGAATGGATGCTCATCGCACTTAAGCTAGTTTAGATTCTCTCTCCCTTTTCCTCTTAGCTTCATTAAAGATATTTTCCATTGTCTCTAGGAGTAGCACTAGGTTAGAAACCACATCATACATCTCACTCTGGACTAAACCATATGTGACAAAGCTAATACTAGTCTAGGTGGGAAGACAACAAATTGCGACCTACGAGTAATTGTCTAGATACGACAACTAGCCCTTCTACGGAGTTCGACCAGATCGTGCGTGAAACGCTCGTATTCATATGGTGGAGTGTAGGGGTACCTTGCCACTCATCATTGGGGGACTCCAAATCTTGCGACCTTGGGGTCATGGAAAGTGAAGGTGTTTTTCAAATAGGGCTTAGGTGCTTGCTAGTATCTAGCAACACCAAGGCCAAGATACCTCTAAATAGACTCAGTAGTTATGTAGCGAACTAAATGTAAGTATGTGTTTGCTGTTGTGAATGTTGAAATGGTTGGGTTGTCTATGAAACTGTAATTGGCTATTATAAAAGAAATTGAGCTAACTTTTTCAAATACTTTGAGTTGTTAAATATTTCTATTTTGTCCAATCACTTAGTCTATACAGTTCCTATAGTACTTTACTTGTAATAAATAAAATTTTGCAAAAATGTTTGAGCATAATCTACTCCTAATTTCCCCCAAAGAGAAAATTCCATAAGAAAACTAGAAATAGAGTGAGATTCAAATGGACTTAGAAAGAGAAAAGAAAAGAAAGCAAATTTTTTGTGAAATCTCAAATATTTAAGCAAGATAAATAAACACAATGAAACACTTCGCAATAAAGATACTCCAATTCAATTTAACTACAAATTACTCAAACACTTTGAGCTCAACAAACAATTTGATAAAATACAATCTTATTATATTACTAAAAATGTTGCGTAAACAACAAAGTACAAGCTTCTATTTTGGCTAGTTAGTAGTTGTCAAGAATTGCATTCAACATAGCCTTCAAAAAATTTAACAATTTCAGGATTGAAATACCAAGGTAATATACTTTAAACAATGAAGCTATTTTAGTTGTCTTGAAATACCAAAGATTTTCCTAGATCATATATGGTCAAAATAGGCAATTTCGTTAAGACATTACTATTAAATTGCTCTAAAGGCTTTTTAACAAAATAAGCTCTTTTATGGCAAATCTTAATAGAAGTCTAATATTGCATAAAAACAGATCCATAAAAGCAACTTAGAAAAAAATTCCAAGCACAATACTATTTAGACCATTAGTTAAGTAACTAAAACAAAAAGGGAAAAAATAAACTCCCAAAACTAAGAAAAAAGAAGCTAAATTGATGTCATGCTTTTACAATTTTTAATATTCTTCAAAGTTGCTCCACCCAATTCTTCCTCCTTTTTTTCTTCTACTTTAGGCCTTTTACAATGGCTTTTAGTAGTTACAATCATCATAAAACATCAAGGTCCCCCACAAATATCTAGGGAATTGATTTATAACTTCCATGGGAAGTTTATGGTAAAATCTGCCATAGTTTGACAAGTGTTATGTCAAATGAGAATATCCAGAAGATTTAATTATGTCGTTATATAATCTTCATGGGAAATTAAAAAAAATTCTATAGATTTCCTTTTCCCAAATTATAACCTAAAAAACAAATGTTTGCTTACCAGGTTGGAGATGTTGCAGATCTTTCGCCTCACCTATTTTCAACTCACATCTCAAGCATCCAAGTTCAATCTCGACAGTCATCAATTGGTTCATCTCCAGCAGCTATGGGAAAGACCTATGTGTTTCAATTACACTTAGCATCAGTAATCTCTGCAAGGAAGTTTTCCCTTTTATTATGTGGATTCACCATTGGCATTCTCTCTATCCTTAACTGAGAGCTCTTTGCCTCATCTAATTCTATGTCATTCTATTTTGTAAAAAGCCAGTATGTGCGATCATTTGGTTGTGCCCCAACTTGGGGTACCTCCTCTAATACTCGTTTATTTCTAAGGTGTTTCCCGAGTGTCATTCACGATCCTCTCAGTTTTCCCCTTCCCTTAACCCTATGACTTATTCAAGTTGTTGTAATCAATGCACCTTTAATTTCAATAAAACTTCTTTTCAGGGTCCGACACGCCCCCAAATTATAACCTTTCTATATGCATATGTATTACTTCTTTTTTTTATAACTTCACGTCCACCGTACTAATATACATAATTTTATTATGTTCCAATTCAAATTTTAACGGCAAGGATGAAATGCAATTTTCTCTGGCCCACTGCAAAAACAAGGTTCATTGCTTGCTCTGTGGTATGGGTACTAGGGTTTGTAGCTTGCTGCTTCCACTCGTGATGCCGATGATGCAGCAACTCCTGGCGTTGGTCTTGTTGCTGCCTCCAACATCTTCGGGTTCATGGATGCACAGACATCCATTATTTGTCCTCCTTGCCTGGAGCTCACCACTTGTAGAATACCTACCATTAATGCTACGACTGCTGAACTTCAAGGTTGTGAAAATGATGGCAAGATTCGGCGGCTGAGACTGGATGGTGTGTTTAGGAGGAGAGGTAGGTTCTTGTTTTTGTATTGTTGATTTTTCGGCTGTTAGGAACGTGTGGAGCTCTAATCCTTATCTTTGCTACTATTGAACAAAGCTTAGCATGCCACTTGCTGATAGATGCCTGCATGTGCTATTTCTAGTTGCGTTATGGCATGTAGACGAAAACCACTGCAACGCCTCGACCGCTCACCATCATCGTGCTGAACCTTGATGGAAATCCCACCAAAGAAAACGTAATCCTCCTATCACAGCAGCAACAGCCAACAGTGGAATCCTTTTTTGATCCACCATTTTTTTCTCTTCTTCTTTTTTCTTGGTATTCCCAAAGTGAGAAACCCTTTTGCATCTTTCCCTTTTCTCTTTTTGTGACAAAATGTGATCGGCTTGTATGACGACTTTCACATAAAGATAGTTGCCTTAGTCCACACGAACTGTTTGGGGAAATGCTGCAGCAATACATGGATTCCTTTGAGACCAATTTGCAGAACCCACAGAGCAAAGAAAGTTTGTAGGTCAATGGTAAAAACTGGATTCATGGAAACATCACAACATTTGGAAAGCTTTATCAAAGGTTATGCCAATTTGGTTTTACTAGGAGAGGGGAAATGACTATATATTTATGCTACAAATTCAGGTGCAGAACTAAAATGTTTTTTTTTTTCCTTGGAAATTTTACTCCTAAACATGTATGCAAATTATGGCTTAATCAAGGATGTTCTATTTAATTTCAAGATAATACACATTAAAACCATTAGCCATGGGATGCAATTATCTTGGGATTAGCTCAGGATCAAAGGCTTTGAAAATCTTTGTAGATATGTAGGAAAATAGAGTGAACCAAATGATTACACTTTCAGTTGTGTAAAACTTGTAAAACAAGGCATATCTATTTTAGATGATAATACGCCATTGATTTCCTTAAGAACATGGACTTTATATATTTTTTCTTTTTCTTGTAATGTTCTGGATTAATGAAAGAATTTCTAAAAATTTAATCAAACCAAAGTTCGAACAAGAACAAATACAACTAAGTGAAAATTTTAATATTAAGTAAATAGAGGATGGGATTCTCCTTGATGTAGTAAATTACCATCCTCCCTATCTATTGTGTGTTTAATTCCATGACTTCTTTCTTATTCTCGAATTTGATGGCCTTTTCATTGTTCATCCCTCATCATTATTCATGTTTTAATCATGCCTTCTACCATTTCTCCTTTGAAATATTTAATCTAATTCTAATCCTTCAATCATCAATAGAGATTAAATTGGACAACTTAATACTCAACATTATTTCATAGAATTTGTTCCATCAAATGGTCAAAAATGTGACAACAGGTATATGACCGAAGAGACCCAACAGTGGTTGAGTGTAGGCAATTGCTTAGATAAAGGGGTCTAAGGCTAGATTTTGCTATAATAAATGAAGAACAATATAACTTCATTTGCATCAAAATCCAAGCTAGCTTGCTCATTCCATGTGTAGAAGCTAAATCCAAATGTGAGTATAAGCTAATCCACCAAATGGAAAGGAGTATATCCCTTCCTCATACTACAAAATACCCTTAAATGACATTCATACTCGCGTATTATCCTAGTTAATTGAGATGGATGAGCAAAGTGAGGAGGCCATCTTAGAGATCATCATGAAGAGCATGATGAATTTGAGCTTGAACTTAAACGTAACAACTTCATTAGAAGCCTCTTCCAATAGTCAACTTCCCAAGCCATTGCACTGACGTTGGCCTTTGCTACCTCTTCTATAGGGTAGGTCCCCCAACCATCTTCTCCTATCTACCTAACTATGTTTGAGCCAATGCCCATCATAATAGCTCACCAGGCATAATATGTGCCCCAATTTGCCTCAATTTTCTCCTCCATGTCCTTTTCCATGTAGCATCAATCTACATGGCTATCACCTATGGTTTTCACCATCGCTCATCCATTCTCCATTCTAGTGGGCTCCACAGTGGAACCCCAAGTGACCCAAGGATCACATACATCATTTGTTCACTTTGTTCCACAAGTATCAATGCAAACCTCATTCTCATTATTCAACCCTCCTATGACAATGCCTCAAGGTTTGAATTAAGCCTTCCAAATGATCCAAGACCTTACAAAAGAGTTACATAAGCTTATAGCTTCAACTTTTCAAATAGTTAAGATAATGGATTTTTATCAAGGTGATCCTATTAGTCTTGTTGTCCCACAAACAACTCATCCCCTAGGCATTTCCATATCCTAGTCTACCATGTACAATGGCGAGGATGATCCCAATGCTCACCTTATCACCTTCTGCTCTAAATGCATGTTGCTATAGGCTTAGCCTCACATCATAATTAGAATCTTTCCTATGTCTCTTACTGGGAAGACCTTTGACTAATACTACATGTTGCCTTTAGGATCTATATCATCACTTGAAGACCTAGTTTCACAATTTGTAAACCATTTCAAGCATAACTTGAAACTAGATACCATTGTGGACAAAACTATGAAAATCAAAAAAGGGCCCCTTGAACTAGTTCAGAAGTTCATCTAATGGTGGAATGCTCTACTAAAAAAAATTCCCAAACTCATAGCTAAAATCTACCTTATGATCATGTTCAAGGGGATGGTCAATTACTTTATCAAGTGTAAACTTTATTACTTGGACCCATAGTCACTTAGTCAAGCCTTCTCATAAACCAAGAACATAGAGGATGTTGTCGAGGCCAACCATGACATCACCTATGTGGCGTATAAAAATCAACAAACACAAATGAACAAGAAGAAGGGGAGGCAAAACCATGTATTCGTGACCACATTGGCCAAAGATAATAAGATTACACAAGGATCTAAAATGAATCAACCCAAGGCCCCCATCATAACTAATCAACCATCAATGTCCAAGGTCTCTACATCAAGTAACACAAGGCCTAACTTTGAGAGGAAAGATCATTCCAAGTACATTAGATTACCCCTAAAACTATTTGAACTCCTTGATCAATTGCTTAAGAGTGGGCAAATCCATAACAAACAAATGATAGAAAATGCTTGTAAGAGGTATGATTAATTATGCGAGATCACAAAGGACCTCACTTTGGCAGCCAAGGATGATCCACCTATACCGAAGTACTTTAAAATAGACTGATTCTACCATTACTATCAATTGCCAGGTCATGATATCAACTTTTGCCTAGTCCTAAAGGATAACCTACTGATGAGTGGTGAGGTACCCTATGCCTAACCATATAAATCACTAAGGCATTCACACATGATCCAATCAAATTCTATGGACCTATAGTTCTCTAGTATACTAGTTCCTCTAGGAAGTGAAATGGGCATTGAGAATGTTCGTTGTTTTTCCAACTACACTTTTGAAACTTAAGGATATGGTTTAAGTGTAATTGAGATACACAATTTTTCTCATTTTATGTTTTATAAGTTTAATTGGTTACAACAAGAATGAAAGGTAAAGTAATTTAAGATCTAATTCATTTACTACCTAGCTAGCCTAACACAAGTACCCATCCCACTTTCCTGAATACATCCTAAACACATATAGCACTATTGGGCTACCAAATGTTAAGCGTTGCTAGGTTACCAAACACTATATGTATGTTTGAAGTGGTTGTGCTTGTGTTCATTAACAACTAGAAATTAATTACTTAATGTAAAGTGCATTAAAGGAGATATTAATCTATTCTCAGTGTTGCAAGGATTGTCAAAAGGGTTCGTTTTTATTCCCATCACACTGCTGCACTTAGGTACATTAGTGTTCAAACAAAGATTCACACACACTTAGACTCCTATTGCAGGAACTCAGAAAATATTCTAACTCTAGAGAAAATAAACTGTAAGAGCTTCGCTAACTATGACAAAAACTGATATCCAAATTGTGAGCCCAAGCACTATATTTATAGGCTGGTATATACCCTATGATATCAGATATCCAACATCGCAACCTAGGCTCCGACATTGGGTACCCAATGTTGAGGCTCTAATATCGGGTATTTGATATCAAAGCATGCAAAAACATGATTCGTCATACCCCCACGACTGAACAAAAAATCATCCTTGACTACAGAAGAGAAGGAACAAGTACTTTACAAAATATTAGGAAGGTGTGGGATTATTGACTATCATACAAACTAACTAGATGGAACAAATAGACTCTAAGTGCCCAAGTGTACAAATTTACAATCTTTACAAAATTGGGTGTTCATGATAAGAGAAGTAAACACCCTAGATGAAATTGACATCCAACACCTCTTGGTAGCTAAAGAGCAAAGGAGAAGATTCAACGATCATGAACGATCCTCATCATAAGGTGTTGTTGCATCATCCTTGATGAAGATAGTCCACTTCAAGTCCATGCTTTCCATTGCAATTACAATAGAATTCTAAATTAGTATGCAATGTGTAACACATAGTTGTTAAATATCATTTCTCGTTAGTGGTTACACTCAACTAGGTTGTGATTGTGATAGATTGATTCCTTTGTTAGTGTTAGCGGGAAGGCTAACAAATAGGGTAAAATAGATAAGCAATTCATTAAAGTTGAAAAAGTTCTACATAAGGAAATATTTGAAGAGGGTGTAAGAATTCATAACAATAAAAAGGAAAGTTCACTGAAAAATGTTGTGAAGATGTGCATAACTGGATATCATTGTTCAAGTAAACAAAATTTGATTGTAAGAGTGTCTAAGGGTAAAGAACCTAACTAACCCAACCAAAAGATATGCAAGTGGATCCTCCCAAAGTAGGCATAGGCCTTTTATTACCCTTTCATAACTTCAAACCGAGGAGTCTGTGGGCTTCGTGGATGATTAATGGCTACGAAAGGTTAAGCACAAAAACTTAGAAGAAACTACCTAAGAATTTTGACATATCAAACCAGGACATCAAACAAGAACATGAAATTAGCAAAGAGGTGAGACATGAAAAGTATAGATGGATAAGAGAGAGAATGGAATGGAGTTCTTGATTAAGGTCACATGAAGTCCCTTGTGGATTTTATGGTTAAATGACTTGATAAGATCCATCAATAGTCCAGACCAAAACCAACCATGTTTAGTGACTTCGCATTGCTATTCTAAGACTAGTCCATCCCCCTAAGACACAAAAGTGCTTCCACAGAACAACCACCATTCCTTATTAGAGAAGAAAAGAGAAGTATAAAGTGAGGAAGGGCTTTAATTAGAGGGGATTGTCAGCCATAGATAACATGTCTTTCTAGTCTCATAACCAGTGCATGTAGCTCATTTATTGTGTCTAAGGGGTGTGCTTTAAATTCTTATCATTTTTTTTTGATTGGAACCACACCATGCAAAGACTTATTTAACTTCTTTTATTGGTCAACATGAACTGGTAAGAAGTCCATGAAAACACACATGCACCCAAGTAAGCAGAAAGGCATAAAGAATACTGAATCTACTTGAAGTCACACCCTATTCAAACCTTTGAATTCTTTCCAATTCCAGAAACTACCAAAGTCACAAGTTCATTAAAGTTTTATTAATGAAAAAGCAACTACATATTTCCAAAATAAGAAAAACCATGAAGTTTGTGGATGGGCGGATGTTGTGGACTCATTGCCAGTTGCATGAAAAAGAAACCATGTCTGAATCATCTGTAACGAAATTCAAAGCTAGAATCTAGACACTAATAATCAAATAACAAAATAGTACATACCACTATCAATTAATGCATTACCACTATGCCTAACACTTATTAACAAAAAGTTAGAAAATCACCAAAATAAAAGAAAATATAAAATAAAGCGATGATGGTGTAAAAAAAAAGTTAGAAAAGATTAATAACATGAAAACAAGAAGATGTGAAACAAAAACTTGTAAAACAAAAAGATGAAAAATTGAGGAGCTACTTATATGGTTAGTATGGATGGCCATCTCCCCCATGATTGAGTTAAAAGGAGGAGATCTAAAATATTGAACATGGTTGTCCATCCGATGAGGCATTTGTTGTATTAGCTAGCTTATGCTCATGGAAAGGTTTGACTTGTTGTATGTTGACTAGCTATTTCTTGTCTAGGCTCTTAGGTTTATAGATCATCATGATTGCAGAAGGAAAAGTTTTGTAAATGATGTAAGGTCCTTCCCACAACATTTGGAACTTATTTTGTTGAGGTATGTGTCTGGGATTCTAGTAGAGAACCTTATCTCCTAGTTGAAGTTTGACTTTTCTAATTCTAAGGTCATGGCGCTTTTTGTTGTAGGCCTTGTGCAACTTTTTACATGATAGGGCCACCAATCGATTCTCGTCTAGCAAGTTGAGATTCATTAGTATTTCTTTTTGTGACAGGCTTAGGTCAAGATCAAGGTCATAGGTTGTTGAAAGTGTACGAAGCTTGAATTAGATAGGAAATGTTGGTAATTTCTTATACACAAGCTCATAGGGAGAGTAGCCAATAGTAAGTTTCCATTTGAGTGGTAGGCGCAAAGGGCATCATTAAATTTCATACTCTAGTCTTTTCTATATTTGCTAACAGTTCTTGTTAGAATCCTTGTGATTTCCCTATTGGTAACATTAGCTTGACCATTGGCTTGGGGGTGGTAGGGTGTTGTGACTTTATGTTCAACCTCTAAGCTTTGCATAAGCTTTCAAAAAGTAGTGCTTGTAAAGTGAGTTCCATTATCAGAAATTAATGCACGTGGCATACCAAACCTATTTACAACATTTTTTTGTACAAACCAAGCAACAGTAGAGGATGTATAGTCAATGATGGATGCTACTTCTACCCATTTTACATAATAGTTAATAGCAACTATGATGTATGCCTTTCCATTTGACATGAATGTGATGGAATCCATGAAGTCAATGCCCCAGATGTCGAAGGGTTCTAGTGGTTGAATCCATTATTGAGGTTCCTCCATTTGAGTGGTCATTCCACCATCTTGTTGGCATCATTCACAAGAGAAGACATAATGGTGAGCATCCTTAAAGATTATTGGCCAATAGTACCCTACCATCAGGATTTTAATGGCCATGCATCTCCCAGCATAGTGTCCTCCACAAGAACCTTCATGAGCATCTTGGAGAACATGTAGTTGATCAGCATCAGGGACACACCATCAAACTAGGCCATTGGCACACACCTTGTAGAGGTGTTCATTGATCTCCATGAAGCATTTTACTTGGTGAAGAAATTGCTATTTCTTTTAGTGGTCCAACCTTGGTGGCATCTCCTAAGTGAGAAGATAGGTGAGAATGACATCATACCAATTAGGCTCATTGGGCAATTATTCAATTATAGCCCCAACAAAGAGGAGTTCGTTAGAAATTATATTAGATAGTAAGCTTTCTTCCTCTTTGTTGTTCCATTGTAACTGAGACAAGTGATTAGCAATTGCATTCTTAGTGTCCTTTCAATCTACCATCATAAGATCAAATTCTTGCAAGATCACCAACCACCATATGACATGGGGGCTTACCATTGGCTTGTTCATCAAGAAGTAGATGGCACTGTGGTTGATGTGCATAAACACTTTGTATGCAAGCACATAATGCCTAAACTTTTTTAGAGCAAACACCACTACCATCAATTCTTTTTCTATAGTAGTGTAGTTCAGTTGTGCACCCACAATGCTTTGACTAGTGCAGTGGATGTAATATGGATGTTTCTTGTCATTTATCTACATAAGCACAACTCCCAAGGCCTAATTTGATGCATCCGTCATGAAATGCAATGGTTTGGACTAGTCAGGTGCTTATAGAATTGGAGTTTTTACAAGTTTCTCTTTTAGTTCTTGGAATGCTTTTTCACATTCTACGGTCCACACAAATGGAGAATCTTTCTTTGTTAGTTCCATCAACGGCTTTATGATCTTAAAGAAATTCTCTATCAATTGCCAATAGTAGCCAGTATGTCCAAGGAATGATCGAACATCTTTAACAATTTCTAGTTGGTAAGTTATTCCTTGGATGATCCTTATTTTCTTAGGGTCTACCTCAATTCATACTTGTGATTTTTTGTGCCCCAATACAATGCCTTCCTGGACCATTAGATGACTCTTTTGCTAGTTGAGCCTAAGGTTTGTCTTAACACATTATTTCAATACTTGCTCAAGGTGGTCCATGGCTTGCTCAAATGTAGCTCTATAAGTGGAGAAGTCATCCATAAAGATTTCCACACCACTACCAATTTGCTGTTGAAAAATGCTTAGAACCAAGGGTTGGAATGTAGCAGGAGCATTACATAGATCAAAAGGAATCTTGTGCTATGCAAAAGTTCCCTAGGGACTCATGAATGCTATTTTGGCCTAGTTCTTTAGTGTAATTTGGATTTGGTTATAGCCACTATAACCATCTAGAAAATTGTAGTAGCAATGCCTAGATATTTTGTCTAAAACCTTATCAAAAAATAGCAATAGAAAATGATCCTTGAATGTTGTCATATTTAGTAGCCGAAAATTGATGTAGACTTGCCACTTGCCACCTTTCTTTGGCACAATCACGAGTGGGATAACCCAGTCACTATCTACAATGGGATAAATGATCCCTATCTTGAGGAGTTTGATTTTCTATTTGATGATCTACTTTCGTTTGGGATTCAATCACCTCTATGGCTACCTCATTGGCTTCATGGCCAGATTAATGTTGATGCGATGCTGGGATATCTTAGGATCAATTCCTATGAGTTCAAGATATGACCAAGCAAAAGCTGCTGACCATTTTTCAACCACATTCAACAACATCTTTTTATACTCTAGAGTAAGATTTGTGTTGATTATGACCATGTTCCCATTTTTTAAGAACATGTATTCCATTTTGGCCAATAGCATTTTTAATTCAAGGGGCTCTTGCTTGAAATTTTTGGGAATTTCCAACTCTTCCCAATAGGTATCATCATTTGCATCATTAGAAAGTTGATGAACTTGCTCTAGTTCATCCATACCTATGACATATGCCTAGATTAGGCTCTCAGTTGCTTCCATGCAAAGTGTACTACTCTCAAAATCAATGGCCAACCACTGGGTGCCCTCTTGTTTCATGGCTACTACATATAGACACCTTTGAATTTCTGCTTCTAGTGCACATTTCTTGCATGCAGAGATAGAGGCTTGTTTCATGGCCCAAAGTTTTTGCACAGAATTGCAGCCTATATTGTTGTATGTGATGCATAAAACTCACTTCTTCTTGATCTTTTAGAATGCATTTTCTTTGGATATTTCTAGGGAAAGATCTCTGATGTCCATTCCTGCATCAATGGTGCTAAGCCATGCCCTTCCCATGATGATTGGGAAGTCCCCTTTGCAATTCTTCACTATGATCACTAGAAAATTAGTAGGAAAAGACCATCCATAGATAGTAGTCACAATGTCTTTTACCAGTCCTAATGAAACAATGATGAACTAGTCTATCAATTCCAATTTGATATTGCTCTTCTTTAAAGGAGGTAGATTCTATGTAGTGTACATCTCATGAGAAATTAAATTGACACCAAAACATGCGTCAAGAAGAGCTTTGTACGGTTCATTCCTAGTAATTTGCACATAAAGCAAAGGACTTCTAGGACTTGCTAACTTCCTAGGAAGGTTTCTAGCATGGATCCAATCAAATACAGTGTGAGTAAGCATCATAGTATGGATCCTAGGCAATGTTTGATTTGAAGAGGACTCAAAGGGATTTGATACAGAGGAAGATGGAGAGATAAGGTTGTCAACTGCAGGTGTATTTGAGGGCTTAAGTGGACTATGGGATCGAAAGAAAGGTTTTTTCTTTGATCAAGTATTCAATCCACTTGATTGATGAACTAGTTGTAGATTAATGGCCCTAGTAGCATTGCATTGTTGCAGTTGAGTTGGTAGTTCATCCTACATTGGTGGAGCAAGTGGTAGTTGTGTGGATGAAAGAGAAACATGTGCAGAGATAGGAGTAGGATAAGAATAAAAGGTGGTATCCCTTCTTTCATGTAGAGAATGAGTTCGATAATAATTAGAAGGGTGGTAGTGAGATTGAAAAATAGAAACGCGACTAGAGGAGTCACATGGAGATAGGGGTTGTTGAATGTAGTACCCATATGGATTAAGTTGTCTATATGGGTGTTTCTACCTTGGTGGTGGTAGCACCCATGATTGTGGTTGTTGCCACTATTGATACTACTCATATGGTTGTGGTGGAGTTTCACTTGAATAATATTACTATTGTTGGTGGAACTACCTAAAATTATCTTAAGGATAAGGTAATCTTCTAGATGTTTACCTTTTTGTTAGTCATGGATTCAAAGCATTCACCTTAGACTCTTATACATGTGACACTATGGGGAAACATCCCTTAGGATGTTCATACTAGCAGATGTCACACCCACCATCATCATCTAATTTTCTTTTTGCAACTTCTTCTATTGCAGTAGTCTTACCCTTACCTTTTTGATAGGCATGTTAAACTTCCTTGCACTACCTATGCTCACAATCACTACCTCATTCTTTGGACTCTTTAGCAATTTTTAGGACAACTTAAAATCTATTATCCATGGAGTCCCTTAACTGATCAACTTTGACTGTAATTTTGGATTAAAATTTTTGAAGCAGTAAGGTTTTCCTATTCACCACCTCATCAAGTGTGGATTCTTCCTCATTGTCATAGAATCAAACCTCCCTCTTACAAATGGAAAGATCATGGTTGTACTCTTCTACGATTTCTATTTTTCTTAATTCACCTTCCTCTTTAGATACCTACTCTATTAGTCTTTGGATTTGATGGGCACTTAATTCTAATAGTTGTCCTTGGGCATAGATGCCAAGGGTTCTTCTCATTTTTGATCGAAGCCTATCTACAATGTGGCAAAGTTAATCCAATCAAGAATAACCATGGCTAGGACATTTATGAATTAAGGTATAGTATTGATCAATGATGGCATCCAAGGGTTTGTGTGTTCCCTATTTCCATCCTTGGATTTGCCTTCTCAAGTTGGACACTCTGGAGTATATTTGATATTTATCATCAAACAATTCAAACATGGTACTCCATCGTTTGATAGATTTTAGCTCTAAGGATTGGTACTAGTTCTCTACTTCTTTGATGAGTGTTCTTGGGAATAACTTAAGTTTTTACCACTCATTCTTTATGTTTTTCAAGGCACATGCATCTTGAAAAGCTTGGAGATGGTTCTGTGGATCTGAGTTATATCCCCTTTTGAAATAAGGAATATTGTTCATGTCTAGCCTTTTGATTCGACTATCTTTTAGGTGTCTTTTTGGAATTTGTACTGCCTCTACAATGTTTAAGATACTTTGGGTAATAAGCAAAGGATCATCAAGGCCTTGATCTTGGTGACTACCATACCCTCTACTACCCCTTTGTTCATGATGATGTGCCTTTCTTGAATGTTTGCATCCTTGATCTTTCCGTGCTTGACAATCCCTTTGATCATTTTGATTTTGTCGATCATTTTGGTTCCCCCCATCACAGTCTCACCTCCTACAATCGTGGTCAAAGCCAAAAGAAGAAGATGATGACAATGAAGGTGAGGAGGAAGAAATACTAGCACCATTATGATGCATGCTACCACCTCTTCTATGATCATGACCATGATCATGATCTTGTTTTCTATCCACATCCCTACCTTGAATTGCCCCTCTAGATCCTTCTTTGTCATTAGATCCATTCTTACCAGAACTAGGATTGTGAATTGTGGACTACAAGTTTTGGTTTTGACCTCCTTCACCAAAGTCAAAGAGAGGAATTTCACTAAATGGAAAATCCTCAGAGAAAGATTTCCCACCATATTTTTGGTATAGAAAGAATGAAAAATCATTAAATATTTTTCCCTTCATTGATTCATAATTTTGTTCTAGCTATCGATCCCATAGACAATGTACCTCAATGGGACGATAATCCCTGGCATTAGTATCTTACACGACATACTCAGCATGAAGTTCCTAGAGATCCCTTCGTATAAGAATTTGTTGAAGCATTATAGGAATGAATCAATCAGGTGGCAACACAATGTTATCCTCTATGTCATGCCACTACAGCTATTCATCCTAATGTAGGATGAAGATGAAATTGGGTACATACTCATCAAGATGAGCACATACCACTCGATATTGCTGAGGCATCGACTAATGAACTCCATCAGACTTGGGTGGAGAAGAACTCTTGTGAGAAGAAGATATTTTTAATTAGATGATAAAAATGTAGTGTGCTTTTAAATTTTCTTGTAGTAATTATAAAATATGATATGACTCTAAGGTTCGTTCCAATGATTTTGAATGATTTCCACTAAATCCTAGATAGCACACAGACAACTAAAAGGTCCCCAACAATGGCACCAATGATGAATGGTGAGGTACCCCTACAGCTAACCATACAAATCACTAAGGCATTCACACATGATCTAGTTGAATTATGTGGACCTATAGTTTTTTAGTGCACTAGTTCCTCTAGGAAGTGAAATGGGCATTGAGAACATTCGTTGTCTTCCCAACTACACTTGTGAAGCTTAAGAGTATGGTTTAAGTGTAATTGAGGTACATGATTTTTCTCATTTTATGTTTTATAAGTTTAATTGCCTACAACAAGAATGAAAGGTAAAGTAATTTAAGATCTAATTCATTTACTACCTAGCTAGTCTAACATAAGTAGCCCTTCCACTTTCTTGGATGCATCTTGAACACATATAGCACTGCTGGGTTACCAAATGTTAAGCATTGTTGGGTTAACAAGTACTATATGTATGTTCGAAGTGGTGGTTCTTGTGTTAATTAACAACTGGAAATTAATTGCTTCATTTAAATGCATTAAAGTAAAGCACATGAAAATAAAGTGCATTAAAGGAAATATTAATCTATTCTCAGTGTTGCAAGGATTGTCAAAAGGGTTCATTTTTATTTCTATCACACTATTGCACTTAGATACATTAGTGTTCAAACAAAGATTTGCACACACTTAGACTCCTACTATGGGCACTCAGAAAATACTCTAACTCTGGAGAAAACAAACTGCAAGAGCTTCACTAACTATGACAAAAATTGATATCAAAATCGTCAGCCTAAGAACTATACTTATAGGCTAGTGTATGCCTTATGATATCGAATATCTGACATTGCATATTGGGCTCTAACATCAAGTACCCAATGTTGAGGCTTTGATATTGGCTATCTAATATCGAAGTAAGAAAAAACATGATTCATCACCTATGGAAGATGATAGACAATGGAGTGTTGGTACTCGACACCTTTAATCTAGCTAGGCCAAAAAATCAATCCATGTAGGTCTACAAGGATCCATTGAATACTAACAACAATCCATACATCATAGCTACATTCAACGTGAGCAACAACTCAAGACCTACATGAGAGCTATTTGTGATTTGGGAAGCTCCTCACAACGAAAGGAGCCCTTCAACTTCATCTAGTTTAAGGATCCCTTTTTTTGTAAGGATACCATTACCAACACCTCCCAAGGAACCCTTTGTAATTAGAGTGTCCTCTCCCACTACAACCAAACCTATGACTACAACCAATAATGTTCTCCCTTGGTGGCTAACACAACAACTTCTTCGTAACTTAACAACAAGAAATCATTGAGTAAGAAAAATAAGAAGTCTACACTGAAGCCTAAAACCAAAGACAACAAGTAGGCTAGGACATGGAAGGAGGTGGGCCCACCAAATCCCACTCCTATTTCATCTACCCCCATGACCTCTAACACTTTGGCTACTTCAACCAGTTAGTCAAGGAAGGACCCCATGCCACAAGGTAAGGGGAAAGAGGCCAAACCATAGCCATTGAAACATGAAGTTCGCATCCTAGGGTGCATGGAGGAAGTAAAAATCAACAAGAATGAGAAATAATAGCCAATGATAAAGACTTCCTCAATGCCATGGAATAGGTCAAATAGTCCTTGAAATAGAAGAACACTTCCCTTAGCTTGTATGATCTTGTAATGATTTTTGTTGCACATCAAGAAGCCTTGGTGAAATGTTGACTTTAATTCCCATTAGCAAGAACATCCCTACTAGTGAATATTTCATCCATGCTATGAAAGTACCACCTTCACCAAGGAAAGAAATGAAGTCAAAGACACAAACATTTCATGGTGGAAAAGTCAAAACCAATCCCCATGATGGTGAGACAACCAAGCCCCCTCTCTTCATAATAATAAGGATTGGGCAGTACAAGGTGCATAGGGTGCACGTTGATGATGGAGTGGCTAATAATGTCATACCTTACATCATTGTTGAATGATTGGGTCTAATAGAACATATGCAACATACCTCTAGTTCTACTCTCAAATCCTTTAATGGATATCGATTTGTAGTAAAAGGTTCAATTTCCTTTGACTTCATAGCAAGGAAATAATTCCCCCTAATAGCCAATTTCTTGATGGTGCAAGAGATACTAGGATTCAATCTCATCTTGGGTAGGGCTTGGATAACATAGTTATGTGTTGTTTTCAAAGCCATCCACCAAGAAATTCACTTACCTTACAAGGAGGGTGAAATAATTATTTATGGAAAGAGTGTGGTTCCTTGGTAGTCAACAACGTTGACATAGAGCAAGGGTTTGAAGTGGAGTTTCAAGAAGAAACTTCTACTATCAATGACAAAGTCAAGAAGATCATTAGAGTGGAAGAGGCCAAAACCAACAACAATTGAACCATGAATGCATCATGAAAAAAACTCCTCTTCAACTTGAGTAGCAAGGGAAATAAGGAATACAAGATCATGTAATGTTGACCATACACCTTTCCTAATCTTTCAAAGATTAGGAAACACTTGCATGATTGATGTATGTTTCCTATTCACTTGCCCCTATGTCAATAATTGTGTAGCCTTTTCTTCTCCTTTCTTAGCCTAGTTTAAACTTTATTTACATGTATCACTTTATGTTACCTTATTTTTCCTTGTTTTAGCTTTATTTCATACATAGCCTATAATTTATTCTTATTTGTAGTTTACTTTTTTATGCCTTGTCTATTTTAAAACATAAACCAAATCTAAAATTTGAAAAATCCATAAAAAAATTAAAATGTAAAACTTATAAAAATTTCTTTGAACACCCGACCCACTAAGGCCTAAAACTGGAGAAATTATGACTCGACATGGCCTAAAATTGGTAATGTGCATGGCCTACCATGGCCTAAAACTAGCAATGCACATGGTTTGCTAAGGCCTAAAATTGGCAACACATGACATACCAAGGCCTAAAACTAGTAGTACTTTTACAACATGTTATAGCTAATTACACCCTAGTTCACATGTTATTTGCCTAATTAATTTACATTTTACTTTACCAAGTATTACATTATAATTTTATGTTTTAACCAATGTAACCCAATGTAGCCTCATAACATGAATGTAACGTAAAATGCATAAGATGCATAAAACTAAAAATATTAGAACATATAAAAAATTAAAGTTTTTAAAATAATAATAATAACCAAAATTTCCATGACCCATAGTCATCATCACATAGTGTGACAAAAGTTCAAATGAAATATAAAATAGATAAGAGTATGATAGCCATGGCTACATTGTGTAGCAATAACATAAAAAATAATAATAGTCTCATAACAACCCAAGGCTAAAAGTAGCCACAACACTATAACATTATCAACAAAAAAAATAACCAAAGACATGACCAAACTAATGGATCTTAGGTAAAATTGGAGGAGGAGGTTCATTACCAACACGTTAGCCATTGGGGCCATTGTTATTACCTAGTACATGTACCAATCACAACAAAAGTATTATTAGTAATCAACATAACTAAACTAAAAATCAAACTAAATTAAAATATAATAAAATCAAAACAAAAATTAAAAAACAAACAAACCTGGGAAGATTTAGGAACAACATCTTTTATGGGGAAGTTCTGAAGATCAACCTTTAGATGATGGAGAATCTAGTCTTTGGTCATGTTGTCCCAATCTACTTCCCTAAGATTAACACCAGTCAAGATGTATCTCTCCTTGATGTTAGTCCATGTAGGTGGCTTCCATGAAAAGGTAATGATGATCACCTCCCCAAAGGCGGTAGTAACCTAAGAAGTGGATAAAATAAACTACCACCAGAGGGCCTTCATATATCTTGAAGGCATTCCCTACATTGATTCTCTTCATGAACAACTCTAGCTTTCACATCTCTATGGACTCTTCCTATAGCCACTTTAGGTAACTCTCTCATTTGTCCTTGTATTTATTTTTATGATCCTTTTGTGTCTAGCCCCACTCAAGAACTCAAGCACAATAGTCCCTCCACTCGTTGGCTTTGCAAGCCATCAAGTCCATCTATAGCTTTTGCTCTACAAGGCTTTTAGCAAGAGCAACCTTGCCATGGATGGCACTCCAATACCATGACCATTCTATCTCCTTAGTTCACAAGGAATCTTTGTTAGACACTTGGGATTCGACAAAATCTTCATGATCCTTAAGATATTTAATCTCCTTCACTTACTACTTGGTCTCCTTTTCCAATGCTACAACTCACTTCCATAGGAACTTGTTGGAACATTGGCATTCCCATGAAGTTTGGACACATGAGAGTGCACATTCAATGACACTCTCATATAAATTTCATGGAACATTTTCCACTTTGGGTGGCAAGCTAGGTAGTTCATCAATCTTAACACCATGGTTGAAATCCTATCCAACCTTGGACATTGCAAGTAATACAACAAAGGTGAACACATAAAACTAGTAAATAGTAAATAATGAAAAAAAATTTAAAAAACTAAAACCATATAACCATATGAATTATAAGATCATGAAACCTAAAATAGAAAAATTGCACACACAATAAAAATAATTAAAGACAAAAAATAAGCTAAGGTTTTTACCAACATTGGAAGTAATTTGTTGCAACCGATCAATCATGTCTTTGTCCATCCCATGCATAAACTCTATTTCTTTTAGAAACCTCCCATTATTTCATGTGTAACATAGAGGTTGAAGCACCTATTTGAGGTTTAAGAGCTACAACAAGCATGATCATAGTCTAATGATTAAAAAAAACCTCAAACATGAAACTAAAAAAATGTAACATATAAAACAAAATTCATAAGTATGTAGAAGATCATCTAGGATAATAATGGGAGGTTCACCTAATTGTGAACCTTTAAATATGGTATCAAGGCCATCTAATGTGTCATTGGATAGCCCCTCATCTTCATGCCATTGTAGAGCCTCCTCCTCCAAGCATTTTTATTCCACCTCTACTGTTGTTGCTTGGGTTGCTCATTCTTGTTGATTACCTAGAAGAACAATGAAGATAAAATGTGGGACAACTTAGCATATTTTGCCTAAAATAAAACAACAACACAACCATATAACATAAAATAAAAATGAAAAATAAGTTCAATAAAAATAAAAAAGGTAGAACATATCTACAACTGCATGATGTGCTTGGCCAAGTCTAACAATGAGCCTTCTCTTCAAAGGTTGCTCAACAGCTAGTGTTGTCACCTCAACCATAAGCCTCTTCAACTTTACCCAAGCTACCCCATCAACCTTAGCACATAACTCCTTGCCTTCTTAGCATTTCCTCAAGCAACTTGGGGTTCAATCCTCATGCTATTAGGGGAAGGACAACGCATACTACTAAAGTTCTTAGTGGTAATAATCAATGATTTCCCAACAACCTTTTGTGAGTTTTGAGCCTACATGGTTGGAAAAATGTGTTTCATCCAAGGCTTAGAGATGTTGGAATGGATCATGACTTACACATATTCCATCCTTCTTCACCATTAGAAACTCCATGAACCTTCTTAGATATGTTGCAAAAAATGCAAAGTGTATGTGGAATATGATCCCAAGGTTGTCCCAGAATTTCAAGATCTCCCCTTGTAGCCCAAAAACCAAGTGGGTAGCCCAATTGAATTGGGAATCCTCAATGAGGACCTTCTTCATGGTCTAAGCTTATTTAATGCCTAGGATCTTCTTCTATGATAACAACTTGGGGAATGCTTGGAACTGGAACAATGGATACATTTCATTCACCTCTATGACTTGGCAATGGTCTAGAGATAGTCCATAGTGGACACAATGAGTGTTTAGCCATTCTTCCACTTCCTCCTTATGGCCCACCTCTTTCCTTGGTTTGGTGGCAACCTTCATGCCCTCACAAGGGATGTGAAAGAGGTTACTAAAGGTATATTTGTTGATGGCCAAGGTGACAAGCACATCATGAATGTGGGTGACAAATTTCTTCACTCCTTTATTAAAGGAGTTGATGACATTCACCATCTCTAGGGTAGGTATGGTTAGGCTAGGAGCCATGAATAAATCAAGAAAACCTACATTGGCAATCCTCTCTTGGATGTCCCAAAGTTCTTGATTAGCCAACCAATGCTATGTTGAATCCACATCATCAAACTTGAGAATAAGTGTTTCCTTAGCACATCCTAAAGTGATCATAGCAATGTTGGATGATGGTGTAGCCCCTACAACACAACAAAGATAGCCCATTACCTTTGGCTTAGGCATATCATACAAAAAAAAATATAATAAACATAAACAATTAAAACAAAACTTATATTCACACCAATAAAACTAGTTAAAGAATCAAAGTTTAGATAACCTAATAACTATATAACTAGAAAATATTGACATTGTATAAAAAATAAAATAGAATAAAAATAAGCATTCTTACTTTGCTTATTGGATAAAGATAATGTGGGAACCCTAAAGGTTATATGTGTCTATGCACCCAAATTGGGGATACTCCATCTATTATGAGCCATCCTATTAGCTAGGCACCTATGGTAGGCCTAAGAATAGCATGAGGTATACTTGCTAAATTCATCCTTGAGTTGCTCCATCATTGTGAGCCTCACTACTTAGCTTTTGGAAAATACCTCTAGTGTTATGTGGGCTATGCGTAAGAGTTGGTTACTCTTGATCAATCCTTGGTCATCTACCTTATACTTACAAGCATGCTAACCTAAACAAAAATTGTTAAACCTTAATTTCCTAGTGAAAACCAAAAGATAAACTAAAAAACAAAGAATTACACTTACCCTTCCAAATGGTAGAAAGTGCTAGGAGGGTTTTGGAACAAGGTGTGGACATGATGACCACTCATTAACATATTTTTGGTATTGTACTAAATAAACTCAAGCATATCCAAAATTTTGAACAACTTATGTGTGCCTTTGGTGTACATGCCATTGAATTAGTCACCTTCCACATGGGTGTCAAGATTGTCAACTATGAACTTGACGATTAAGCTAGAAGAGTGAGGTAACAGAGTCTCCATGATAAAAACAACTATGTTTGATGCTAAGTGTGACCATAACATCACACTAAAATTATAAAGTAGAAAGGCTAGGAACTCCTTGGCCCCTAGCCTAAACCAAAGGGAATCAAATTTCAAAACCATATCAACAAGTAGGGTGTTGGGTCTTGGTGTGTGGATATAACATAATAGGCCAACTAGCTCAATCACTATCAAATTCAGCTTCAACAAGACCCTAAACAACCAAACAATGACCAATATAACCTTGTATGATAATAATGAAAAAAAATTTACACAACTATTAAACAAAAATTATGAGCATGATGTTAATGTTTTCACATAAGACCAACAACTAAATTTACAAGTTTTAACTATTAAGACCAAAGAAAACTTTAACCAAAATTTAAGAAAAAGCTCAAGTAACCCATTAACACTAATGGTAATCTTTGTAGATCATTGAACTTAGAAGAGGGGAATGAATAAGTTCTCCAAATTGAAACTTCAACAAACAAATAACACACACTAAATTTAACATGGTTCCCCAACTTGGGTAGTCCACACTCACATGGTAGATTGCAAGCACACCTCCAAACTTTTTTGCTCTCAAAATATCGTTGAAGGATCCACACCCTATATAGTCTTCAAGCCCCTTTCTAGAGTGTTGTATTACAACACCAATCACTCAACCTTGCAAGGTCCCGTCAGGCTTGGAAATGTGGTTTTAAGGATTCCACAACCTTTACAATCTTGAGCTTTGCACCGGAGTGTTGTACTACAACACTAACAACTCAATCCTGCAAGATCCTAACAAGCTCAAGCACATCAACCCCATAGGGCAACAAGAACAAGAATTACAAGGGATAATTACAACTCAGTTTGCTAATCCTTGTATAGTTAGGTATAGCACACTTTACAATGCCAAAATGATAAGATAATGAGAATCCACAGAGAATTCAATGATTACAAATAATTTTACAATTAATACAAGAAGGCTTGCACTTTTCTCAATGCACATCAAGTCTTCTTATAGCTATCATGTTTTTAAATCCATCTTGAAACTTGTGCAATGGCTAGCCAATGATCATTAATGATCATGGAAGACATCTTCTTCATGCCTAAGACATCTTCCTAAATTTTTCTTCAATTTTGAAAAGACATATTTGTTTTCTGAAAGTCATATTTCTAAAGTCTACATTTTGGAAGATGTCTTTTTGGTACTTGTACCATCTGAAATCATCGATCTCCGACTAGAAGGAAATAGAGACCGTGGGATACCGGACACGTACAGAAGACCCTACCTTCGCCTAAGGGCGAGTTGGAATGAACGAAGGAAGAGTACCTTGGGTGGTTTGCATGCAGATTAGACAAGGATTTCCCCAAACGTACACCAAGGTGTTATACGCTGGGTTATATATAAATGGCGTAGCGAGCGTGGATCGGAGCGTAAACAGCGTAATGGATGCGAACAGAGCGTAGATGTAAATAAATGTAAACAGAGTACATGCAACAATTAATGCAAACAGTAAATGATTTTGGGAAGAAAATGTAACAATGGCATTACAGAATGAAAGTACAATGCACCGGTCTAATGCAGTTGTGATTGGAACACAAGGCAGACGAAAAGCCCCAATGGATGCAAGGATGACTAGTTCACACTGTAGACACAGCGTAGAGGCTATCTGCTCAGCGTACAGGGTTTTCCAGCGTAAAGGGTTTCTACTCTAGTTCTCAGCGTCTCTTCTCTCTGGTGTGCTCTGAATGTTTTGCCAACCGACCAGGATCTAGTGAAAAATGAGGCTTTTATACAAGTTTTTGACACTAGACTTGGGTTGGGTGACACGTGGTGCATTGACCGAGTGCAAAAGCGTAAACTTTACAAGTGTACAATATGTTACATTTGGTGGACGTATACGCTGCGTCTAGTGAGTGTAGACTGTGGGCGTATACACTGGATGTGCTGGGCGTATGCGAATTTGGGCTTAGATGCTGTGGACGCTGGGCGTATGCAAATTTGGACGTAGATGCTGTGGACGCTGGGCATATACGCTGATGTGCTGGGCGTATACGTTGATGGATGCTGGCGTATACGCCTCAGCGTATACGCTGGTGGTCGTTGCCTTGTGCCAAATCTTGCGTTGCAGTGCTGTTTCCATGCCGTCTTTGGGGATTTCATGCTAGGCATATACATCTGTTGTACTTGCTGAGCGTACATGTGAGGTGTGTACGCTAGATGTCTACGCTGGGCGTAGACGTTGTGAACTTGAGCGTATACGCTAGGCATATACGCTGAGAATATACACTTGGGTGTATACACTGCTGAGGCTGCATACTTGGGCGTATACGCTGAGACTGCATACTTAGTGAAGATTAAGCATTTTGGTCTCCGAAGTTGCCATGTGTGACACCTAATGTAGCTGTGGTCATCTGTGGGTCCCAGGGACTTGCTTCGTGTTGGAGAAGTACTAAGCTCAAAATTTTGTGGTGTTTCATTGGCCCCTCTTTGTTGATTCTTGGAGGAATCGACCCGAGAAGCGTCGACAAAGAAGTGCAAAACACCACAAGCAACGTGATAGAGACCCTGTTCATTGCCACTTGACTAAACATCATCGCATCGGATTCAGTAGTACATGGGATTTAGAGAAATTTGTATCTAGATAGGATCGTGGAGATTGCGGGAATTGGGAACTGCCCAAGGGATTTGTGCTTAGTAAAGGGGATGCTCTGGTATGTAGCATGTTGGTCCTTGTCAATAGCCATTATTTAGCAGACTCGGAATCCAAGCATGCGATGTGCATCCTTTGGCAGAACAAGAGTCTTGGTTGGTGTCCGAGAGAGCTTGCTGGCAAGACCAAAGCCACGAGAGGATGTGTTATATTCTTTGGAGGAACAGGGCCCTTGTTTAGTGTTTAGGGGGGGGAACCTGTTGGCAGAGAGCCAAAGCCATGTAATTGTATGTTTCCAGGTTGTTTTTGACATGAGTACTTGGTTTCAAGACAACTGCCTTTCCCCCTGGGGCTTATATGGGAAGGGCCCAGTTTTTTTTTTCGAAAGAAGCTTTGCTTTGATCTGTACTCATGCTCAAGTGCTGTGTTGTGTGTTGCAACTACATTAAAGTGTTGCAGTGTGCAACAACATGCACAAATTTTTGAATGCAGAGTGTGTCGATGAATAGATAGAGAATGTATCGGGAGAGGGGGATGTACTAGCGAACGGTTTGATTTAGTCTTGCCATGTGTGCTGTGAACATTGCCTCATCTTGCTGCTTATGACGAAAGGAATTCTTGTGTGAAACTTCCGAGTGTCATCCTGCAAACAAAACTCCAAGGAGACAAGAAAACCATGAGTGAATAAGCGAGCTCAAACATAAACAGCTACTGATGGAACAAAGACATTGGAGATGATTTCAGGCACTGTATATAAATGGCAGCAATGTTGGTAGGATTGTCTGATGGCAGGCAATGCAGTGATTCTGATGACTAAATGTGGTCTCAAATTGTGGAACTGGAGATGAACTTGCCAGTTTATAGTCTTAGTGGACTTTGGTAGTTGTACCTATGACATTTTACTGTCATGCTAGATTAGTGCTAGTTTATCGTCATTGCAGAAACTGTGTGGTATCAGTTTAGCATCATGATGCCGGGACGAGCTGTGGTATCAGTTTATCGTCATGATCCAGGACTGTTCTGTGGTATCAGTTTATCGTCATGATTCCAGGACGAGCTATGGTATCAGTTTATAGTCGTGACCCCAGGACTCGCACGTACTTGAGCTTGTAATCAAATGTAGAATGGTTTTAGGAACAAGTGTTTGGTTGGATTGGCAAGCTCGTTCCCTTCTATATCGGCTAGCTTAAATGCTCCATTGTCAAATGCTTTAGTGACCAAGTAAGGCCCTTCCCAGTTGGCTAAGAACTTGTCCAGGTGTTCCCAGACAGCCTTAAGTACAAGGTCACCTTCTTTGATAGGGCGCTTATGACTGTCATGTTGATGCCGTTGCCATTGTTGTTTTTGGTACCATTCGATCTGATCGAGCGCACGTACGTGTTCCTCCTCCACCGAGTCTAGGTCAATGATGCGCAGGTCATTATTTTGCCCATCGTCGAAGAGTCCGGAAAGTGTGATCCTTAAAGATGGTACCTATAATTCCAAAGGTAAAAAAGCTTCTGAACCGTAAACAATACTATATGGTGTTTTACCTGTTGAAGTTCGATGCATAGTACGGTAGGCCCACAATGTGTATACCAATTGTTCATGCCATCTTCGCTTGTTTTGGGTGAGCATCTTTTTGAGTATTGTAATGATGGTTTTGTTTGTTGCCTCTGCTTGCCCGTTGCTCTAAGGATAATAAGGGGATGAAAACGAGTGTTTGATCCCTAGGCTATCACAAAAGGTTTTGGTCTCGGCACTACTAAATTATGGCCCGTTGTCAGTGATGATTGTCATGGGAATGCCAAAGCGGGTTACAATATTTTCGAGAATGAAGTTGCACATGTGTTTAGATGTAGTTTTTTGAAGGGAACCAGCTTCTACCCACTTCGTGAAATATTCTGTTGCGATTATAATAAAACTATGCCCCGCAAAAGATGAGGGTGTTATTAGGCCAATAAGCTCTAACCCCCACTTTTGAAAGGGCCACGTGATTTGCGCTGTATATAACTTGTTTGGTGCGACATGGATTAAATTGCTATGTTTTTGACAAGTACTACATGTTTTAGCCTTGGAGAGACAGTCGTATTCCATGTGTGGCCAATAATCGCCTAAGCGTTTGATCTTTTTTGCCATGGCTTTTGGTGCTATATGTCCTCTGCATAGTCCGTCGTGTACTTGTTCGACGATGGTTTGGGCATCGGTACTACTGACGCATGTTAGCAATATGCCTTCATAGGATCTACGACACAACGTGTCCCCTACCAGTGTATACTGTCGAGAACATTTTTGTACTGCATCCTTTTGTGCATTTGTTAGATGTCGTGTTGTTTCACCACGTAGAAGGTATTCTTTGATGTCGTCATACCATTCTATTGCGCGTGTTGTACTAACAGATGCGACCAACAATGTGTCAAGAGTATCAGTTATTGGTTTGGCACAACTAGTTATGAAGCTTGGTAATGCATGGAACATGTCTGGTGATATATTTAATGCTAACGTGGCTAACGCGTCTGCAATGGTGTTATCATTTCTAGAAACGTGTTGCACATCGATGTTTTCAAATCGCCTTATTAGATGTTTTGCCAAGTCACAGTATGGTTGTAAGTGTTGGGCTTTACATGTATAAACATCTATGATTTGGTTTAAGACCAGT
The DNA here is from genome assembly GCA_015680685.1 of Gnetum montanum. Lineage (NCBI taxonomy): Eukaryota > Viridiplantae > Streptophyta > Gnetopsida > Gnetales > Gnetaceae > Gnetum > Gnetum montanum. Next base: position 225,085 of record MNCI01003412.1, on the reverse strand, counting down.
AGTGAGTCTCCTCTGACCACAAGCCATGTGATGTCTGAAGCCAATGCTGCCATGAGACCTCTAAGGAAATCTTCATACTCTGCTATGTTATTGGTACAATGAAAATTAAAACGATAAGCAAAGGGTCGGATCTCCCCGGAGGGATAGGTGATGACAGCGGCAACACTTCCCCCTCAAGAGGTGGATGCTCCATTGAAGTTTAGAATGGCATCGTAGTCGTTGGGCACTATGTCTATTGTGCTTATATTCTCATCCGAGAATTCTGGCTCTATTATCGCTTGATCGTGCGTTGGTGACATGGCCATTTGACTTGCTATGGCTTGACCCTTAACTGATGATTGCGCTATGTAGTGCAAGTCAAATTCAGCTATCATGGCTTTCCAGCAGGCTATCCAACTCATCTCATAAATGTTTCTGTTATAGCCCTTAGCACATTGTCCTTGCAAATTATGTTAACTTGGTTATGGAAGAGATAATGTCACCATTTTCTTAAAGAAAAGACCAAAGCTAAACATGACCTCTCCACGTCGTTATACTTTTTCTCGTGGGCAACTAATGCGTGGCTTAAATAATATACAGGGACTTCAGTTCCGTCATCTTGTTTCTAGCAAAGCATAGACACGATTGATGAATCCGAAGTGGCAAGGTAGATGTAAAATGTTTTATCGTTTCGAGGTGGATAAACCATGGGTAGTCGGGCAAGTACCGTTTTAATATTATCGAATGCTTCTTGGCACTGTGGAGTCCATTCAAAATAGACATTTTTGCGTAACAAGTGGTTCATAGGTTTTAGTTTGTCTGTTAGTTTTTCTATGAATCGCCTGATAAACTGTAATCTACCTTGTAGAGCTCGAACTTCGGTAAGGTTGCCTGGTGGTTTCAGGTTTGTTATGGCCTTAACCTTATCAGGGTCTACTCGTATCCCTGCTTCTGAGGCTATAAATCCAAGCATTTTTCCTGTCCTGATGCTGAAGACACATTTTTTTGGGTTGAGTCTCAATTCATACTTTAAACAACGTTTTAATACTAGGTCAAGGTCTTGTATATGTTGTTCTGATGTTTTTAACTTAACCACAATGTCATCCACATAGTCGTTGAGCGAGTGTAACATGTAATCGTTAAAGATGAATGTCATCGCTCTTTGATACGTGGCCCCTGGGTTCTTGAGACCAAAGGGCATCATTGTGTAACAAAAGGTTCCCCATGGTGTCATAAAGGTTGTCTGAAGCTGATACTCTGGGTTGATGCGTATTTGATTGTATCTTGAGAAGCCATCCATAAAAGATAATAGGGCATTCTCGGTAGTCAAATCAACAACTTGATCAATGCTGGGTAGGGGAAAATCATCTTTTATGGTTGCAACATTTAAATCCTGGAAGTCAATGCATAAGCGAATGCTTTCGTTCTTCTTCGGGACAATGACCATATTGGATACCCACTCAGCGTAATCAACAGCTAGGATGAAACCAGCCTGATAAAGTTTAGTGATCTCATTACGAACTGCCAATGCCACCTCAGGTTTAACGTTTCATGCCTTTTGTTTTACGGGTCTCAATTTCAGATCAAGGATAATGTTATGCTGGATAATTCGAGGATCTAATCCGGGCATGTTGGTGTAAGAACAGGCGAACGCTTTCATGTTTTCCCTAAGCACGTCCTCAATGTCTTTGGCTAATTGTGGTTGTAATAATGTGCTTAATTTTAATATTTTAGTTTCCCCATTGGGCATCGTTATTGGGGTTTCGTTCAATGGGTCTTTGGTGATATTTTCAGCTTCTATGTCAAGGGATTTTGTCATACCTTTGTATTTGTCTATTGTTTGCTGTGTTGAGGCTATGACTGCGTCGTCCGTTAATGAACTTAAGTGGATGAGGTTTATGTTGGTGTCCCTTGCAATTTTTCCATATGGTCCATCGATAATTAATGGTTCGGTTAAGTGCTAGCAATCCATCAGGCTCGCTCCTGCCAATAAACAGAGAGCTGAATGAGCTAATGGGTATCGTTCTATGTTTTTTGGTGATTTTAGATTATGTGTACATGCATGATGGTGGATTATCATCACACCGGGACGCATGGCAGTTTAAGGCCATACCGGGTCGTGAGTGGCAGTTTAGCACCTTACTAGGCCAAATGTAATCCGCAGGTGGCAATTTAAGGCCTTACCAGGCCATAGGGGGTTCATATGTGGCAGTTTCAGGCTGTACCGGGCCGTAACGGCAGTTTACGTTGTAATGTTTGGCGTAAATGCGTGAAATGAGGTTCACAGGGGGAATTTGGACGTAGTAATTTTGTTTATATTTTAAATATATATTTTTTATTATTATTTTGAGCAAATTTCAACAAAAAATAAATAAAAAGGCAAAAAGGAGGCAAAAAGGAGGCAAAAAGAGCAAACTGGGAGGCGGCGGCGTAAGCGGCGGCGGCAGCGAAGGCGGAGTGCTATATAAAGGAGGGGGGGTGTCATTTGTTGTTACTTTGCATTGTGAGCGTAAGCGGTAGAGCATAAAATTTATAGCGTAAGCTTCCCAGCGTAAGCATAAACTATCAAACCTTGGCGTAAGCGTAAACCTGATCGTGAGCGTAGACGCCAACGGGTAACCCTTAGCATAGACGCAGAGCGTAGGAGTTTGAGCGTCGGCATAGAGACTCAGACTTCAGCGTAGAGGTTCAGCATAGGCGTAGACAATTCTAACCTTTAGCATAAACTGTTAATCTCAGTGTAGAGGATGCCGAGATGGGCAAAGGTAAAGAAGTGGAAGGCCAGGGGAGGAAGGGTCCTGACTTGACCTTCGCAGAGGAGACCGAAGCCATGCTGCAGTGCCTGCCCAAGCCGAGGATTCCGTCATGGCCTGGATCATCACACAGGTAGGCTCTGATCCTACCTCTGTTAGTTATTTTTTCCTGGTGTATGTTTCATAGCGTAGACAGTCTCATAGAGGGCTTCGACGTATACGCCGAGCGTAGAAAGTTTAGCGTAGAGATTTCGGTGTATACGCTGAGCGTAAAATATTTCGGCTTATACGCCAAGTGTAAATAGTTAGCGTAAAGTCTTGATAGCGTAGATTGTCATAGCATAATCTATTCAGTGCACAGCGTAATCACTTTTTCTTGCGCGAAGCGTAGACGATTGTATCAGCGTATACGCTGAAGGCTGTACGGCGTAATAAGTCTTCTATGCACGAAGTTTTCTGTTTTGTTAGTGTAGATTTTCTGTTTTATCAGCGTAGACGATCTACGCTGTGACGGCATATACGCTAAGGGTTTCTACAGCGTATACGCTTAGCGTAAACAGTTAATTCTTTTTAAGCGTGGTGCAGCGTAGAGTTATTTTTGTGTAAACTATTTTTCGGCGTAACTCTGTTTGGTGCCTTGCGTAGACTATTTACGCTAACAGCTTCTGTGGCGTATACGCTGAGGGTTTCTTCAGCGTATACGTTGAGCGTAAGAGGTTTGGGCGATAGCATAAATAGTTGGTTGTTAGCATATACGCCAGGTCAGGCAACGTATACGCCAAGCGTAAACAAATTTTGATAGCGTATACACTAGGTTTAGCAGCATATACGCTGAGCGTAAATAGTTAGGAAATTTTTCTAAGTGTCGGTTTATGATGTGAACTTTTGTTTTTCACATTGTTTTGATGCATGGTTGATTTATCGTGGCATCCTAATTGCTTGTAGGGATAGTAAGCTTTTTCTCCTCGTTGTTGAGCTCGTTGGGGTGCTAACATGGTTTGGCCCCATTGAGGCTGATGAACCTACCCCAGATCTAACTGTGGACAACAATGGGGTCTGGTTTAGAGAAGGTGCATGTGAATTCTTGGCCTTCATGCTAGACAACTTCAAAGTGAACTGGTGGCGTGAAGTGTGCTTGAGGCAATGCTACCGGGAGCTGTGGAGGGTGTCATGGTCTTCATAGAAGACATTGAAGAGGGGCCGTTTGTTAACGAGGATGGTTCTACCCTCGGGCCCAGGTCTACACGCCCGTTAGCGCGCCTGTGGGCACAGTTGTCACGAGGGTTGGACTACCTCAACAACACTCTATTCATAGTTGCACGTGCACATACATTGTTCCAGAATCCCCCTGGCACCATGTACCGGGTGGATAGGTAGGATCATTTAAGTTTGTTGTTTCTTTTTGCCGTTTGGTATTTGTTTCTATTTTGACATCCATTTGTTTGTAGGCCTAAAGTTAACCCGAACGGAACATGTGTTGAGGATGAAGGGCTAGCTCTTGCTCGCACTGCTCTAGAGGCTTTTATGGTGGGTCCCACCCTTCGTGGAACCGTATTGGGTCAAACGAAAGATGCTATCGTTCATTTTCATAAACAGTTCTCTAGAGCGTTCATGATGTCCAAAGCTTGTGGATGGCTACATGAAGACTGGTCAAACAATGGACCAGCCTTCCCCCATGACTCTAGCAGCACATCCAAGTCGACGACTAATGGTAAATGATAACATTTCCTAGATGTGCTAACGTGTTTGTTCAACTGTCGGGAGTTATACTAACAATCTCAAATCGTACTTGCAGTTGATGTACCTCCTAGCGGGGATCCGGTTACAACTGGGTGAACTGAGACAACCTTGTCAATGAAGTTCAGGGAGGTGACTAAGGCTCAAAAATGGTTGCATAAACATGCCCCACCATCTATTATTCGTTGCTTAGACAATGCCAGCCTCATGGAGCTTTTCATGACCCCGAGTCCTGATGTATCAATTGCAGAAATGATCAGGATCGTGGATTCTATCTCCTACTAAAACACCCAAATTAAGGGTGTTAAGGTAGTTTTCCATCTATTTCCTGAGTTCTTTTCAAACTTATTTGGGGTACCGGCAGATGGCATAAGTGTAGTTTTAGACAGGGCTCATAAAAAGCTCCAAACTGTGCGTGAATTAGAGGACTGGCTAGGCGTGGCCAAGGGTGCCAAGGGATTCCCAATGTAGGGGAAAGCAAAGGTTGAGGAGGTAAATGAACTATATCCCCTGTTTAGGGTGTGGGTATTCCCCAAAACCCTTTCCCAGGTACGGAGTCTTGGGGTTGAGGCTGTACGTGTCATGCGAACTATCCTGGAAACTAGAATGCGCTATAACTGGGCTAAATTTTAATTGTCGGGCATGCACAAGGAGATAGTGCAATTGCGCTCGAATGTCGAGGCGCAATCCCATTTCACCTTTGCCTTCTTTGCCAGCTACCTTCACCACTTCACCGAGTTTCTGGTAGTTCTCGTAGATAACAACTTTGTTCTACGAGATCGGGGTCAACTATCCCGCCCATGGATCAACCACTTATTCGAAACAGTCAAGTCCCAAGATGCTCTTGAGGGCATTGATGAGTCTGTGTCTATCATGAAAGGGGGATTGTCTGGTACGTCAATCCACACCCATGACAATTTGGGATTGGAACCGGACGATGTACCCTATACTGTGAGGAGAGCAGAGTGGGTCATCAAAGAAACTATTGGCCAGGCCAAATCGAAGCTGAAAAGACACAAACGTCCAACTGAGGAAGTTTCGAATGTGAGTGAGCCACGAGTAAAGCGTATACGATTCAGGATGCCTGGTAAATAGACTTCGCCTGCTTATTGTTTTATTATTTTCGTTTTGCTCACTTTTTTTCTTCAATCACTTACATGTCACTGATACCTTTGGCTTGATTTGAGAAGTCAGGAAGCAGGCATTAGAAACTATTACTGAGGAGGAGGAGACCAACACGGAGTGAAATAATGAGGAGGAAAATGTGGAGAAGGATCAGGGAGGAGGAACGAAGGAGTTGAAGGAGAACACCACAGAAACTAGACCGTTGGATGATCAGGGTGGTATCGATCAAGTGTTCAGGAGCTTTCTTAAGGGAAAGCTGGACTTAGGTGACCCCCCGGAAGGTGACAAGGAGCATGGTATGTTTTCTTTTATTTTTATTTTATATTGCTTCGTTAGTTGCCATTTCTATGGTATTTTATTTTCATATTTTCATATCTTCCAGACGAAGGCAGCGTTTAGACGTACCCATGAAGACGGTTTCCCCTAAGAGGACCGCAGAGGTTAGTTCCTCCTGCACCCATGAGCCATTTACTTGGACAGAAATGCCAAGTAAGAAGGATTTTGTGGCTGGAATCGCTGAAGAGGTTGTCAAATGAATTTAGGAGGTCGACCCTGAAATAGGTATAACGTTTTTTGAATCGTTTGCCATTTTAAAGTTTCACACCTTGTTCATGTTGTCTTAACGTTTGTTCTTTTCGTGTGCATAGGTGCCAAATTGAGGTGGGATCCCTCTGAGAGCATCAGCATAGAGAGTTTACCCTCACTATCCCTAGAGGTGAAGAAGGTGCCAAGACCTGTTTATGAGGAGGTGGCGGAGGGTCTTGTGCACAACGCCAAGTCACTATGGACTTGTAGGCGTTCTGTCGAATAGTTGTGGCTGCGGATCTAGGCAAAGAAAAAGGAAGTCTTCGAGTTATCAGTTGAACGTGACGATCTTAAGGCTCGGTACAAGTTCGCCGCTGCCAAACTAAGTGGTGATCACTCTTGGCAAACGTCCGAGGTTACGTACACCAGATATTGGAATCTACTAAATCATCATGCGTCACTGACTCGGAGAATGGCAGAGCTTAAAGCACAAATTGATCTCCTGAACCTCAAATGTCAAGATTGGAAAGCCTTTGCTTCCAAGGTTCGCAAGTGGGGTCAGGATGAGAAAAACCACAAACATCACTACAAGAAGTCGTTGAAAGATGTGTCCATTGAAAAGCGGCAACTAGAAATGTTTGTGGAGGGTTTGGGTTTGCGCTTTGCCTTTGATACTTTTGCCCAGAACACAACTGTTGAGATGGAGTTGCCTACCAGGGTGATTACAACTACCTTTGGGGAAGTTTCTGTGGGTGAATTCCCTCTGAAACGTCCTACCTGGTCGGTTGTCGACAAGGGAAAGACCTTAGCAGACATCGACTTAGGCCTTGATGGGACAGATTGGGCAAGTGCCTCAGAAGAGGAAATCCTTCATCGGCTAGAATTTGGGTTAGGAGGATCTCCTATGGTAAGCATTTTGTCATTATGAAATTGATTTGTTAAATAATGTTTGAAATTTTGACGTTCTCTTATTCTTATATGGGTTGTCTCGTTCTGTATTTTCAGGATGAAGGTGGTGACAATGTCCAAGAAGCTAGCCCCAGTGGAGCGGGGGCCCCTGACACCGGTGGATCTAAAGGGGACGATCCTCCCGTCCCAGATGCTTAGTTTTTTTTTTAGTTTTTTTCTAGTTTTTCTTTACTCAAATTTATACGGGAATTGTAAACTAAAAATTTTGAGATAGATGAAAATAGTTGACGGTTATAATTGTACATCATTGCATATATATAAAATTTTTTTTTGTTGATTTTGAGTTTAATTGCACACACGACATGGCAATGTAAAATATTTTGGTTTATTTTTCATTTGTTTTAAATGTAATGTGCAGATGTAATTATAAATCGTAATGACAAACGAAAGAGGAAAACAAAGTATGTGTGATCTAGTTTAAGGCCATTTCGGGCCCCATGCGTAGTTGAAGGCCATTTCGGGCCCCATGCATAGTTTAAGGCCATTTCGGGCCCTAGTTGTAAACAAGGAAGATTTCGAATAAGGTGGGTGGGTTTCTCGGTTGACCAACCATTTCTGATCGCGGCTAGTTTTATGTCATTACGTACATGATAATTTAACGTCTTTCCGGACAAGGAGTGTAGTTTAATANGGCTAGTTTTATGTCATTGCGGACATGATAGTTTAACGTCCTTCCGAACAAGGAGTGTAGTTTAATTTTTTTTTTCTTGATTTATTGTAGTTTAACATCATTTCGGACGAGTTGTAGTTTAACGTCGTTTTGGACATGTTGTAGTTTAACGTCATTTCGGACAAGTTGTAGTTTAACGTCGTTTTGGACATGTTGTAGTTTAACATCGTTTCAGACATGTTGTAGTTTAACGTCGTTTTGGAGATGTTGAGATGCCATTATTTTAGGGATTTTTTGATTTTTTTCTTTTTAATGTTAGGCGATGTGTCAATGAGTATGATTCTGTATTCAGCGTCCCCTTTGCTGATTACGTTAAATAGTAATTCAGCCCAAGGGATGTCTGATGGAATGGCTTCTGTGTTAGTGTTTTCTTGTGTTTCAGTATTTGTGGCGAGTTCTATGTTAGTCTCTAATTGAGAGGGTGTATGTACAATGTCAGGCACAGGTGTTTCTATTTTAGGTGGATCACGTTTTGTGTTTAAAGGATTAACGCCTACTGGTTGTTGTTTATTTATGTCGTTTCGGCCAGGCTCTTCAAGCTCAACCTCTGAGCCTTGGTCCATGTCTATGTGTGATGAAATAATAGGTGTAGCCGCTTCCTCGTGTATGATGATTTCACCGCCTTCATAAGGTAGGTGAATCTCTTGATGTATAGGAGATGAGACCACTTTCAGTTGGGCCAACCAGGGCCTTCCTAATATTAGGTTGAATCTTAGCATTTCATCGACCACTACGAAGTCAGCAGACGTGGGAAACTGGTCCCTTGCTATGAATTCTAGGGTCACTATGCCTTTGACCATCACGCGTGACCCACTGAATGATTTTAAACATGTAGTTGCAGTTGGTTTGATTAACTCCGTCAGCCCTAGTTATCCAACGATGGGGTATGGTACTACGTTTGTAGCAGCTCCATCGTCTACGTGGACCCTATGTATCTTGAATTGATTTATACGTATCGTTATGAACATGGGGGCTATTGTTACCTCCCCTATTTTCTTATCCACTTTAATGTTATCGTTGTGGAAGCTTAGTGGTTTGGAAGTTGACCCTTGGGGCAAGTACATTATCGCGTGAATGGAAGGTTCATTCGAGGGCAAGTCCTCGCTTATTGGGATCGACGTTAGCATGCGTACCAAAGCTTCACGATGCATTTGGGATGTTAGAACTAAGTCATACAAGCTTAGTGAGGTGTTCTTTTGCTTGAGTGCTTGTGTGACCTATGTTAAAGCTGTTGCCAAGTCTCTATTGTTGGGTGCGTTTGCATCAGCGATGACTGGGTCCCTTGGGCCCAACAGTTTTATTTCATGCTTTATTGGTTTGTCGTTTTTTCTTGAAACTGTCGTTTTAGATGTATCATGTTTTTTGGATGGTTCACCCTCGTTGCCTGCATTTGGTTGATTGTTGGAAGGCGTCATGGGTACGGCGTTAAGTGGAGTGGGTTTAGGTGGCCTTACAGCTAACCGTTGATGCTCCTTCTCCAAGCGTTCAAGCGTAAGCTTATCCGCTAAGCGTTCTCATGTGTGGCATGGAGGTGGAGCTGGTCTTGGAGCTTCGGGTTGCTTTGGGATTCTTACCACATATGGAGTCGGGCAGGGTTGTGGTTGGATAGTCGAATGTGGTTGAGCAGAAGGCTGGCCAGGCATCCTAATGACGTAGGGGCTAGGTTTGCCTTACGTTTGTGAGGTGGAGGTTTGGTAATCATTAGGACTTGCAGATGTCCTAACAACGTATGGGGTTTGTTTAGGCAGAGGTTGGACCTTTGCTGTTGTAACTGCGGGCGGCACTCAGACTACGAAAGGGGTAGGCCAAGTAGGATGGGTTGATAAATTTGAGGGAGTGACGATAGGAGGTACACACACTACATACGATTTTTGCGGGGCATATGATGGTTGAGACATGGATGTGGATGGAGTGGGAGGAACATGGACTACAAATGGCTTGTTAGGTGTTTGTTGTTTATATTCAGGGTAGACAGTGTTAATGTTGGGTGTCTCGAGTTCATCATCAAAGCAGATTGTGTTGATAACGTACGGTGCCTCTTTGGTGTTTAGAGGGTCTTTGTACACCCCCATAGCCTGATTCTACGGTTGGACCGGGTTGGCCTCATCAAAGGTGATTTGACCTTCATCGATCATTCGCTGTATGTCCTGCTTCAAGGTGAAACAGTAATCCGTGCCGTGTCCATTGCGTTGGTGATAATCGCAGAAGTGATCCATTCTAAAACCTTTGGGCACTAGAGGCTCATCTGGTGTTGCCAAGCTTGGGTTCTGAACGAGTTGACAGAACCGATCATGTCTCTAGATGGCCACAGGGGATAACTATTTTTGTTTCATTAACCCAACCTTCAGGAGTTGATTGAAGAGCTGGGATGGCTTCATAGGCAACGACATATATTGAGAGGATTCTTTCCTCTCAAAATTTCTCGTACGGTTTGGTGTTGGGTTCTACGATGATGATGATTCTGGCACGGTTGTGGGAAAAGGTTTAGTATGGTTAGTAGGGGCTACAGGTAGTTTGTTCCGTTGTGCAATGTTTTCTTGTTGCATTTCCGCTATTGCTGCTATAGTTGCTTTAGCCTTCTCTTTATCTTTCTTACTATGTTGATTTTTGAAGGCTAAGTACGCACGATCATGGCTATTTTTAGCTGCCTCTTCTATATTTTTGATTTGTACAAAGGCATGGTTAAGGTTATGCGCATTAAGATAGTACAATTTGGATTTGAAGAAGTCATTAACAGCCCCTTTAGAATTGTGAGCAGATATGTCTGGGGGATTGGCTCGTGTAGCTCATTGAGAGCGGCACTCCACCTCTGAATGAATTTTTGTACAGGTTCAAGCAGTGCTTGTTTAACCTGTATAAGGCTGTCCAATGTCACCTCAGGTTTCAAGTTATATTTGAACTTGGTTACAAATTGATGTAACAACTCTTCCAAGGAAAATATAGAATTCCTCGGCAAGGCCCAGTACCAATCAAGTGCTCTCCTTACGAGGGACATGGGGAACACTTGCAAAATGGCATGGGATCATGCCTGGAGTAATGCGCATTCTAATCTAAACTTTATTAAGTGAGCATTGGGGTCCGTCTCCCCTTTATATTTAGTCAGTGTTGGCAACGATATTCCTCTGGGCAAAGTTAGGGGCGGGACAGAAGAGCTAATGGGGTCATCATGGTAAAAGTCCACTACCTTTAACTCTTCGTCGATAGCTGTTTTGAGGCGTTTGACCTCGTCAGTTAATTCCTGCATTAATTTTTTAGCATCTGCCCAGTCTTGAGCACTAGGTGAGGTGACGGCTTGGGGTGTGGTGATGTGTACAAATTGGATTATTGAATGGTAGGTTGGAAGGTTGAGAGCTATGCAGTTGGCGGTTGTAGTTGTGGGATGTTCATAGCGTGTGGCACCAGGGACGACACATTGTAGGTGAGAGGTTGTTGTTGTTGCGGTCGCAGCTGTACTTGGGAAATGCTGATCGATGGAATCGTATGGGGTGGCACACTATGGTGAGAGGGTTGATGTGATGGCGCACCCATCGCTGCCCATTGCCTAGCCACATTTTATGAAGGAACTCCCTGTTGGGTTACAGCGGTCGAGGGGGCTTCATGCGTTTGGATGTGGGGGATGTAGTGAGCGGACGTGGATGCTAGTATCACATGTGGCATCCCTATCACTCGAGGCGAGAAGGTTGCTCCTATGTTATTGTGTGGGGGTGGTAATTGTGAGGATGGTCCTGTGGCTGCAACAGGGATGATAGCGAGAGGGAGTGTACTGAATTGCAGGTCGGTTGCAAGAGGAACGTGAACCAGCGCTGATGTTTCTAGCGGGAGTGCTTGTGCCTGGGTGAACCTGAGGGGTTGGAGGGGCATGACTTCGCCTGTGCCTAGATGAAACATGGGGTTAATGTGTGTTTGTGCGCTAAGGATGTGATAGGAGTCTTCGTGTTCGGATTGGACAGCGAACTCGTCCTCCTCTTCTAGTTGGAGATCTACTGCAGGCTGATCCAACGACTGGCTCCTTTGCAGGAGGAGTTGTGTGATGAGCTCTGAATACTGCTCTAGAACAGGGATTATATCATATGGGGAAGGGATGAATTCGCGTCCCCCCCTATAGAAGAGTTCGTATTGCCTCTTTACCTCTATTTCGGCTTGATCTACGGCCAAACCAACTTGCATCTTCACACATATGAAGTTGTACTTGTCCTGGGTTATAATGTTAGAGGTTGGGTTTCTCCCTTGCAACCTTAGGGACCGGTCGGGCCCTGTTGTGGGTTGTATAGTCGGCTATTGAACGACGGGCTGTTGGACAGCCATGGTACCTACAATGTCGGTGACTTGAGTGGTTGTAGCGGTGGTGTTTACGGGGTTCATGATGACCTGTTGAGGGTCGGTGTAGAGATGTGAAATTAGTGTACTGAGTGCAGCGTACAGCGTATACGCTTCAACGACTGGTGTATAACGACAGCATATACAGCGTATATATATGCAGCGTATAAAGTCAGCGTAGATAAGTCTACGGCGTAAATCGTATAGCGTATACGCTAGGTAGCGTATACAGCGTCAAGGTACAAAGTAAAACAGGGTTACAATGTATAGACTGCAATGTAAACTAGACAGTAGCGTAGATAAAGTCCATGGCGTGAGTAGTGCAGCGTATATGCTAAACAGCGTATACAGTGTCAGGGTGCAGCGTAAATAGGTTTTACAGTGTCCAGAGTGTGGTATATATAAACAGTAGCATAAACGAGTTCGCAGCGTAAAGGGAGTGGCATAAACAGAATAGCAGGGGCAAAAATCAGTATACGGCGTAAATGGATGGCAGTATCTACGGCGTAAAGCGTATGATTAACAGCATAAACGCTGGGGATCTTGCAGAGTAAGTTTTAACAGGAGTGGCGTAGACGCTGAACAATGTAAACGCTGGATTATAGACTGGGTTTCAATCTGGGCAGTGTAAACGTGGGGAGATTTTCAGAAGGAATCGGAGTATGGTCGACGGTGTAAACACTCAACAGCGTAAATGCTGGGAAGCTTGCAGGTAAGGTTTAGGTAGAGGCCCTCCTTCTAGCGCCAATTTCTGTACCGTCTGAAATTGTTGGTCTCTGGTTGGAAGGAAATAGAGACCATGGGATACCGAACACGTATAGAAGACACTACCTTCGCCTAAGGGCAAGCTGGAATGAACGAAGGCAGAGTACCTTGGGTGGTCCGCACATGGATCAAACAAGGATTTCCCCAAACGTACACCAAGGTGTTATACACTAGGTTATACGTAAACGGCGTAGCGAGCGTGGATCGGAGCGTAAACAACGTAATGAATGTGAACAGAGCGTAGATGTAAACAAACGTAAATAGAGTACATGCAATAATTAATGCAAATAGTAAACGATTTTGGGAAGAAAATGTAACAATGACATTACAGAATGAAAGTACAATGTATCGGTCTAACGCAGTTGTGACTGGAACACAAGGCAGACGAAAAGCCCCAGTGGATGCAAGGATGACTAGTTCACACTGTAGACAGCATAGAGGGTGTCTGCTCAGCGTACAGGGTTTTCCAGCGTAAAGGGTTTCTGCTCTAGTTCTCAACGTCTCTGCTCTCTTGTGTGCTCTGAATGTTTTGCCAACCGACCAGGATCTAGTGAAAAATGGGGCTTTTATACAAGTTTTTAATGGTAGACTCAGGTTGGGTGACACATGGTGCATCGACCAGGTGCAAAAGCATAAACTTTACAAGTGTACAATATGTTACATTTGGTGGACGTATACGCTGTGTCTGGTGAGCATAGACTGTGGGCATATACGCTGGATGTGCTAGGCGTATGCGAATTTGGGCATAGATGCTGTGAATGCTGGGCGTATACGCTAATGTGTTGGGCGTAGATGCTATGGACGCTGGGCGTATACGCTGATGGATGCTAGTGTATACGCTGGTGGTTGTTGCCTTGTGCCAAATCTTGCATTGCAGTGCTGTTTCCATGCCGTCTTTGGGGATTTCATGCCGGGCGTATACATCTGTTGTACTTGCTGAGTGTACATGTGAGGCGTGTATGCTGGGCATGTACGCTAGACGTCTACGCTGGGCGTAGACGCTGTGAACTTGAGCGTATACGCTGGGCGTATATGCTAAGAATATACACTTGGGCATATACGTTGGGCGTATATATTGAGGCTGCATACTTGGGCATATACGCTGGGCGTATACGCTGAGACTGCATACTTAGTGAAGATTAAGCATTTTGGTCTCCAAAGTTGCCATGTGTGACACCTGATGTAGCTGTGGTCGTCTATGGATCCCAGGGACCTGCTTCGTGTTGGAGAAGTACTAAGCTCGAAATTTTGTGGTGTTTCAGTACTGACCTTCATTTGATGAAGATGTCTTTTTGTGATGAAGAATTCTTTTTTTGGAGAAAGACATCTACTATTTCTTGAACATGTCTTTGCTTGAGATTACTCCAGTTCTACCAAGATTTCTATTGTTTCCCAGAGATGTCTTTCTTCCACTTTCTTTGTCTTTTAAATTCATTGTTCCTTGTCCATAGCCTTGATCTTTCACATTCTATGATGATGATAACTTTCCTTGTATAGTATCTTGTCCTTGTCCACCTTCTTTGAAATTCTTGCATGTTCATTTGAAGGCAATGTGGATGACCTCTTCCTTTGAGCTCTAAACATTTTGTTCCTTTTCCTATTTAGCTCATCTTGATTTTCCATGTACTAAGTCCTGCAAATGCAATAACCACACAGCCATGCAAACAACCTTTGACCCTATTTTACTTAATGTTTTGGACACACCAAAAGGTCCATAATATCCCCCTATTTGGTGATGTTCAAAACATAAGAAAATGGATTAGTGATCATACAAATATAACAATACTGCTCTCCCCCTTTTTGAATAATAACAAATAGGATCAATGACAAAAACCTGGTTCAAATAAATAGATTAATAATACTTAGAAACAAACATCATGACATAACACCATCCTNCCCCCCCCACCCCCTCTTTCGAATATATATAGTAAAGTAAGAGAATCATGTGTTTAACACCAAGTTTCATGAAGAGGTGTCCTTGATTTTTCAAGAACTAATCCAAATCTTTCAAGTGATATTCATTCTTGAAGCATGAAGTGAAGTATGAACATTGAAGAACTAGTATTTTGTCTCTAAAATAATAAGTCATTAGTAGTATATGGTTCTTTTAATAGTCAAATATTCTCCATCTTGGTAACCATCAGCAAAAGAGAACAGATCTATATAATAAGGAGAATAGAGCAATTTCCAACATGAAATTAGCCATGCCAAATACCAAATTCAAACTATCCAATGGATGATTCAATCAAATCCATAGATACTTTTAAAATGATCATGGTCTTACTCATAATATCAATTGGTTGCTTTACAAAAATAGGTACTTCTTGCTTCATCTTATGATTGAATATCAAATAGGCGGGCTGTAAAAATAATGAGGACCAAACAAAAATTGATGTTAAAGACTAAGGATAGAGCATGGAGGATTAAGAAGTCTATCTTTTAGAAATAATTGTTTTATGCCGATGTGCATTTCTATATTCTTCCAAAAAGAGATTAATAATAGAATATTAGAGCTATGAGAGAAACATGCATATTTTGATTTTTGTATAAGGCAATACAACAACCACAATCACTTATTAAAAACAACTCATGTTGATAGAGAACTAATTATATGTATTTAATTAATCATTAAATACCTCGGAAAGTTCACATATGAAACACAAAATCATTCAATATTTTGACATTTCAAAGAAAAATGCCTCTTGAAGTCTTGTTCTTGCTCATTATGATTCTTGGTCATAGTCTCCAGAGACTCCTCCTGCATTGGTGGCCTCTAAGATGATTGAGGACTAGGCTCCCCCTACACATGTGTTGCTTATCTTAGGCCTTTATGCAAATATAATAAAAATACCATAACTATAGGTCAACATTAAACTTATTTGTGGAAATCTAGGTCTTTAACCAACAATATTAATAGAATTTTCAAAGGTTGTCTTACCTTATAAATGGAAAAAACATCCTAAAGATTACGAGCATAGAAACAAATCATCACAAGAATTTCAAATTAAGTAAGCTTGAATGCAACACAGGAAATCAAACTAAAATTGCTATAAGATGAAGATCCAAGAGAATTTATTACGAGTGATATTATAAATCTTCACAAAATCAATTATATCAATATCATGCATGAATGTAAGAAATGCTCTAAGCACTTATTACACCATTTTTTATCTAAGACATAGATAATGTAGGATTTCTCATATACTAACCTTAATAACTAGAAAGAAAAGAGATAGAGACTTGCCTTGCTTACCAATAAAAGGAGAAGATTAATGAAGTTTGCAGTGAGGTCTCATATCATGAAGTACCTCCTCATCCTTAGGTACTCTTTCATTAGATTGTGTATGTGATGTCTCTATTTGTTCATGTTCCTTGTGACCAAGCATTAATCCTACTTTGATCATCATAACTAAGAGCTTGCTTACTGTCACAATTTTTACACATGAATAAAATATTATCCTTATGATCAAAATTATCAAACCTTACTATGCTTGAGCTTGCATTTTTATATGTTGCTTTCTCTAAATTCCTTGGTTGATTTTCAAGAGTCTCTTTCTTGAATCTTTCTACAATCCTTATTCAAAGAGGTTAGTTGTCAAATCTCAACTTTTATATTTGAGATTTCTTCCTTTACTTCAACATGCATAGCATCTAACTTAGAAAGTACTAGTTGCTTTTCCTTCCTAATCAAATAATGTAAAAGAAAAATTTCTTCTTTAAATTCACTATACCTCTTGTTACACTTACCATCTTGTTCAACCAGAAGTGAGGAATTTTCATTGGTAAGCTCCATGCATATAAGACGTGAATCTTTGGAAGAATTACATGCTTCTTCTTCACTTTGCTCATCATCATCCCAACTTGTATAAAACTTAGTCTTTTTCAATTCCTCATCAGTAGATCTATTCCTTGGCTCTACCTTACTATCAATTGGATCGCTGGGATATTCAAAGGCCATATGGCCTCTTCCTCTACAAATCCAATTTTCTACAGAAGAAAAATCTAGATTAGAAAAATTAAAAAAATTTCTACCTCTTTCTCTACTTTTGAAGAAATTAGGTCTTTGTTATTGTTGAGATTACCCTTTATTTCTTCTTGTAAGTAATCATTATAGTCACCTTGAGAGAAGAGCAATCTCATCTTCATTTTGCTCATCATGCTCATTGACCTCCTTCTCCTTGGAGGTAGTCTTTAGAGAAATTGGTCTTTCTGAATCACTCCTTTGCTTATGAGATTAATTTCATAGGGGATAAGAGCACTTTGAAGTTCCTCAAATTTCAAAGTTGAGAAATCTCTAATTTCCTTCATGGCTATGAACTTAGATCTAAACTCTGGTTGAAGAGTTTTGATCATTTTGACAATTACATTGGTTTCAAGTAGATCCTTTCATATTCCTCTAATTACTACAACAAGATCGTTAACTCTAGAAAAATAATCTTTGATTTTCTCAACTTCTCTCATTTTGAGTTTATCGTATTCACTTTGTAAAACTAAAAATTTTAATTGCTTAATACTAGAGGTTCCTTCATAAGTAGCTTCTAAAGTTTGCCAAGTTTCTTTAGTACATCCTACTACCTTATTAAATTTAGATTTATTCAATGAAAAATATAAACAATTATTTGCTTTTGAATCAAACATGAACTTATCCTTTTCCTCTTGAGACCATTTTTTGCAAGGCTTCATGATGTCAGTGATGCCATCGATGAGTGGAGTGTAGCCTTCTAGAATTGACTCCCATACTTCAAAATTAATGGATTTAAATAACTCTTGCATTCTAGCTTTTCAATAGGTAAAGTCAAATCTATTGAACATGGGTGGATTTGTATAAGATGTCCCCTTTATTGTTCACTCTTGAAATTGATTATGATAAATAAGAGTACTAGGATTCAATACCACTTGTGGATTGTTGAACTTAGAACTGTGGGGGGGATGAATAAGTTTTCCAAATTAAAAATTAGACAAAAAAAAGCACACCCACCAAATTTAATGTGATTCCCCAACTTGGGTAGTCCAAAATAAAAGGGTAGATCACAAGAACTCGTCCAGATTTTGTTGCTCTCAAAATGCGGTTGAAGGGTCTAGACCCTATACAATCTTCAAGCCTTGCTCTAGAGTGTTATACCACAACACCAATCACTCAACCCTGCAAGGTCTCATTAGGCTTGGAAATGTGGTTTCAAGGCATCCAAAACCTTTACAATCTTAAGCTCTACACCAAAGTGTTGTACAACAACCAAATACTTTACAAAGTGGGTTGAAGCTATTCTTATAAGGAAAACAACATCTCAACAAGTTTGTAGATTCATACTAGATAACATAGTAGCCCATTTTGACATATCTTTCATCATAGTCACAAATAATGAACCATAGATTAGTAGCCAAGAAATGCAAGCCCTTTTCCAATACCTAGGCATTAAGCATTTCTTTTCATCACTGTACTATCCTCAAGATAATGGAAAAGCTGAAGGTAGTAATAAGACCATCATAAACTTGCTTTAAAAGATGCTTAATAATAGTAGATGCAAGTGGCATGAACAAATTTTCAATGCACTTTGGACCTATTAAACTACTTATCAAACTTTAACTAGTGTAACCCCATATAGCCTAGGTTATGGATCTAAAGTTGTTTTGTTTCTTGAATTGCAGGTTCCATCACAAAGTGACTCTATTAGACTTCATCAATGATAAGCAAAATAAGGGGTTTCATATCATAAACTTGGATTCGATGAAAGAGTAGTGAATAAAAATGCTTGATTATATCAAATAATACCAAGAAACGTAGAAGCAACAACATCACCATAAACTAAAGAAATGAAAGATCAAGAAGGGAGAACTAGTCCCTAAGGCTATTTGTGAGCATGTAGACAAGTTCTTAGTCATCTAGAAGGGGCCTTTCTTGGTCATCAAGGCCTATGGTAATGGAGCCTTCAAAGTGGAAGGCATGGATGGGAATGAATTGGCCAATCTAGTCAACCATTTCTATCTACAGCCTTATTACATCTAACATAGTCTTCTTTTCAAGTACAAACCAATAGTTGACATCAATGGCCTTTCCAACCTATAGTAAGTGAGCCTATGTGTTCCCTATCTATCTCTCTATCTCTCTATTTAGCACAATAAATGAACTACAAAACTTTGTAAATCTAATAAACATCACACAAATATCTCTATGTTGTAATAATAACGAGCTATGGTGACCTAGTTTTCTAGTTGTCTTATGTGGCCCTATGCATTATCTTGTAACAACATGTTTTCTTTGTCTTGTTTACTTGTTCTTTTAAAGTTGTGCTTGCAGGGTGAAGCTTGGGAGTCATTGTAAAGGTACAACTTATTATGGTGGAAAGTTACCACATGACCTTGATGTGTGAGATTCAGTTAGCTTATTCTGCTATACCAAGAGTGCTTATTTCATATCATAGCCATTACCCCATTTTGAGCCCAATCCTGTTGTCTAATTATAACCTTCCTTATCCTAAAAAATAATGATGACCTATGTTTGACACTCATGTATTATGGCCATATGACATCTCCTTCATTATACTCCACCATAAAGTTTGTTGGATGTAACACATCTCATTCAATAAGAAAACCAAATTAAATCTAGCCTTGAAAACAAAATCCAATGAAGGTTTTACCCTACAAAAAATAATGGAAAAGAAAATTTCCAAGAAGCTGGATGACCAACAAAGCCCAACAGACAGATCAATGACTCCAAACAAGCAAAGGGAGAAGCCTAATGGCCAAAGAAACTTTGGAGTGAAGTGTTGTCTTCTCAAAAAATATTACTATGTAACCAATACTTTGAAGCACAAAGTATGAAGATGACATCAATTAGCCAAAATATCATTGTCATAACTATAACCATGATGTTAACATTTGGAACTCATTGTTAGCCCTATTACCACTACCTTATGATGAAATATAGCCTTTAATCTCTATCACCTTACCATAACCCTATCTCATCATCCCAAGCATTCTTTGGCATAGTTCAATAACTATTGAATCAAGCATGAAGGAAACGTCAATGATGGAATTATACTGGTGTTTTGTATTCTTTGTCGATGTCTCTTAGGTTAATCCTCCAAGAATCAACAAAGAGGAACCAATGAAACACCACCAATAAAATTCATGTTGTAACCTTTTTAGCATTTAATCTTCATCATTAAGCTTAAGGCTAGAATTTTTGATGAGTGGTGAGGTATCCCTATGCTCAACCATACAAATACGAGCATCCACGCATGATCCAGTTGAATTCCAAGGACTAAGTGTTTATGTGCCTTTGTTGAATAAGGATGGGTTGATCAATCGTTGTCTTCCCAAGCTTACTTGTATATCATGATTGTATGAGTTGATCAATCGTTATCTTCCCAAGCTTACTTGTATAGCACGATTGTATGGTTAAGTAAAATTAAGATGCATGATTTTTATAGTTTTTATGTTTTTATGTTCTAGTGTTACAAAGGGAGGAGAGAGATAACTAAGTAATTAATTTTATTTAACTACTCAACTATGCTTTAACTAGTCCTAACACTAGCATCTATTCTCACTTGTTGTACACATCCTAAACTAGTGCAAAACTACTGGGATTACCAAACTCTAATCATTACTAGGTTACCAAGCATCACACACATGCTCAAAGTGATCATACTAAGTGTGCTTACTTAGGAGAGTTGTAGG
Organism: Gnetum montanum; assembly: GCA_015680685.1. Taxonomy (NCBI): domain Eukaryota; kingdom Viridiplantae; phylum Streptophyta; class Gnetopsida; order Gnetales; family Gnetaceae; genus Gnetum; species Gnetum montanum. The sequence goes on along the minus strand of MNCI01003412.1, from coordinate 204,568 downwards.
GTGAGAAAGAGAACATTGATTAACTAAGGAAAGCATTAAGTAATAGTAATTAACATTAATTAATCTATTCTGAATGCCACAAGGGTTATCACAAAGTTCATCTTTATTTCCATACACAAGGTGTGCTCAGGTACACAATGCTCAAATAAAGATCCGTTCACTTTATGACTCCTACTGCGAGCACTCAGAAATAATTCTATCTTTGGAGAGGGAAAAAGGCAAGTGTTTGGGTAAGGGGCTAAGACTAACTATCCAAACTAAGTGCACCTACCTCTTATTTATAGGTAACAAGGTAGGCCTTGATATCACATATGTGATATTGCTTGGAAGGCTTCGATATCATGTACCTGATATCGCAGCTCATCATACCCCAAGACTAAATGAAAACTCATCCTCAAGTTCCTTACAAAATATTGGGAAGGTATGGGATTATTAATTGAATGAGAATTGATAGTGACAGAAAATAACAAACTCAAAGTGCTTAGTGAATGGATCGATAAACATATAACAACATTGGTGTTCACACCCTTTGTGGTGAACACTAGACATAGATGACATCCAAACCCTCATTCGATAGCTTGAAGAGAGAGTAAAGAAAATGAGGCACGTTGCTTCCGATGTCACAATTAAGCCTTCCATTGTTTATCCATAGCCATATGACCAAACTTGTTCCTGACATAAACACTCTAGCTCCAATCCATCCCGAGTGCTTCCTCCTATCCTAGTCCATAGTTCGCGTAATTGCCATCTTAGCACACACAGCACAGTTACGAATGAGCAAGGATAAGTAAACCATAATGCAGTTGATACCTTGCCTCAATATAAAGCACATTGGCTAGGTTGTGGTTATGGTAGAAACTAGGTTAGGGATTTTTCATTGATAACTACCCAAGGTGTAGGGGTGATACAAGTAGTAGAATGGAAAAATTTGTGACAGTGCCCCCACAACTAGGAGTGAACCTCTAGTAGCAATAGGGTGGAAAAGTATAGGGAATAAAAAAGTGGAAACAATAACAATGGAAATTCCAATAAAATGGATGTCATGGATGGGGATAAAATGAGAAATTGCTAATTTCAAGAAATGTTTAAGGAGAAGAATTTAACAATTGCACCATAAAGGAATGTCAGTAGATCCTCCCCAAAGTAGGCTCATGGCCCTTATGCCCTGACAAACCCACAAACCAAAGAGTCTGTAGGCTCTAGGAATGACATATGGAAATATGGTTAAAGACTGACCCATAAGAATTTACCAAAGAATAACAATGTGTCAACCATGAGATAGACTAATCATAAAACCAATAATGAGGTGGAAAATGGGAAGAAAGATGGAGAGTAGAAATGCAATGGAATCCCAATAGCAAGGTTGTGTAAAGTTCCTTGTGTATTTTATGGTTAAGGTGACTAAGTAGAACTCATTCCAAATTTGGACTCAAACCAACCACATTTAGTGACCTCACATCAATACACTTGGCCAATCCATCCCCTTGAAGCAACAAGAATGCTTCCCCAAAGAGTCACCACCATTCCAAGGAGAGCAAGATGGAGAAGCAAGAAGCAAGAAAGGGTCTTAGTTAGAGGGAACCTTTAGGCATGGGTAATATGTCCTTCTAGTGCCATAACTAGTGCTTGTAGCCCATATTTCTTTATTATGTCTAAGGGGTGTGCTTTGAATTCTCACCATTTTTTTCTTTTTTTGTGAGAACCACACCATGCAAAGACTTATTTGATTTATTCGACTTCCTAATATTTGGTCATTGGTGGGATGGTGGAGAATCCATCAAAAGCATCCAAGTACCCAAGAGAATAGCTAGCACATGTGCATAAAATCCTCTTGAGGTCACACCCTTTTCAACGATCGAATCCTTCCTCGGTTTGAAGAATATGAAGCCACCAATTCATTAATAAGTTTATTTAGAAAAAGGGATAGTACAGTTCCAAGACCAAGCGAGACCATAGAGTTGAACGGAGGAATGAACAATTTGGACTCATTGCTTGTTTTATCAAAAGAACCATATCATAGTATCAACATTGAAATCCAAAGGTAAAAACCCAATATTAACAATCAACACCATTATAGTACAATCCACCATCATGAGCACTTATTGTATGATGAATGAAAGTAAATCAAACAAAGAAATAGGAAAACAAATGTGTAAAACAAAAATTAAATAAAATTGAAAATAAATGTGTAAAACAAAAATAAAGAAAAAAAAGAGTTGAGGGCTTAGAATGGTTAACATTGGTGGCCATCTCCCCCACAACTGAGTTGGAAAGACAAGATCCAAAATAACAAGCATGTTTGTCCACCAACAAAGGTAGTATTGGTACTTACTATTCTAAGCTCATGGAAAGGTTTGGTTTGTTGGATGTTGACCAAAAATTTCTTATCTGGGCTCTCAGGTTTGTAAATCATCATGGCCCCTAAACAAAAAGTTGCATAAATAATATAAGGTCCTTTCCACAGTGTTTGAAATTTAGTGCATTGTGCATGTGTGTGGGATTCTAGTATAGAACCTTATCTCCTAGTTGATATTTAACTTTTCTAATTTTCAAGTCATGACGTCGTTTATTAAAGGCCTTGCGCAATTCGTTAGATGATAGGGTGGCTAATCGGTTCTCATCTAGTAAGTTAAGGATCATTAACCATTCTTTTTGTGCTAGATCAAGGTCAAGGTTGAGATAACATGTCATAGATAGTGTACAAAGTTCTGCTTGAATGAGAAGCGTTGGAAGTTTCCTGTACACTAACTCATAGGGAGAGTATCCTATAGGGAGTTTCCATATGGAGTGGTATGCCCAAAGAGCATCATTTAGTTTTTTGCTCCAATCACTCCTGTACTTGCCAATAGTTCTTGTCAATATTTTCATAATCTACCTATTGGTGACCTCGGCTTGACCATTCACTTAAGGGTGGTATGGAGTAGTTAGTTTGTGTTCAACCCCTAAGCGTTACATCAGCTTCCAAAAAGTTGCACCTATAAAATGTATGCCATTGTCAGAAATAAGTGCACAAGGTATGCCAAACCTATTTACAATTTGTTATTGAACAAATCGTGTAGCTGTAGATGATGTACAATCCTTAATAGCGGTTTCTTTTGTCCATTTTGTAAAGTAGTCAATAGCAACAATGATGTAATCTTTCCCATTGAACATTGGTGTAATGGGCCCCATAAAATTAATTCCCTATATGTTGAAGGGTTCTACAAGTTGAATCCATTGTTGTAGACCCTCCATTCTAGTATTCACTCCCCCATCACATTGAAAATACTCACAAGATTAGATGAAATGATGGGCATCCTGAAACAATGTAGGCCACTAATATCCTACAAGTAGGATTTTAATGACAATTCGTCTCCCAACATAATGACCCCCACAAGGGCCCTCATGAGCATCTTGGAGAACTCATAGTTGATTTATATCAAGAACACAACATCAAACCAAGCCATCAGAACATGTTTTATAAAGTTTCCCATTGATCTCCATAAAATACTTGGCTCGGTGAAGGAACTATTGTTTCTTTGTAGCATCTAACTCTTGTGGTGTTTTTTGTGTAAGGAGATAGGTGAGAATACTACTATACCAATTTTTTTCTATGGTCAATTGATTAGTTACTACACCTGTAAAGAGGATTTCATCAAGGAAGTAATCAGAAATTGGATACTCATCCTCTTTGTTATCCCATTGCAACCAAGATAAATGATTAGCAACTACGTTTTCGATGCCTTTTTGATCAATCATTGTAAGATCAAACTCTTGTAAGATTATGAGAAATCGTATGATGTGAGGGCTCACCATTGGTTTATTCATTAGGAACCTTATTGCACTATGATCCATGTGCATGAATACCTTATAGCCCAAGACATAGTACCTAAATTTTCCTAGTGTAAACACTACAGCCATTAATTCTTTCGTTGTTGTGGTGTAGTTAAGTTGTGCACCAGCAATACTCTTACTTGCATAGTGGATATAATAAGTATGATTTTGGTCATCTAACTATGTAAGTATAGCTCCTAAAGCATAGTTAAATGCATTAGTCATTATGTGGAATGGTCTGGACCAGTTAGGAGCTTGTAGAATGGGTGTTTCTATGAGCTTCTATTTTAATGTTTGGAAAGCTAGTTCACATTCCCTGGTACATTCGAAAGGTACCTTCTTTTTATTTAGTTCAACCAATGGTTTTGGAACCTTTGAAAAGTTCTCAATAAACCTTCTATAGTAGCTAGTATGTCAAGGAATGACCAGATATCTTTTATAGTTTTAGGTTGTTAAGTGATTCCTTAAAACACTTTGATCTTTTCAGGGTCTACCTCTATCCCTGTTTGCAAAATCATATGCCCTAATATGATGCCTTCTTAGACCATTAAATGGATTTTTTTCCAGTTGAGCCTTAAATTGGTTTCTACACATTACTTTAGTACTTGCTCTAACTGGTCCAAGGCTTGATCGAAGTTCACTCCTTAAGTGGAGAAGTCATCCATGAAGAGTTCCACACCATTTCCTATCTGCTACTAGAATATGCTTAGAACTAATCATTGAAATGTTGTAGGGGCATTGCACAAGACAAATGATATCTGTTTTTATGTAAATTTTACCCGAGGATAGATGAATGTAGTCTTTGCTTAGTCTTCTGGGACTATTTATATTTGGTTTTACCCACTATACCCATCCAAAAAACTATAGTAGTGATGCATTGCAATGGTGTCTAAGACTTGGTTGACTAATGGCAACGGAAAGTGGTCTTTAAATGTTTCCATATTCAGTAGCCTAAAATCTATGCACACCCTGCATTTACCTTCCTTTTTGGGCACAATAACTAAAGGACTAACCCATTCACTATCAGCAATGGGATATATGAACCTAGCTTTTAGAAGCTATTCGATTTCTTCCTTAACCACTTGCTTAAACTTTGGGTTCAATCGCCTCTACGGTTGTTGTCAAGGCTTAATGGAGGGTTCAGTGTAAATTCTATGCTAGCATATCCTAGGATCTATTCTAGTTAATTTAGGATATGACAAAGTGAAGGCTTTCAACCATTTGTTTATCACCTTCAGCAGTCTCTCTTTCTATTGAGGAGCGAGCTTCGCGTTAAAAATTATTGGTTTTCCATTCTTGAGAAACATGTACTCCATACCAGTGGGTAATGGTTTTAACTCAAGGGGCATCTACTTAAACTTATCATGGATTTCCAACTTTCCCTAGTTGATATTTTCAATGTTAAGAATTGGAAGTTGGTGATGGACTTGCTCTAATGTGTCTATGCTATCAATGTAAGTGCAAGTCAAACCCTCAATTGGTTCCATGCATATAGTTGAACTACTCTCTTGATCAGCTATCAGCCACTAGGTGCCTTCTTTTCTTGTGGCTGCTGTATATAGAAATCTTTGTATATTAGTCACTTATGCACAATGATTGCATGTAAGCAATGTTAAACATTTTACAAACCATGCCTTCTGTATGAAATTACACCTTGTGCCATTGTATGCGATGCATGGAACTTTCTTCTTCTCGATCTTTCCAAACATATTTTCCTTTGATATTTCCAAGGAAACATCACAGATTCCTAGGTGCACATCAATTATGCTTAGCCATGCTCTTCCGATTATGATTGGGAAGTTCCCCTTACCGTTGTTCACTTGAATCACTAGGAATTCATCTAGATACGACCACCCACAAACAGTGGTGACAGTGTCCTCCACTAACCCTAATGGGATAGTGATGGAATGGTCAGCCAACTCTAAAAGAATGTTACTCTTTTTTACTGGAGGTAGGTTCCAAGCTTTGTACATTTCTTCAGAGATTAGGTTGACATCAGAACTTGAATCTAAAAGAGCCTTGCATGGTTCATTCCCAATGATTTGTAAATATATAAGAGGACTTCCAGGATCAGAAAATTTCCTAGGAAGATAGCCAGACTTAATCCAATTGGTGATGGCATAGTTTTATCATTACTACAACCAAATACTTTACAAAGTGGGTTGAAGATATTCTTATAAGGAAAAAAACATCTCAACAAGTCTGTAGATTCATACTAGATAACATAGTATCCCATTTTGGCATATCTTTGATCATAGTCATAGATAATGAACCACAGTTTAGTAGCCAAGAAATGTAAGCCTTTTTCCAATACCTAGGCATTAAGAATTTATTTTCATCATTGTACTATCCTCAAGATAATGGAAAAGCTAAAGATAGCAATAAGACCATCATAAACTTGCTTTAAAGATGCTTAATAATAGTATCTGCAAGTGGCATGAGCGACTTGTCCATGCACTTTGGACCTATTGAACTACTTATCAAACTTTAACTAGTGTAACCCCATATAGCCTAGTTTATGGTTCTAGGGTTGTTTTGTCTCTTGAATTTCAGGTTCCATCACAAAGTGACTCTATCAGACTTCATCAATGATGAGCAGAATAAGGTGTTGCATATCATAAACTTGGATTCAATGAAAGAGTAGTAAATAAAAATGCTTGCTCATATTTAAAAATACCAAGAAAGGTAGAAGCAAGAACATCACCATAAAATAAAGAAATGAAAGATCAAGAAGGGAGATCTAGTCCTTAAGGCTATTTTTGAGCATGTAGACAAGTTCTTATTCATCTAGAAGGGGCCTTTCTTGGTCATCAAGGCCTATGGCAATGGAGCCTTCAAAGTGGAAGGCATGGATGGGAATGAATTGGCCAATCTAGCCAACCATTTCTATCTAAAGCCTTATTACATCTAACATAGTCTTCTTTGTAAGTACAAACCAATAGTTGACATCAATGGCCTTTACAACCTATAGCAAGTGAGCCTATGTGTTCCCTATCTTTCTATCTCTCTATTTAGCACAATACATGAACTACAAAACTTTGTAAATATAATAAACATCACATAGATATCTCCATGTTTTAATAATAATGATCTATGATTACCTAGTTTGCTAGTTATCTTGTGTGGCCCTATGCATTATCTTGTAACAACATGTTTTCTTTGTCTTATTTACTTGTTCTCTTGGAGTTGTGCTTGCAAGGTGAAGCTTGGGAGTCATTTTAGAGGTACAACTTGTTGTGGTGGCAAGTTACCACATGACCTTGATGTGTGAGATTTAGTTAGCTTATTCTTCTATACCAAGAGCACTTATTTCACATCATAGCCATTACCCCTTTTTGAGCCCAATCCTGTAGTCTAATTATAACCTTTCTTATCCTAAAAAATAATGATGACCTATGTTTGACACACATGTATTGTGGCCATATGACATCTCCTTCATTATACTCCACCATCAAGTTTGTTGGATGTAACACATCTCATTCAATAAAAAAACCAAATTAAATCTAGCCTTGAAAACAAAATCCAATGAAGGTTTTACTCTACAGAAAATAATGGAAAAGAAAATTTCCAAGAAGTTGAACGACCAAAAAAGCCCAAGAAATAGATCAATGACTCTAAACAAGCAAAGGAATAAGTCTAATGGCCAAAGAAAATTTGGTGTGGAGTGTTGTCTCCTCAAAAAATATTACAATGTAACCAATACTTTGAAGCACAAAGTGTGAAGATGACATCAATTAGCCAAAATATCATTGTCATAACTGTAACCATGATGTTAACATTTGGAACTCATTGTTAGCCCTATGACCACTACCTTATGATGAAATATAGCCTTTAATCTCTATCACCTTACCATAACATTATCTCATCCTCACAAGCACTCTTTGGCATAGTTCAATAACTATTGAATCAAGCATGAAGGAAACGTCAATGATGGAATTGTAGTGGTGTTTTGTATTCTTTGTCGATGTCTCTTAGTTTAATCCTCCAAGCATAAACAAAGAGGAACCAATGAAACACCACCAATAAAGTTCATGTTGTAACTTTTTAGCATTTTAATCTTCACCATTAAACTTGAGGCTAGAATTTTTGATGAGTGGCGAGGTATTCCTATGCTCAACCATATGAATACAAGCGTCCATGCATGATCTGGTCAAATTACAAGGACTAAGTGCTTATGCACCTTCTTGGAACAAGGATGGGTTGATCAATCATTGTCTTCCCAAGCTTACTTGTATAGCATGATTGTATGGTTAAGTAAAATTGAGGCACATGATATTATAGTTTTTATGTTTTTATGTTCTAGTGTTACAAAGAGAGGAGAGAGATAACTAAGTAACTAATTTTGATTTAACTACTCAATTATGCTTTAACTAGTCCTAGCACCAACATCCGTTCTCACTTGTCGTACACATCCTGAACTAGTGCAACACTACTAGGATTACCAAACACTAATCATTACTAGGTTACCAAGCATTACATGCATGCTCGAAGTGATTGTATTGAGTATGCTTACTTAGGAGAGTTGTAGGGTGAGAGAGAGAACATTAATTAACTAATGAAAGAATTAAGTAACAATAATTTACATTAATTAATATATTTTGAATGCTGCAAGGTTTATCACAAAGTTCATCTTTATTGCCGTACACAAGGTGTGCTCAGGTACACAATGCTCAAATAAAGATCCATTCACTTTATGACTCCTACTGTGGGTACTCAGAAATAATTTTATCTCTGGAAATGGAAAAAGGAAAGAGTTTGGGTAAGGGACTAAGACTAACTATGCAAGCCAAGTGCGCCCACCTCTTATTTATAGGTGACAAGGCAGGCCCCCATATCGTGTACGCGATATTGCTTGGAAGGTTTTGATATTGCGTACTCGATATCATGGATGTGATATCATAGCTCATCATACCCCCATGACTGAATGAAAACTCATCCTCGAGTTCCTTACAAAATATTGGGAAGGTATGGGATTATTGACTGAATGAAAACTGACAATGACAAGAAATAATAGACTCAAAGTTCCTAGTGAATGGATCGATAAACATATTACAACATTGGTGTTCACACCCTTTGTGGTGAACACTATACATAAATGACATCCAAACCCTCATTTGATAGCTTGAAGAGAGACTAAAGAAAATGAGGTGCATTGCTATCGATGTCGTCATTGCACCTTCCATTGTTTATCCATAGCCATGTGACCAAACTTGTTCCCGGTGTAAACACTCCAGCTCCAGTCCAGCCTGAGTGCTTCCTCCTATCTCAGTCTATAGTTCATGTAATCACCATCTGCACACACAACACAGTCATGAATGAGTAAGGATAAGTAAACTATAATGTAGTTGATACCTTACCTTGATATAAAGTGCATTGTTTGGGTTGTGGTTATGGTAGAAACTGGGTTAGAGGTTTATCACTGATAACTAGCCAAGGTGTAGAGGTGATACAAGTAGTAGAATGGAAAAATTTGTGACATGGCTCCCATGACTAAGAGTGAACCTCTGGTAGTAATAGGGTGGAAAAGTATAGGGAACAAGAAAAATGGGAAAAATAACAACGGCAATGCCAATAAAATGGATGTCATAGATGGGGATGAAATGAGAAATTTTTGATTGCAAGAAATGTTTAAGGAAAAGAATTTAACAATTGCACCATAAAGGAATGTCAATGGATCCTCCCCAAAGTAGGCTCATGCCATTTATGCCCTGAAAAACCCACAAACCAAAGAGTCTGTAGGCTCTAGGAATGACATATGGAAACAATGGTTAAAGACTGACCCACAAGAATTTACCAAAGAATAAAAATGCATAAACCATGAGATAGACTAACCATAAAATTGGCAATGAGGTGGAAAATTAGAAGAAAGATGGAGAGTAGAAACTGGAATGGAATCCAAAGAGCAAGGTTGTGTAAAGTCCCTTGTGTATTTTATGGTTAAGTTGATTGAGTAGAATTCATTCAAAATTTAGGCTCAAACCAACGACATTCAGTGACCTCGCATCAATACACTTGGCCAATCCATCCCCTTGAAGCAACAAGAATGCTTCCCCAAAGAGTCATCACCATTCTAAGGAGAGCGAGATGGAGAAGAAAGAAGTAAGAAAGGGCCTTAGTTAGAGAGAACCTTCAGGCATGGGTAACATTTCTTTCCAGTGCCATAACTAGTTCTTATAGCCCAGATTTCTTTATTATGTTTAAGGGGTGTGCTTTGAATTTTCACCAGTTTTTTCTTTTTTTGTGAGAACCACACCATGTAAAGACTTTTTTGATATATTCAACTTCCTGATGTTTGGTCATCGAAGGAATGGCAGAGAACCCATGAAAAGCATCCAAGTACCCAAGACAATAGCTAGCACACATGCATTGAATCTCCTTGAAGTCACACCCTTTTCAACCATTGAATCCTACCTCAGTTTGAAGAATACAAAGTCACCAATTCATTAATAAATTTATTTAGAAAAAGGGACAATATAGTTCCAAGACCAAGGGAGACCATAGAGTTGAATGGAGAAATGGACAGTGTGGACTCATTGCCTATTTTATCAAAAGAACCATATCATAGTATCAACATTGAAAATCATAGGTAAAAACCCAATTTTAACAATCAACACCATTATAGTACAATCCACCATCATGAGCACTTATTGTATGACAAATGAAAGTAAATCAAATAAAGAAATAGGAAAAAATGTGAACAATGGTATAAAATAAAAAATAAATAAAATTGAAAAAAAAGGTGATACAAAAATACAAAAAAAAAAGAGCTAAGGGCTTAGAATGGTTAGCATTGGTGGAATCTCCTACATGACTGAGTTGGAAGCAAGAGATCTAAAATAATAAGCAGGGTTGTCCACCAACAAAGGTAGTATTGGTACTAGCTGTTCTAAGCTCATGGAAAGGTTTGGTTTATCAAATGTTGATCAACAATTTCTTATCTAGGATCTCAAGTTTGTAAATCATCATGGCCCTTGAAGGAAAAGTTACATAAATAATATCAAATCCTTCCCACAGCGTTTGAAATTTATTGCATTATGGCACATGTTTAGGGATTCTAGTACAAAACCTTATCTCCTAGTTGATATTTAACTTTCCTAATTTTTAGGTCATGATGTCATTTATTGAAGGCCTTGTGTAATTTGTTCGATGATAGGGCTACTAATCAGTTCTCATCTAGCAAGTTAAGGGTCATTAACCATTCTTTTTGTGCTAGATCAAGGTCAAGGTTGAGATCACATGACATAGATAATGTACAGAGTTTTTCTTAAATGGGAAGCATTGGAAGTTTCCCGTACACTAACTCATAGGGAGAGTAGCCTATAGGGAGTTTCCATGTGGATTGGTATGCCCAAAGAGCATCATTTAGTTTTGTGCTCAAATCTCTCCTATACTTGCTAATAGTTCTTGTTAATATTTTTGTAATCTCTCTATTGGTAACCTCAGCTTCACCATTTTCTTGAAGGGGGTATGGAGTAGTCAATTTGTGTTCAACCCCTAAGCATTGCATCAAATTCTAAAAATTTGCACCTATAAAATGTGTGCCATTGTTAGAAATAAGTGCACAAGGCATGCCAATCCTGTTTACAATTTGTTGTTGAACAAATCATGCAGCTATAGATGATTTACAATCCTTAACAGTGGTTGCTTTTACCCATTTTGTAAAGTAGTCAACAGTAACAATGATGTAAGCTTTCCCATTGGACATTGGTGTAATGGACCCCATAAAATCAATTCCCCATATGTCAAAGGGTTCTAAAGGTTAAATCCATTGTTTTAGATCCTCCGTTCTAGCAGTCATTCCCCCATCACGTTGACAGCGCTCACAAGATTGGAAGAAATTATGGGAATCCTGAAACAATGTAGACCAATAATATCTTGAAAATAGGATTTTAATGGCTATTCATCTCCTAGCATAATGACCCACAAGGACCCTCATGAGCATCTTGAAGAACTTGTAGTTGATTTATATCAAGAACGCACCATCGAACCAAGCCATCGGGACATGCTTTATAAAGTTGCCCATTGATCTCCATAAAATACATTGGTCAATGAAGGAACTATTGTTTCTTTTTAACATATAACTCTTGTGGTGTTTGTTGTGTAAGGAGATAGGTGAGAATACTACTATACCAGTTTTTTTATGGTCAATTGATTAGTTACTGCACCTACAAAGAGGAGTCCATTAGGTAAGTGATTAGAAATTGGATACTCATCCTCTTTGTTGTCACGTCACAATTGAGATAAATGATCAGCAACTACGTCCTCGGTGCCTTTTCGATCATTCATTGTAAGAATGAATTTTTGTAAGATTACAAGCCATCATATGATGCGAGGGCTCACCATTGGTTTATTCATTAGGAACCTTATTGCACTATGATCCGTATGCACAAATACCTAATAGCCCAAGACATAGTGCCTAAATTTTTTTGGTGCAAACACTATAGCCATTAATTCTTTCTTTATTGTGGTGTATTTAAGTTGTGCACCAAAAATACTCCTACTTGCACAGTGGATGTAATAAGGATTTTTTTGGTCATCTAACTATGTAAGTATAGCTCCTAAAGTATATTTGGATGCATCAGTCATCATGTGGAATGGTTTGGACCAATCAGGAGCTTGTAGAATGGATGTTTCTACAAGCTTCTATTTTAAAGTATGGAAAGCTAATTTACATTCCCTGGTCCATTCGAAAGATATGTCCTTTTTCATTAGTTAAACCAATGGTTTTGCAACCTTTGAAAAGTTCTCAATAAACCTTCTATAGTAGCTAGTGTTTCCAAGGAATGACTATATATATTTTACAATTTTAGGTTGCCGAGTGACTCCTTGGATAATTTTGATCTTTCTGGGGTCTACCTCTATCCCTGTTTGCAAAATCTTATGCCCTAATATGATTCCTTCTTAGACCATTAAATGGATTTTTTGGACATTGAGCCTTAAATTGGTTTCTACACATCGCTTTAGTACTTGCTCTAACTGGTCCAAGGCTTTATTGAAGTTCACTCCATAAGTGGAGAAGTTGCCCATGAAAACTTCCAACACCATTTCCTATCTGCTACTAGAATATGCTTAGAACTAATCGTTGAAACATTGCAGTGATACTGCACAAGCCAAATGACATTTTTTTGTATGCAAATGTTCCCCAAGGACTGGTGAATGTAGTCTTGGCTTGGTCTTCTGGGGCTATTTGTATTTGGTTGTACCCATTGTTCCCATCTAGAAAACTATAGTAACGATGCCCTACAATGGTGTCTAAGACTTGGTCGATGAATGGCAACAAAAAGTGGTCTTTGAATGTTGCCATATTCAATAGCCTAAAATCTATGCACACACTCCATTTACCTCCGTTTTTGGACACAATAACTAAGGGACTTACCCATTCACTATCAACAATGGGGTATATGAACCCAGCTTTTAGAAGTTGTTCAATTTCTTCCTTAACCACTTGCTTAAGCTTTGGGTTCAATTGTCTCTGCAATTTTCATCGAGGCTTCATAGAGCGGTCGATGTAAATTCTATGCTAGCATATCCTAGGATCTATTCTAGTTAATTCAGGATATGACCAAGTGAAGGCTTTTGACTATTTGTTTATCACCTTCAGTAATCTCTCTTTCTATTGAGAAGCGATCTTAACATTATAATTACCAATTTTCCATTCATGAGAAGCATGTACTCCATACCGGTGGGCAACAATTTTAACTCAAGGGGCTTCTATTTAAACTTATCAAGGATTTCCAACTTCCCCTAGTTGATATTTTCAATGTTAAGATTTGGAATTTGGTGATGGACTTGCTCTAATGTGTCTATGCTATCAATGTAAGCGCAAGTCAAACCCTCAGTTGGTTCCATGCATATAGTTGAATTTCTCTCTTGATCAGCTGTCAGCCACTGGGTGCCTTCTTGTCTTGTGGCTACTGCATATAGGCATCTTTGTATATTAGTCACTTGTGCATACTGATTGCATGTAGGCAATGTTAAACATTGTACAAACCATGCCTTCTTCACATAATTACACCCTATGCCACTGTATGCGATGCATGGAACTTTCTTCTTCTCAATCTTCCCAAACTTATTTTCCTTTGATATTTCTAGGGAAAGATCATGGATTCCTAGGTGCATGTCAATTACGCTTAACTATGCTCTTCCCATTATGATTGGGAAGTCCCCCTTACCGTTGTTCACTTAAATCACTAGGAAGTCAGCTAGATACAACCACCCACAAATAGTGATAACAATGTCCTCCACTAGCCCTAATGGGATAGTGATGGATTGGTTAGCCAAGTCTAAATAAATGTTACTCTTTTTTAGTGGAGGTAGGTTTCAAGCTTTGTACATTTCTTGAGAGATTAGGTTGACACCAGAACCTGAATCCAAAAGAGCCTTGCACGATTCATTCCCAATGATTTGTAAATATATAAGACTACTTCTAGGATCAAAAAATTTCCTAGGAAGATGACCAGCCTTAATCCAATCAGTGATGGCATGAGTTAACATGACCATATGCATTGGGCATGGTGTTTGTCCTAAAGGGAGTTTTGAAGTTTTGATTGGTAATGAGGCATCTAAAGGATTAGCCACTTATGGTTGCAAGGACTTAGTTGGACTATTGGTTCTGAAGAAAGGTCTTTTCTTCATGCAGTTGTAAGAACCAATAGTAGATTGAGAGTTAACAGCCCTTGTAGCATTACGTTGCTATGGCTAGGTAAGGAGTTCACCCTGCATAGCTAGAGCAAGTGGTAATGGAGATATGGGTGGAAGAGGTGTATCCAAATGGGAAGGATAGTATGTATATGGAACATCACCCCTAGGAGAAGGAGTCCTATAGTACTCATGGGCTTGGTAGTGAGGTTGAGTGACATAACCAATAGAGTCACGTGGAGAGATTGGCTGCTACACATAATATCCATACAGGTTAGGTTACCAGTAAGGATACTGTTGCCATGGTGGTGGCATTCCCCATCATTGTGGGTATTGCCACTATTGATACTACTCGATTGCTTGTGGTAGAATTCCACTTGGATAATATGTTAAGGGTTAGTGGAACTGCCTTGGGTTACCTTGAGGATAAGGTAACCTTCAGGGTATTTACCTTTTTTTTAATCATAGGTTGAGTGCATACACCATAGACTGATGTAGATGTGACATTACAGGGAAACATCCCTTAGGATGGTCATATTGGCATATCTCGCATCCACTATCATTATCTGTATCTGAATCCACAACCTTTTTTATGATGGCAACTTTGTCCTTACCTTTATTACATGCATATTCTGCTTCTCTCTATTTTTTTCCTTTCCTGTTCACTACCTTGCTCTCTAGACTCCTCTGCTATTTTAAAAATGGTTTGAAATTTATCATCTAGGGAGTCCCACATTTGGCCCACCTTTGCTAATACTTTTGATGCAAGTTTTTGAATGGGCAAAGTTTTTCTACTCACCATCTCTTCAAGTGGTGACTCTTCTTCATCCTTACAAAATCTTACTCCCTTCTTTTAGAGGGAATGATCTCTATTATATTCCTCCGCACTTTCTCTTTTTCATAACTTACCTTCCTCTTTAGAACCTTTCTCCAATAATCTTTGTACTTGATGGATCCTAAGCTCAGATAGTCTTCCTTGGGCATAAGTCCCAAGGGTTCTTTGTGTTTCATGCCTAAGCCCATCTACGAGATGGCATAGTTGATCCCTCTGTGAATAACCATCGCTGGGACAATGATGTAACAATGCATAATATCAACCCATGGCAGCATCCAAGGGTTCATGTCCTCCTTGTTTCCAGCCTTGGATTTGCTTTCACAGGTTGGACACTTGGGAGTACGTTTGGTACTTATCATTAAACAATTCTAACATGGTACTCCACCTATGAATGGATTCTGGTTCTAAGGACTAGTACCAACTTTTCACTTCTTTGATTAGCGTCCATGGAAACAAATTTAATTTTTGCCATTCGTTCTCTATGTTTTGTAAGGCACATGCATCATGAAATGCTTGTAGATGATTTTGAGGATTAGTGGTGTATCCCCCTTCAAATCGTGGGATATTGTTCATGTCTAATCTGTTGATCTTGCTATCCTTTTAGTGCCTTTTTCGAAAACTAATGGCCTCAATTATGTCTAACATACTTCGAGTAGCGAGTAGGGATTCATCACGATCGTCTCGTCTGTGGCATCTATGATGCCCATGTTGTTCCCTACTCTTCCTTCTTTCATGATTTGTTTCTTAAGAGTGCCCTTGTCCCCTTTCTTGACTATTTTGTCTATGAATCTCGTTTCACCTACCCTTATCCTCATGGTCTTTTTCTTTGTGACTACATCTAGATCCTAAAGGAGAGGGTGAAGGAGATGATGAAGGTGAAGAAGAAGGAGGACTATCACCATGTCGATGCCTACTTCCTTGTCTTTGGTGGTCGTGGCCTTGATCACGGTTACGATCAGAATGTCCATCTTTGTCATGTGTTCATGTTCCTTTTTCAAATCCTTTATGTCTGTTGGTACCAGAATCCAGGTTATGAATAGTTGAGTAAAGATTCTAATACACAACCCTTTGACTGAAGTCAACGGTAGGAACATCATTGTGTAGGAAATTTCCTAAGGCAAGTTCACCACCCTCATTTTCGCTTAGGACATGTGGGACATTCTGCGAGAACTTTTCCTTCATGAATTCATGATGTCTCTCCTGTTGTAAATCCCTTTGATGTTGTGCCTCCATGGGTTGATACTCTCTTGAGTCATGATCATGCACAACATACTTTGCTTGTAAGTGCTACATACCAATTCATGTGAGATCATGAAGAAGCATGCCCGGGACTGAGCGATCAGGAGGTAACACTATGTTACCTTCTAAATCTCACCAATGCAATTGTTCATCCTGGTTGAGGATAAAGGTAACGTTTGGTATATACTCATTAGGATGAACATATACCATCTAAAACTATTGAGGGATTGGTAGATTATCATGTGTACTACACCTCTGATTTTTCCCTATATCAGACCTAGGTGATAAAACACTTTTGTATGAAGAAGGAGACATGATTGTCTATTCAATGTGTAATGTATTATATATTATTATATATATATTTTTCTTGTAACCAACCCTAAGGATTTGTTCCAATGATGAGAAAGATTTCCTAAGTTCTAATTAGCACACAAACAAAAAAGTGCCCAACAACAACACCAATGATGAGCGGTGAGATATCCCTACGCTCAACCATATGAATATGAGTGTTCACGCACAATCTGGTCAAATTCCAAGGACTAAGTGCTTACATGCCTTTTTGGAATAAGGATGGGTTGATCAATCATTGTCTCGACAAGCTTACTTGTATAGCATGATTGTATGGTTAAGTAAACTTGAGGTACATGAATTTTATAGTTTTTATGTTTTTATGTTCTATTGTTACAAAGGGAGGAGAGAGACAAATAAGTAACTAATTTTGATTTAACTACTCAACTATGCTTTAACTAGTCCTAACACTAGCATCCATTCTCACTTGTCGTACACATCTTAAACCAGTGCAACACTACTAGGATTACCAAATGCTAATCATTATTGGGTTACCAAGCATTACATGCATGCTCAAAGTGATCGTACTGAGTGTGCTTACTTAGGAGAGTTGTAGGGTGAAAGAGAGAACATTAATTAACTAAAGAAAGCATTAAGTAATAGTAATTAACATTACTTAATCTATTCTGAATGCTACAAGGTTTATCACAAAGTTCATCTTTATTGTCATACATAAGGTGTGCTCAGGTACACAATGCTCAAATAAAGATCCATTCACTTTATGACTCCTATTGCGAGCACTCAGAAATAATTCTATCTCTAGAAAGGGAACAAGGTAAGAGTTTGGGTAAGGGACTAAGACTAACTATGCAAACCAAGTGAAGTGCACCCACCTCTTATTTATAGGCAACGAGGTAGGCCCCAATATTGTGTACGTGATATCACTTGGAAGGCTCTGATATCACGGATGTGATATCACAGCTCATCAATTTAATTGTAAAATGTAAGGTTTGTAGTCCATAAGCTGCAATCTCACATACTTCAATTTTTGGGGTTGAAAAATGCCTCATAAGTTGTTATAGCCTCACTTCCTAAGTGGAAAAATTTTTCATACTTATATTTGAGCTTGGGAAGGCTGAAAATTCCTTCAGATCTATCAAATTTTGTGTTTTCATAGGTTTTATGTTGGCCATAGCTTAAGCTATGTTGGAACCACCTACACTCAGCATTGGAATTATTGGACTTTCACTTTCGTATCAAAGCCAGTGTGGTTTCACAAGGCTAGTGTAGTTTCAACAAATCCCATGAGGATGCCATGAAGCTAGCATAGTTTTCTAAGGCCAACATAGTTTTTAAAGTCAATTTATAATTTATAATGCTCAACATAGTTTGGATGGCCTAGGTGCACCAAACTTACCAGAAATAGAAAACTATGCTAGAAATGATGGCTTTCCATGCCTGCAAATCACATCAATCTATTAGCAATCATGGTAGAAATTTGTAGCTAAAATTAACAACCATATGACTGATAAAGAAAAAATCTGAATACATTGAATAGGTCCTTTCAATACTTTTCAATTCCACAAGTTTTACAACTTTTGTAACCTTGAACACTTGAAATGTTTGGCATTTTGGAGACATTTTGGAGCACAATGACAACTAGCTAGGCACTAGAGACTCTCAACTTAGTTCCATAGCATCAAAAAGTCAAGCACATCATTTACCCCTCTTGTCATCAACATAGCAAATTCAAGCTAAGAACTAGTAAGGAGTTTTGACATTCAAAGCTAGGAAGTACTTGGATTGTGAGGTTGACTATAGAACATAACTTGCCAACTTCAACAGCCTTCATGCTTCTTTTTTCTAACTTCCTGTGCATTTGGGAACATAATTTGTACACATCTAGACTTTATACTTTGAATATTTTCATTATTGCAATAAATTTTATAATTCATTTGTTGTGCAAGTTTATTTTAGGATTCATTTTTGTGTATTTCTTAGGTTGGATTTACATTTTCATTTTCATTTAAATTATTTACACTTGTTAACACTTCTCAAATCCCTAGTGGATTAACAAGACTATCCAGGATGCCTTGAATCCTCTTTCTTAGAGGCCCTTGGGATCCAAGGTCAAATTGTTTCTATCGAAAAATTTCAATTTTCCAGCAACGAAATTTTTCTAGTGCAACAAATATGTCTTATCTTTGACTATAAATGGTTTCTAGCATGTTAGTTCCAAGTAAAGTAAAATTTTGATTTTTGATGTCTTGGAGGAAAGAAAGAAACTAAGAAAATTCAAAAAGCCCTACCAACACAAGGAAGCTTATTTCACTTTCCTTTTCATGTCACTCTCTTATTTGGTCATAGCTTTTGTACTCTTTCTTTTTACTTAATGCTTTCTTGCCATTTTTTCAGGATTTTAATTATTGTGCTAAGATTCTACAAAATTTTTTTTAGTTTGGACTTATTTTTATATGGAAATTTATATTGTAATCTTTTCTAGATAAGTTTTTATATGGAATTTATATGGAATTTTTGGAATTTTGGAAACTTTACTAACTTGCTTCTTAGATATTTTATGATTATTTTGGATTAGCTCTTAATATAAATAGGATTTTGCAAGAATTTTAGTAGAATTTTGGCTATTATGGACTTTTTAGTATTTTGGAAATATTTTGGATTTTTGAAATAAAATAATAGTATTTATGGGACCATTTTTGCTTAGTCGATAATGGGAGCCATGAATTTTTTAAATGCCTCCATATACATGCAGTAGTGGAGTGTTCTTTAGTGGAACCTATCCTACGGGAGTAAGGGTATGGATGGATTTCCTACCTTGGATTTTGATTCATAAGTTGATGTGATGTTGGGAAACTAAACGAGACCATGGTAGTGAATAGTTAAGTTTAGTGGTATGTGATGAGGCATAGTTAAGACCTATTCTTTTGATGATATATATAACTTAGTCATATAGGATGTTGGTAGTGAGGCTATTGCTAAGACTTAGCCATGAGTGACTCATTTGAGATCATGAGGACAATTTGATGTTAGTAGTGAGGTTATTTCAAGACCTATCTATGTGTCACTTTGGTAGTGAGGGCGACCAAGAGCTAGCCTTCAAAGATGCCTAGATAAAATATATACTCTTTGAACTTTTGATGAATAAATTTGTGATATTTTTGGACATTAAATAATTTTAAAAGATAATTCGATAATAGTAGTGAGGTTATTCTAAGACCTTTTGGTATATTTCTTTGGTAGTGACGGTAACCAAGAGCTAACCTTCATAGATGCATAGATAAAATATATATTCTTTGGATTTTTGGATTTTAGTTGATTTTAAGAAAAGTTGTGGCATTTCTAGAGTTAAAAAAATTTGAATATTTAATTAGGATCCTTTGTCTAGACTTTTGGTGCATAACATTTATGCTCCATGAACAGGGAAATAAAATAACCTTTCCTATTTGAGGGGTTTTAACTCCTCCTACATTGCAATGTAGAGAGCCCAGAGTAGCCATGGAAATGCCAAAAGAGGGATATGGGATGAAAGGTGAATTAATTCTATATAAGATGGACCCTTTAAACTTGAAAAATAATTTTTGTTTATTTTGTAATTTTGTAAAATAGAAACCTTACACACTTTTTGAATGTTTGAGCCATGTATCTATTTTTTATGAATAAATAATAAAGTATGATAGATATGAAATTACCATCTATGCCATTTGGATCATGACATTGCAAAAGATTAGTTTTCATCTCAGCATGCACCATATGTTTTGGATAAATTAATATTATTTATTTAATTATTATTTTTAACATTATTATTAATTTTTGGAACTTCAAACATGAATATATCTATTTCTAGATGTCCAAGTGATGTGAAACAAGTGTTGTTGAAATCATTATTTTTGTGTATTATTTTATGATGTAACTAATGAACTTTTTTTATGTCTACATTTTTGTGACTATGCAAATATCTATTTTCCTTTAAATAATTTTACTTAGTTATATATATGAGTAATATTAAATTTCACTATGTTGAATTACTCTATTGTATTTATGCATCTAATTAATAATTTTTATCTATTTTATGACTTTCTTTTAAATTCATAAATCAAGGTTAACTCTAGATCCTTAGGGTTTCATTCCATTTCTATTAGTTATTTATAGGACTTTATAGATAGTTAATAGGGGTGTTATAGTTGTTCTCCATTTTGACCTTCTAGAAGAAAGCAAGGACCTCCAAGAGATCTTTATGTTTTGGAGACAAGCTTCACACAACTTTAGGCTTCTTTTATTAAGGATATTTAAACACTCCATTTTGTTTTCTTATTTCTCTTAATCTCTTATCACCATATTTATATCCTTGTTATGTATAAATACTACCATCGTGATGGTGTAATTAATCTATATTTTATGTATAACTTAATCTATTAAGTAATATCATTAACTAACTTTGATACATTATGATACAATTATAATGATTTGAGTTAAGGACATGTCATTTCATATAACTTAAATAACCTTCAAATGTTAAACATGGAATTATTAATGTGAGTTTCTATTCTATCTTTTTATCATCTTAAGGTTACTTCACCAAATGTCTTGAAAGCTTAACATGATATTAGAGTGAGACAATGACTAATCCTCTCAATGGTAAGAGTGGCTCCCAAAAATTAGCAAAAGAAATTCTACATAGCCATGAAAAAGGTAATAACTTCTGCATCATTACTTAAGAGTCTAGTTATAAATGCTTTAAATTACAATATATAAAAGTTACAAATGAGATTTCTATATATGAAACTATCATAGTGGACAATAATAATAAAATGGAGGAAATGCTTATTTCTTTGGACCTATCAAGGGAATTTGTGTATCTGGTAGAGAAATAATATTTTGTATATAAAATGTGGAAGAAACTTGAGGAGACATTTAAAGTAAAAAAGAAATTCCACTTGCTAAGCAAGTCTCCAATCACAAAATGTTCAAGTTCCAGATGAAACCATCAATTTTTTCCTATTGAGAGCACTTCTACTATTGTGCAATGTCTTCCATAAAAATTTAAGAATTTTCAGAAGACATACATCATGACAGAGCTATGTATGAAAGTATTTGAAGAAGAAGCAGAGATAAATTCTTATGCATCCAATGCAAAAATCTACTCCCAGTTAATGGCATTGAAAATAGAAAATAATTGAAAAATATAATAAATATTAAATTATTATCATATTTATAAAGAAAAATATAGTCATGATACTCATGATTGTTATGATAATCCAAAGAATCCTGAAGCAAAAGTCATGCCTAAATGAAAAGCCAAAAAAATTATTGAAAATAAGGCTAAGAAATCCAATAAGAAAAAAGATAAATAATCTATGTTGAAGCTTAGGTCTACCAATGTCTTAAAAGAGAAATTACAACCTTCCATAGTAGATTTTAATGCCTTCATTGTAAGTAATGATACATCTTATCGTTTTGTATATATTGATTTTGTAACCTCATGACCCTTTACTAGTAATTTTTTCTTGTTAAATAATATAAATAATAAACCAAAACATCATTTTGTGAAGATTGGGGATGGTATCTTTATAAAAATTACTAAACATGAGGACATGAAAATTTTTGGTCTCAAGTTGAAAGACATTGGTTACAATAAAAAATTCTTCATATATTAGCTCATAAATGATAGGTTGCATGTTAAATTTAACAAAAATGATCACATCACTTCATATTATATTATACACCATGGAAATGATATTCTTATCTATGGTGTATCATGTGTTGGTGACTATTTGGGACCACCAACATGCTCCTTCAGTCTTGTGACTAGGATCATGGGAAACGAAAGTGCTCCTTCAAACTTGAGTTTAAGTGCTTTCTAGTCTCTAGAAATACCAAAGCCTAGATACCTCCAAATAAACTTAATGGTAATGGAGAAAACTAATTGTAAATGTATGTTTGTTGTTATAAATGTTGAAACGGTTGGGTTTGTGTATGAAATTATAACTAGCTATTATAACATAGATTCAACTAACCTTATCAAATACTATGAGTCATTAAAGATTCCTATTTTTTCAAGTCACTTAGTCTATATAGTTCTAATAGTACATTTCTTGAGAAAATAAAATCTCACAAAAATGCTTAAGCATAATTCGACAAAAATCTACTTGTAATTTTTCCCAAAGAGAAAATTCCACAGGAAAACTAGAACTAGGGTAAGATTCAATGGATTTTACAAAGAGAAAAGAGAAGAAAGTAGATTTGTGTGAAATCTCAAACATTTAAGCAAGATACATTGTACATGAGAAAACACATCACAATAAAGCTATTCCAATTCAATCTAAGTATTACAAATTGTCCAAACCCTCTAAGCTCAACAAGCAATTTCATAAAAGACACTCTTATTAAACTACCAAAATGTTTTGTAAATGACAAAGTAAAAGCTTTTACTTAGCTAGTTAATAGTTTTCAAGAATTGCAAACAATAGAGCTATTAGAAAAAATTTGGGAATTCCAAGATTCAAATATCAATGCAATAAACTTTAAAAACAATGAAACTATTTCAAATTAGCTTAAAGTATCAAAGATTTTTCTAGACCCTCTAGACTCAAATAGGCAATTTTATGAAGAAATTACTATTAAATTGCTCAATATGATTTTCAAAGACAACATAAGCTCTTATATGTCAACCAAATAGAAGTCTTTAATTGCATGAAAATAGAGCTATAAGAGCAATCTAGAAAATCCAAAAATTAAATGTCAAACACGATACTATCTAATTGTTAGCTAAGAAACTAAGACAAAATGAGAAGAAAATAACTCACATGATTAAAACAAAGTAGTTGAATTGATGCCTTTAGTAAGCCATGCTTTACAATCTTCAATATATTTCTTCTAAGTTTCTCTTCAAAAAATTCCCTCTTGATTTTCTACCCTTGAAGCTCTTTTTATAGTGACTTCAGCGTAGTTACAATAATCATGAGAAGTTAAAGGGTGTTACAAATATATAAGGTATTAACTCATATCCATTATTAGAAGTCATAACTTCTATAAGCAGTTATGAGAAATTCAAGCCATAGTTGGCAAGTTTCCTACCCAATAATCTCCTTTTTCCTTTGTTTTTTATAAATTATTGTTAGAACTCATGTTATAACCTTAGGTCCATTTTATTTAATTTTATACCTAATCCTTTTTCATCAACAAACAAACTCTTTTACCTTTGTTTTAATATTAAATCATGTTCATCATGCACATACATGACAGGTGCTGAAACGAGGGTTTACAGCTTGCTACATTGTATTTTTTGTGTCCTCAATGTCATGGATGGCATTCTACATGAACTCTGGCATGAGTTTGAACAATAGTGGTAGTTTTGATAATGGAGAATTAGGTGATGCATTTGGAAGTGGAGGAATTTTTTTTTGTTAGGCATAGCAGGCTCCATTGCCATCGTTCTAGGTATGATTGCAAAGTATGATAATCTCAGCAATTGCGAGGAAACCCTAGTTTTTCTTGCATAGATGTTGTAGGAGGTTGTAGGAGGGCTTACAATTAAGAGTTAATAGATTTAATCTGGCCCTTTGTATTCACATTTTCCTTGAACTCAAGGCCCAGGAATAGTACTTGGCCATGCTCCAAGATTTTGGATTCAATTTGATTTTACTATGGATCCTAAGTTTCTAAATTTTGTCCAAGGTGTAGCCACCCTAAAGCTCTACAATTTGCCATGAAGGACAAGAAGAAGAGGCTTGATCAAATTTTAGGGTTAGGAAACAATAGATATTCATGAATGCTATAGATTCGATCACTTCTGAGCTCATTCCACATCAAAAGAAGGCCCTAGCATGGATGGTTTACCACGAGAATTTGTCAGAGTTACCCTTGTTTTGAAAAATCATTTCTCTACTTTCTCTAATTACCACCAATAAGCCTGAATGTTGGCTACCCTAACTGTAACACCTTGCTCTAGCTAGGACAAGGTGATGTCCAGGATCAAGTAATCTTAGCATGAAAGCATGACAAATAGAACCAATAATGTGCATAATACATGCTAATAAGAAAATTCAAATAGTATAGAACTTTCCTACCATACCAAAAATGAAACATATATATCACATCATCAAAATTCATATCTCTATGTAAAGAAAACTATACATTTCTCTATGAAAATACAAAAAAGAACACATAAACCTCATCATCGTATATAGAAGACTACAATACATAGAGTTCCATACAAGGATATCTAGTCCACACTACTGTACATGAAAATATATGATAACCAAGCATTGAAGGATTTCCCCTCCTCTACTCTCTCTCTTCATGTTCATCCAAGCTCTTGCACTTTTCACTTGTAATGAAATAAAGTCAGTACAAAAATGAGTGGGAATCCTTTATACTTCCATTGATAAATGGTCAACAAGTGTTGCACTAAAGGAGAGGAGTGGGGTACAAGGCAACTTGCAACACTGTTAGTCTCATGCATGCTCAAAACAACACACAAAATATCAACCATAAAGCTAACATATGAGCATACAAGTGGAGCAACTAAGAATGTTGGTAGCTAGAACACTAAGGGGTTTGTGGGTGCACAGCCTTGACCCCACCTTCACACAAGGGCCTTTGCTGGAAAATGGAGGCAAAGTGCCCTAGATAGTCTTGTCAATCAAACAAGGACTTTGTCAACTGCAACCCAGGTATGAGGTGCAACCAAGGGGTGGTGTGGTTAGTTGAAATGCAAGTGCTAACATTGGGGGATAATGCTAAGCATTTCAACAGTGTTTTCAATAGTACCAAGGT
Source organism: Gnetum montanum (assembly GCA_015680685.1). Lineage (NCBI taxonomy): Eukaryota > Viridiplantae > Streptophyta > Gnetopsida > Gnetales > Gnetaceae > Gnetum > Gnetum montanum. The sequence goes on along the minus strand of MNCI01003412.1, from coordinate 178,959 downwards.
CGATTAAGCCTGAGCATAGAAGGGTTTCCCAATGTGAGAATGATGATACAGACGTATGAAAACATATAAAGTAGCAAGGAGATGCAAATGCAACACTAAAAGATTAAAGAAAAATGCTAAATGTCAAAAAAATGCATAAAAAATGTTTGAACATACAAAAGAATTTGAGAGAGATAATGGCACTACCCCAAATGCGAAGCATAGCAATTACAAAAGAGAGGTGAGAAGGTACATGATATGTAGATAGGAATAATAGCAATGTAACCACAGTCTCTGCAGTGTCTCAAGGTGAAGATCGGTGTTCACTACAAGGTCTGTGCCTATTGGGTTGACTAACGCAATGTCCTATAGGCTATGGTATGCTAGAGTGCTGAATGGGATGCAAAGGTGTTGCAAAGTGTTAATACACTCTAGTGTGCGGGGTGCTCAAGGTGCCTTAGGTGCTAAGTGGAACTTTGAAAATGCCAACTGCTGCTTGAATTTTCCCACCAAATGCTTCAAATTCCCACCACTAAAATGAATTACCAACTCCTAGAATGTGAAACACAAGGATATTTATAAGCTTAGGTTTAGTGTGAAGTGTAGATCAAGCATCACATGGTAAAGGGGTAGGTGGGGCTATGTTGACCTTTACTACGCTCCCACTGAAGTAATTGGTGCTACGCTCTAGTGTACTCTAATGGACCCTAAGAGACTACCAGATTGTAACTATGTTGCCAAGACTACATGTGCTAGAGTCAAAAAATGCTACAATGTACCTACAAAAAATGCAAAATAGTGCAATTTGGAGGCTACACTCCAAGACTAAGTTCTCCCCTCTTTCGAGTGGGATCAAGCATAGGTACAATTTTAGAACATAGGGGGTTGCAAAGAGAGTGCAAGTTGCTGATCCTACTTGCCAAAGGACTATTGGAGTTGGAATGAAGGCCTATGCTGAACTTTGGAAGCTTTTGGAGGCAATTCCATGTTGCTATTCTAGCTACACTCTAGAGCATAGTAGGATGGAACAAGGTCTAGCATGGACACTTAGAAAAATCTAGTAAAAATTGCAGTCCTTTTTCTTGCTATGCTAGCAACTCTCAGGAGTGTAGTAGGAGGGGTAGCTTCAAGAGTTAGAAAATTTGTCAAATGCCTCTTCCATGTTGAGCTAGCTTGACAACTTCTAGCTTGATACTTTAGTGAAACTAGCTGCTGAAGTGCATGCTACGCTAGCTATGCTCTAAAGTGTAGCAAAGGGAATGGGAGCATAGCATAACACTTAGAAAAATTTTGCAACTGCTATCAACACTTAGAAAATTTTGCAAATCTGGTTTTGTGTTGCATGCTATGCTAGCTACGCTCTAGAGCATAGCCCTAGGTGTGGAAGCATGGGCCAAATACTTAGAAAAAATTTGTCTCATCTTGATACTTAGACAAATTTGTTGTTGAAGTGTTGTTGCCTGAATTTTGTGGTGTTTCATTGGCCCCTCTTTATCAATGTTTGGAGGAGTGGCTTGAGTGACATCAACAAAGAACCTGAAACACCACAGTAGGCATGGCACCAACATCACTCATCGGTACCTAATTAGATGGCACTTTGTCGAGCTCAAGAGTGCTAAAGGTGATGGTATGCTGAGGGAAATAGATGTAGGGAATTGGCTTGGGATAGAAAGGGAGGAATAAGGTGCAAATAATGTATCATGCTATAAGATGTGGAGTTAGCACGGTGACCAAGATCATGGCACCAAGGTGGCTTGTTGTCAATACAATGGCCTCTTGTTGAAATGCTTGTGAGAGAGTCATCATACATAGCATCAAAATGGCTTACCCTTGACATGTTGGCCTCTCGTTAAAGTTCTTATGAAAAGGCCAATGCAAATTCAGGGTTGGACTGGTTGCCAAATTACAACTTTGCTAGATTTTTCTTGGGGACATGTTTTACCCTCTTTTAATTTTTCTTTTTTTTGGAGTTTTATGCTTTTTCTTTTTCTTTTTTCTTTTCTCTTTATGAAGTGCTAGTTGTAAGATGCTTATCATCAAGTGGACTGCATGCCACTTGATCGGCTTTGCTTAGAAGCAACTACATTGCATCTGTAGGACAGGTGTTTCCTCCCAGGGATGAATTGTGTTACATTCGCTTGGGCTTTGACCAGCCCATAGAGGCTCCCTATGGGATGGGTTACATTACGTCCATTATGGGTTCTACGGTGGATTAAAAGAAGAGTGTCATGTGCATTAGAGAAGTTGGTAGGATAGGTAACAAAATGTAAGGTAAAAGGAATAAATGGAAGTAGGCTATAGTAGGGTAATAAGGATGTGCACTCTTTAGTGGCTTGGTGAGTCCAACCAAGTAGATCAAAGCAATGTGATGACTTTCTACTATAATGAAATGCATCTCTGAATGATCACCTCCAGGGTTTCATCTTGCAAACACAACACAGAGAAGATAAGAAAACAACCACACAACATGAGATAAGAGCAAACTGTTGGTTGTGAGGGTGCTACAAGTGTCATGAGTGCTAGACCAATTGCAAGAGCTTACATTGCCAAAGTAGGAAGGCCAATGTAGGTGTTGAAGCTAGAAAGCTATAAAAGCTTTAGCAGCCACACTAGAAGTGAGCACCCCAAAGAGGCCAGCAAGGTGGCTAAGGTAAATGGTTGTGCAATGCTCAAGACTCCACACCAAGGATAGGAACCTGGAAATCTAGTAAGATGGTAGGGATCCATGTTGCTGGATGCACTTCCAAGCCTACGCAAAGGTGAGGGCTAGAGGATGACAATAAGGTGGCTAGGCCATAGTACTACTAGTACTCTAGCAGGTGGTGCTAACAATGAGAGCTCTAACCAATAATAAAATACCTAAGGCTGGTGATGCTATTGGTGTAGCTTGGAGGTGGTACTACTGGTGATGGTGGCAAGAGCTCTAAAAGATCAGCAAAATGCCCAAAGGCATCTCTCGAGGATCAGTAAAATGTTAAGGGCAATGACACTACAAATGTTCTAGAGGCTTTTTCTTGATGATGTGAACTCCATTCTGGAACTACAACATCCTACCCCACCTTGCCCATGAGGCATGGGTAGATGATGGAGGATTAGAAGTATTCACACTCACTTGTTAGTAGAAATATTCATGTTGAGCTATGCATGCTAAATTTTGAACCTAATTTAAGGTCTTGGTAGATTGCATGTTGTGCTAGTTTAAGGTCCTACTAGACTATGAACCCAGTTTAAGGTCCTAAAAAATCATGATGCACTATTTTATAGTCCTAATAGACTGTTGTGTGCTAGTTTAATGTTGTAGCTAATGGTGGATGTTGTGCTAGTTTAATGTCATGATGCAAGGATGAGTTGTGCTAGTTTATAGTCAGAGTGAACTTTCTGTGCTAGTTTAATGTCATAGCAAACGAGTGTACTATGGATGCCACTTTAACATCATAGCCCAAGGATAATCTATGCCAATTTAATGTCATAGAAGATGCTCAACTCACCTTGCTTTTACTAATGTGGTGATGCATATTAAGCATAGTAAGGTTTTAGGTAGGAATGGTTGACCAGATTGGCAAATTCATTGTCATCTAGATTAGCAAGCTTGAATGCTCTATTGTCATAAGCCTTGGTGACCAAGAAATACCCTTCCCAGTTTGCTAAGAATTTGTTTGTAGGTTTACGAATGTCCTTGAGGACTAAGTCCCCTCTCTTAATTGGGCATTGATGTTGATTGTGGTAGTGCTTTTGCCATTACTTTTCTTGGTACGATTTGATGCAATCAAGCATCTACATGCACTCCTCCTCTATAGAGTCAATGTTAATGGTTCTCAACTTGTTATTCTGAGCCTCATCAATGAAGCTCAAGAGGATCACATGGAGCGATGGGACTTGCAATTCAAGAGGTAGAATGGCTTCAAGGCTATATGGCATCTTACCTATTGTTGTTCTACATGTTGTGTGGTAAGCCCACAATGCATAGACTAGCTACTCATGCTATCATTGTTTGTCATTGCTAAGCATCTTCTTCAGAAGGTTGACAATGATCTTGTTTATGGCCTTTTCCTAGCCATTCACCTATGAGTAGTATGGAAATGAGAAGGAATGCTTGATGTTGAGGTATTCACAGAAGGCTTTGGTCTTTGCACTACTAAACTATGGCCCATTATCCATGACAATGGTCATGGGTAGACCAAATCAACACTATATTATCCATGATGAATTTGTAAACCTGTTGCGATGTTGTCTTCCTAAGGGAAATAGCTTCAACCCATTTGGTAAAATATTTGGTTGTGGTTATGATGAAGCTATGTCCTTTAGAGGACTTAGGCATGATGGGCCCTATGATATCCAACCTCCAACGTTGGAATGACCACGTGATTTGTGTGGTATGAAGTTTTATGGAGTGGCACATGCAGTAAGTTGCCATGCCATTAACCTACTTCGCATGTCTTGACCTTGGAGATGCAATCACACTCCATGTAAGGCCAATAGTAGCCTACACATCTAATTTTCAATGCCATTCCCCTAGGTGCTATGTGGCCTCCACACAGTCCCTCATGGACTTGATCAATGATCATCTATGCTTCACCGTCACTAACGCAAGTTAGGAATATGCAATCATAGGATCTATGACAAAGGATTCTATCACCCACAATGATGTACTACCACGACCATTTTTGCATCACATCCTTTTAGGTAGTGATTAGATGTTGTGGAGGCTCACCCTATTTAAGTTATGCCTTAATGTCATCATACCATTATTGTGTATGTGTTGTGTTTGTTGTGGCTATGGATGCAATGTCAATTACTTGCGTGATAGGCTTGGTGTATTCTACTACTAAAGTAGGCAAGGCATGAAACATGTTAGGTGCAATGCTCAAGGCTAATGTAGCTAATGCTTTGGTAATGATGTTCTCGTTGTAGGGAATGTGTTGGATATCTACAGTTGCAAACCATCAAAGCAAGTGCTTTGCCAAGTCACAATAAGATTGTAAATGTTGTGCTTTACAAGCATAAAACTCTGTAACTTGGTTCATGACTTACTATGAATCAACTTGGACTACTATGTTTTAGATTCCTAGGTCATGTGCTACTAAGATGCCTCTAAGAATACCTTTGTACTTTGCTATGTTATTAGTGCAACAAAATGCAAAATGATAAGTGAAGGATCAGATCTTTCTAGAGGGAAATGTGATTATGACAGTGAAACTACCTCCTTGAGAGGTTGAAGCATCATCGAAGTGTAAGATTGCCTCAAAGTTTGTAGGCACTTGGCTTATACTACTAACATGCTCATCTAGAACTTCCAGATCTATCATTGCTTGATCATTCATTGGTGAAGTTATTAGTTGTATGAATATTTCTTAACCTTTAGTTAATGCTTGTGCTATGTAATGCAAGTCAAACTTTGTGGTTATTGCTTTCCACCATGCAATTTGACTACTTTTGTAAATGTTCATTGTGATTTCCTGGAGTACATTGCTTTTGTAGATGATTTTTACCTGACTACAAAAGACATAATGCCTCCACTTCTTGAGCACAAAGACTACAATGAGGTAATTCATTTTCAAATTATTTTATTTTGCTTCATAAGCCACTAACACATGGCTTAGGTAGTATACGGGGACTTCTATGCTATCATCTTACTTTTGGAAAAGTAGAGAAGAAATGGATGTGTCAGAAGTTGCAAGGTAGGTGTAAAAAGGTTTATCATCTTGTGGAGGGTAGATTGTTGGAAGTTGAGCTAACTCCTATTTGAGGTTGTCAAATGCTTCTTGGCATTAAGCTATCGACTCAAAGTGGATCCCTTTTTTGAGTAGATGTTGCATGGGCTACACCTTATCAATCAACCATGCAATAAACCAACATATGAATTGTAATCTTTCTTATAACCCATGTAGCTCCTTAAGGTCACTAGACAATGCTAGGTTAATGATGCCTTAACCTTATTGAGGTCTACGCATATACCTACTTTTGATACCATGAAACCTAGCATGCAATCCATTTTGACTCTAAAGACACACTTCTTAGGATTCAACCTAAGGTCATGTCTAAGGCAATGCTTGAGTACACAATCTAAGTCATTTTCATGATCATGTGTGATTTTGGCTTAACTGCTATGTCATCAAGATAGTCATTGAGAAAGTCTAACTAGTCACTAAAAATATACATCATGGTGCATTGGTAGGTTGCTCCTACGTTCTTTAGTCTAAAAGGCATCATTACATAGAAAAATGTACCCCAGGGGGTCATGAAGGTCATACTAAGTTGGTGCTCTAGATTGATCTAAATCTAGTTCTATCCAAAGAACCTATCCATGAAGAACAATAAGGCATGACCAATCGTAGTATCGACTAGTTGATCAATACTACTAGGCAATGGAAAATTATCTTTAATGGTCACCATGTTTAGGTCCTGGAAGTCTATGCAAATACGTCTACTTCCATTTTTCTTAGGCACAACCATGATGTTGGAAACCTAGTTTGCATAGTCAACTTCCTAGATGAAACTATGTTTGTAAAGCTTGGTTATTTCATCGTGCACTACCAACGCCACCTCAGACCTAACCTTACGAGCTTTCTATTTAACTGGTTTTATGTGAGGATCAAGGATGATGTTGTGCTACACTATGCAAGGATCTAGGCCTAGCATGTCCTTGTAGGACCATGCAAATGCCTTGATGTTCTTGTTAAGAACTTTGATGATGCTTTGGGTGTGCTGAGGCTCTAATAGAGAACTAAGTTATAGTGTCTTTGCCTTGCCACTGAGTGTTGCTATAGGGAATTTGATGAGGGGATCCTCAGTGGCATCACTTGCCTCTAGATTGAGGGCCCTAACTAGATGGTCAGGCCAATCTAGTGGTACTTCAACAAATGTTACGTAGTCATCAAGGCTCGTGAGCTCAAGGTCTAGGTGTTGGACATTGATGCATCGGATGAGGTCACCATGAGGTTTAGTGAGGATCAAAGGTGAATAAAGATGCTTGTATGTGCTCATATTTTAATCTTTCAACATATCCTGCAATATGACTAGAAAGAACATCAAGACACACCTATCTTAATAGAGTTATAATGCATAAAATGAGGAAAGCAATGCAATGAATAATTACCTAAATGTGCAAGAGTGGACATTATAAAAGCAAATATGCGAGCCAGTTTCGAGCCTCAATAGGCCATGGAGTTGCCAATTTAAGGTCATAACGAACCATGGTGTGATAGTTTAAGGTCATAGCATACCATCATTTACTAGCTTAAGGTCTTAGTGAATCATCATTTGTGCAAGATGCATTGGTTCAAGCTAAGCAAAGAGTGTCTAGAACATGGAATTGGGCTAGGCATTCGCTAGGCAACCAAAAAAATCTCAAAAAGGTTTCTAAGTCTAGGAATCATTAGAAAAGGTTTAAAAAAATTTCTAACTCTGGTTGCTACACTCACCCCTTGCTATCCTCACCTTGTTGCTATGCTCCTCAAGAAACTCAAGAAAATTTGCCTAAGTGTGGAAGCACCAATAGTAGGTGGCACATTTAATTACTCTAGGAAGGTAAATATGTGCAATTTACCTAGGGTAAACTATCATTTTCTGAAGTGAAAATGAGGAGCACAAAGCATAGTGTAGTTAGAGTAAGGTGTGGAGCCCAAAGCGTAGCAAGAAAAGTGAACCCAAGCATGGAACTAGGATGACATATCACAGTAACCATCAACACCTTGGACTTACCAATGTGGAAGAAGGAAGACAAGCCCTGTAATGCTTACCATGAGTGTAGGTGGAGGAGAGGAGAGTGCTACTAACCACCAGCTACACTTGCTACAGTTGCCTCTTTTCACACCATTTTTCTTCTTTTACTTCTACTTGCTACCACGCCTGCATTAGGGTTTGAGGGTTGGGAGGTAGACTTTACTGGGTGAGGACTGCCATCGCCATGATTGCTAGGGTGGCACAATGAGAGGGGAGTGTGTTGGTGGGTGATGAGTCCATGTTAATGTTTTTTTCAGTTGTGTGTTTGCAGCGAATGGGACAAGGGACAACACGAGGGCTACGAGGGGTTTGATGCATCATCTAGGTGATGCAAAGAGGGTTCATTGTAGACATTTCTTGTTTATTCCTAAGGGACATGGTGCATAGGGTGAGGGAGAGGGGGAAAATCAGGGTTTTCTCCTAGTGGTGGACTAGGAGTTCCTACATGTTCATTTTCTCATTGTGCCTCATTAGGAGCTACACCACATGGGGGACAATAGATGTGGCAAAAATGGGGTTTCTTTGTGTTTTTGGCTAGGTCATGCATGGCTAGGATTTGAGGGGTTATGGAACTCCCTTATTCCTTTTCCCTCTTTTTTCTATGCTTTTTTGACACGTGGGTAAGGGTGATGGCAACACAAGAGTGCATCATGGTTATATCCCCTATATATTTATTTTAGCTTTGCTAACAAGGTTTGGCGAATGGAGGATTTGGGCAATGGTTAAGCCATTATGGTTGACAATAGCCATGCCCAGGGGACAGGGTTCTACTACTACTAATTTTGTGACATGTGGACAATGTAGGATGAGGATGAAAGGAAGGGCTAGCTATCATAGGGACAAGGAATGCATGGGGAAGGCCATGTGGGTGAAGAGAAGGGCCAATAGCGTGGCCACAAGGTCAACCACCATGGTGAGTGGGCGAGTGGGACTAGGGGGATCGCCAAGGCCATGGCCATGGAAAGCACCCTAGCACACACCATTAACACATAATGACATTGGACAACATGGTGAAAGGGGCATGGTGCCCAAGATGATGGAGTAGTATAGTGATGGAGGTTTAGGTCCTAAAGGCTATGCTCCCAGGAGAGCGTAGCCAACACTTTGGCAAAATTGGTCAATTTCTAGATGTGGTGAGGTGTCATGCTCCCAATAGTTAGAATTTTTTGTGTTAATTTTTGCTCATTTAAAAATTTGCTAATTTTTGACAGCTACACTCCCTATGAAGCATAGCAAATAATTAGAATTTTTTTTTTCAAATCCCATTCTATGCTACCTAGAGTTAGAAAAAAATTGAAAAAATTTGAAAAAATTGCTAAGTGTAAAACTGGAATGCTAAACATGAAAAATGCTAAGTGTAAGAATTCCAAGCATAAGAATGCTACATGCAAAACAAAATGCTGAATGCACGAAAGCTTTGTCAGAATGCCAATCTTACAAGTTAAATGTATGAACACTAGAACATGCAAATCGAGTTAGTGCAAACAATGTAAATATGAAGTAAAATGCTAATAGTACATTAATGCTATACCTCAATGAGCACCAAGTGCGTCAAATGTGTGTTGATGTCATATACTCATAGAGCCCTGTGGGGAACCCTAAGGACATATTTCTAACTTATGCCACTTTGGGCTAAATTTGCTAATTTTTGCTAAGTGTAAGTTAATAATTTATGCCAAAATGCAATCTACTGTGTGCTAATGCTACATTCATTTGTTGTCTTGTAGTTGCAAACTGCTACTGAAGCCTATCTTAGTGGTTGTGAAGCTCATCGACATTCTATCCTACATTAGTGAGCCCATGCCCAACATTCCTACACCTAATATGAAGTTAGGTCATTAGGAAATGTGGTTTTGGCAAGGGGCACCCAAATTCCTAGCTTACCTGCTACAATTCTCTAGTATGATCATGTGGTCACACTTGGCAATGGAGGCTACAAGCGCCATCACCGAGACATTATTGGTTGGGGCCAACTGAGACATATTGAGATTCATGTCCAATGAGCCCATGACTAGTGGTGATCGAGCAAGTGGCCTGAGACTAGGTCCCAAGAGCATTCATCCCTTAGCTAGGATCTTGAGCATGTTGTAGTTCTCTTGTTATAACAAGAGCAACACCCTTTTCATTGTCATGCATGTGCATATAGTCTTCTAGAATCCACTTAGGAATGTATATTGTGCTAGAGGGTAAGTGCTCTTGCTTTTCATTATGTCTCATTGTTATTGGTGATGCTAGATTTGCTAATTGCTAACTACGAATGTCTAATGCTAGGTTTAAAGTTGATAATGAGGGACTCCATGCTGAGACAAGGGCTCTTGCTTTGGCTTGTACCACACTAGAGGTATTTTCCTCTAGTCCAAGCTTTTGGGAGGCAATTATTGAACAAGTGAAGAAGGACTTAGAGAAATACCCCACCTAGTACCTAAAGGCATTCAAGTGGTGCTAGATCTATGATTTGCTAGATGAAGGATGGGCTAGTGGTAAGCCTATCTTCGCAGAGCTTGTTGCACCACCACCTCCATTGCACACACCATTTGTTCCACATGGGTGTTTTTTATGTCAGCTTGCCTTTTATTGCTTATCCTCATTCACCTATTCATTACATGATAATAACATTGCTTTTGACTATCATTGACTCCTTCAGCCATAATGCCCACCACTTTGTCACTCATGTGCATGGAGTGAGGGTAGTCTTGGACCTCAGCAATGCTTTCTTCACTAACTTCTTTGGCCTTCCCTCTAAGGGCTTGTTAAAAATTGACAAACCCAACTGAGAGGTAGACCAGAGGAAAGAGATTGAAGAATGGCTAGGAACCACTTGCTCTTGTAAAGACATCATGGTTGGAAATGTGCTTGTGCCTAAGGTCCAAAGGCTTTACCCTCTTTTTTGTGCCCATGCCTTTCTTAAGCTGCTCTCTCAAGGAAAATTCCTTGGGGTGGAGTAGGCGAAAATTATATGAGAGGTCATAGAGGAGGGTACCAGGTTTAATTGGGCCTCCTCTATCACCATTAGACTGCAGGTAGAGATTACCAGGCTTCGCTACAACATCCATGCAAGGTCTCACTTTCACTTCCCATTCTTTGTAGCCTATCTGTGAAGGCTTGTGGAGTTTCTAGTGATTAGGGATAGTGGATGTTGGGTCATGTAGGATTACAAGTAGCTATCCAAGCCATGGGTTAAGCACTTATTCACCACCACTTATGTGCAAGACCCTCCATAGGGGATTGAGGAGTCATATTCAGTTATGACAAAGAAACATCTGGGGAGCTCATAGTCACATTATTCCTATGACAATGTAGGCAAGTGTCTATCAACTATTGTTGGGGATGCGAATAGGGTTAAGTGATACATTATGGAGATGATGGGGTCCTCCAAGTCAAAAATTGAAAGGTCATGCCCAATAGAGGAGACTCCCCTCATGGTTGGACAAGCAAGCATCAAGAAAGTCCACCTCAAGATACCCACACTTTATTTAGTGATTTCAGGTTAGTGTACATCATAGATGCATTTGGCTCATGTTTTTTTTCTTTACTATATTATGTTAATACTGATATGGTATGTTTGTGGGTCAAGTAAGAGGGTTGCTAAGGAAGCAACGGTGATGAGAGTGAAGGTGATAGACACAACCCCTCCTCAAGTAGAAGAGGTGATAGCACATATGGAGGAGCCACCAAAGGCCCTAGAGATCTCCCAACATTTTGATGTAGAGGCATTGTTCCACCCCAAGGACAACTTTCCCAACTTCTTTGATGTTGTGCAACTAGGAGATCCACCCGTACTAACATCTGAGGGCTTGCTTGGTAAGTACTTTTTGTTACCATCTACTCTTGCCCTTTGCTCTTAAGCCTTTAACTACTCATTTATCACTAAGTGTTTCATTGTGTTACATTGTAGTCTCAGATCTTCCTGCCAACAATCCACCACTAGTGCTTATCCACTACATGCAGCCATGGGTAGAGACACCAAATAAATTTTCCTTCACGGAAGGCATTGTGGAGGACATGGTGGACCACATATAGTAGGAGGATCCTAAACTTAGTATGTATGTCATTTTTCTTAAATAGTTTTATCGATTCCATGCTTAGTTTGTTGCTAATATTGGTTTGTTCATTGTATGCTAACAGGTTCTAAGCTTCATTGGGATCTAGACTAAGCAACTTTTTAGTATAAAGGTGTTGTGGACCTATAAGCACTCAAATGAGCACCTATGGAAATGTGTGCATGAGCTCCAAGAGACAGTGGTAAGCCTATCTGAAAAGAATGAGAACTTCTAGTCCCGTTATTATTTCTTGTTAGCTCGAGCATAAAGGGATAGTACTTGGCAGACATCAGAGATAGATTATGCCAGATACTAGTTCACAATCTGAGGCAAAAACAAAGCCACCCAAGAGATCATCAAGCAAAGGTTGTAGATGAATCTGCTCTCACAGAAAAATTAGGAGTGGAAGAGCTTTACTGCTAAGGTGTGTAAGTGGGTGCATATGTAGAAAGACCACAAGCACCACTAAAAGCATGAGTAGGATGCCTATTTGTAGTAGCTCAAGGACAAGTCTATGAAGGCTCATTGCCTTGAGATGTTCATTGAGGTGATTGGCAAGAGTTGGGCCTTCAAGCTATCTGCTTAGCATATAGTGGTTAGTAGCTCCATGGAGCGAGAGATTACCCTACCCTTAGGGAAGACTTCTATGGCCACCTTTTCTATGCAACCTCATGCATGGACTATCATGGATGAGGACAAAATCTTTGCAGATGTTGACTTTGGCCACAAGGACTAGATGCGGCTATCAGAGGTCAAGATCCTCCAATGCTTAGAGGAGGACCTTGATAGATTGTCCTCAGAGTCCGATGTACAATCCTCTTGGATTAGTTTTGCTTTTTTTTTATGCTTTTTATGTGTCAGTTTTACACTTGTAAAAACATATACACAATCTGGCTAGCTTAATCCAACACATGTCATAAGCACAACACACCCAACCAAACAACTATAGAGATCCATCCCTAATAGTTATAATCATGCCATGAAAATAATACTATGATGCAATAGAATAATAGGAAGACCTCGATATGACAAGCAATATCCTATTCCTTAAAAGACATGGACATCCATACAAATGACCGCTAGAATAACCTTCAAAACGAAATATTCCCAAAGAGAAAACTAATCCCATGATTAGAAAGTACTTTCCAAAACAATCTCAATGATACTAATTTTACCTAAATTGGACTCCTAGAAGAAAAGTTAGGCACATGCAAAGTTTGGTTAATAAAATAATATTTGGAATTCCCAAGAATTCTTGCAGCCCAATAAACCCCATAAACAACATATCATACGAGGCTCATCAACATCACATATCACAATCCACAAGTCCACATCATCTCATACACTGCACATATATATATATATTCATCCACAATACGTAAACCAAATTAGACAAATTTGGGAAAAAAATAACACATCCAAGCTCAACCCTTGATCTATTCATCCCACATGCCCACATTGTATAATCATATACAGTAATCCAACATAAAAATATAGGGGAAAGGCAAAGATAACCCACCAATTAAAATTTTTTGGGCAGAAAGGCTGAAACAAGCAGAAAATCCTTAAAAATCCAATAGGACTCCATTTTTCTTTTAACAAGTTCTACACCCATATAAATATGACCGCAGCAATCCCAAATCCAAGTTTAGAACAAGCAAAAAGTGTCCACAAGGCTTAGAATCTAGAAAAAGAAGAGAACAGAAAGAAAAACTACAAAAAATAGACTCCTTTGCATTTTCTATTTTTGAAACAAAGAAAATAAAAGAAAACAAACAAAAACCTAAGTGTGGCGGTGGGTAGTGGTCTCTTTATCTTAAAATATGAAAAAAAAACAAAATTTAGGCCACGTTACTTGTGGCAATAGCAAAAAAAATGGTGGTGTCACTCGTGGTGGTGGAAATACTAAAGGAAACAAATGAACATAATAAACATAATATACATTCAACCTTTGTTTGGGTTTATTGGGTGCATGTAACATGCTACATGAGTTTTACTTTTTTCCTTAGTTATTTTTTTAACTTGAATTTTTTTTAATGATATTTTCATAAGTTAGTTTTATTTTTATCTCTGCCCCTAATACTATAAACTTTAAACCTATGTAACAAACATAATGGAATTCCAAATCAAAATTTGTTTGAACGTACAAGATCTTTATCACATGCTACACATTTACATGCCAAAACCACACCCGAACATCATGTAACATAATGCTATAGTACAAATGCCTACCTACCAAAATAACACATAAATCATAAAAACATGTCGGATCAGTGCTCTTGTACCCCAATCCAACACTCTTACTAGCAACCTCACTTGTCTAGCACATCACATAGGGCTAGTATGCATAATCATGTTAGTTAAGCATGTAAAGACATCATAATCATAACAAAAAAATGAAGCCTCATAACATATAAAATACATTAACTCATCCCTAAAAACCCACCAAGACTCCACATGTAATGTCTAAATCATAAGTGGATGACCATACCTACTAGCTCTAGGTGGGGTGTAATACTCTCCCCTCCTTGAGAATCTTCCTCCTAGAAGATCTCAAGATGGGCTACATGCATCTTAGTCTCCACCTCCCAAGTAGCTTCCAAAGCTTCATGCCTACTCCATAAAATTTTAACCATAGGAATAACTTTACTACGTAGCTATTGTACCATATGATCAATGATCTTTATTGGTTGCTCAACATAACTAACATCTTACTGTAGTTGTATTCCTGAATGGCTAATCACATGTTGTTCATCAAGCACATAACATCGTAGCATAGATACATGAAAGACATCATGGACATGTGCCAAATTAGGAGGTAATGCTATCTAATAGGCCACTTTCCCAATCCATTGTAACACCTGAAAGGGACCAATTTATCTAGGAGCCAATTTCCCTTTTTGGCCAAATCAGGTAAGGCCTTTCAAAGGAGAAACATGAAGGAATACATGATCTTTGACTATAAAATCTAGTGGCCTTTGACATCAATTAGCATATGCTACCTTTCTATCTTTTGTAGCTCTCAATCTATCTTAAATCTCCTGAATCTGCTCTGTAGTCTACCTCACCAAATTGGTACTCACCTACTAACAATCTTCTATGGTATCCCAACATAAAGGTATTCTACATGGCCTACCATATAAAATCTCATATGGTACTGCTTGCAAACTCTCTTGATAACTATTATTATATGCAAATTCAGCTAATGGTAGTAGCCAATCCCAACCTTCTCTATACTACAATGCACAGGCTCTCAACATGTCTTCTAGAATTTGATTTACCCATTCAATTTGACCATCAATTTGTGGATGATATGTTGAACTTATATTCAGCTTTGTACCCATCTCCTTCTAAAATTCCTACCAAAATGTGACATGATTCAAGCATCTCTATCACTAAAAATCCATCATGGCACACCATGCAACCGCACTATCTCTACAAGAAAGAGATGTGCCATTTCTACTACACTCACTGATGATCGTGTGGCAAGGAAATGGGCAGACTTTGTCAACAAATCAACAACTACTAAGATAGCATCATGACCACTACAAGCTCATGGTAGACCAACAATTAAATCCATCCCATTTCCACTAAGAAATGTCATGGGAATGCAAATATGACCTAGGTCTCTAATGCTCTATCTTCACTTGCTACCAAATTAAACAACAAGATACATACTCTCCTACATTCCTATTTATACCAGGCCACCAATATGTTTGTTGTAAGCTCTGGTATATTTTTTGACTACCTAGATGCATTTGGTACCTACTTATGTGGGCCTCATCCATCAACTAAACTCAAAGAGCTTCTAGAACACATGCTTGACCATCCCTCCATACAACTCCATGACTATCCACAAAGAGTGGTCCATCCAAGGTAATTTGTTGCCTCATTGCCTAACACCAAGGATCATAGCATTGTTTCTCTCATATCTACTCTTGCAAATCTAATTGGATTGTCAAGTTATTAAGCTTACTCACCACCCTTCTTAATGCATCTGGTGCTTTGTTAGTCTTTCCATGCCTACATTTAATAGTGAAATCAAAATCAACAAGCAACTTCACCCATCTACGTTGTCCCAGGTTCAATTGTGGCTGAATCATAAGATATTGGAGGCTCTTATGGTCAATCCAAATAGTCATCTATTCTCCATATAGATAATGCTACCAAATCTTCAAGGTAAAGATCACAGCACCCAATTCTAGATCATGCACAAAATATCTTGTTTCATGTGACCTCAATTGATGGGATGCATAAGCCACAACCTATCCCTTTTGCATCAACACACAACCGAATCCATCCCTAGAAGCATTAGTATTAACATCATATGGATGTCCTAGTGTAGGAGATATTAGTACAGGAGTAGTCACCAATCTATGTTTCAATGCCTCAAATGCGGCCTGACAATTTGGGCCCCAAGTAAAGATAGTCTCCTTCCTTAACAATCAGGTCAAAGGAGATGCTATGCAAGAGAAATGTTCCACAAACCTCTAGTAATATCTTGCTAACCTCGAGAAGCTTCGTACCTCCACTACTAAGTGTAGCATAGGCCAATCACGAACAACTACAATGTTCGCAAGATCCACAAAGATACTAGCTCCTAACACCACATGTCCTAGGAACTAAATCTCTAATCGCCAAAATGAACACTTGGATGGCTAAGCATACAATTGGTACTCCCTCAAAGTCTATAAAACCATCTTCAAGTGCTCTACATGCAATTTCTCATTGGGAGAATATACTAAGATATCATCAATGAACACAATTCCAAACTAATCTAGGAATGGACACATCACACTATTCATGAGGTGCATGAAAACTATTGGTGCATTTGTCAACCCAAAGGGTAGCACCAAAAACTCATAGTGGTCATACCATGTTTTGAATGCTATCTTTGACACATCCTACTTACAAACCACACTTGATGATACCCAAACTTGAGATCAATCTTTGAGAAAACATGAGCTCCCCAAAGCTAATCCATCAAGTCATCAATGCATGGAAAAATATATCTATTTTTCACAGTCACTTCATTTAACTACCTATAATCTATGCATAACCACAAAACCCCATCCTTCTTTTTAACAAAAAGCACTGGTGCACCCCACGGTGATACACTCGAGCAAATAAGGCCTTTATCCAATAATTCCTGTAGCTAAATCTTTAGCTCTGCTAGCTCTATGGGAGACATCCTATCTAGAGCCTTGGAAATAGGCTTTATACCATGTTTAAGTTTGATCTCTAACTCAATCTCTCACCTAGGTGGCAAACCTAGTAATTCGGACTAGAATGCATCAAGGAATTCATGAACCATAGGAATTTGATCTATCTCCACCATATTTGTTTTATAAATTGTAGCCACAAAGCATGCATGCCATTTTTGTAGCATCCTACGGTACATTTGAGAGGAGACTAAATCTAGGCGCACAATCCTTAGATGAGTTTGTATCTCAATCAGAGCACCATCAACTAATTGTAAGTGTAGAAGCTTTTGCCGACAGTCCAAACTAGCATTAAACTACAACAACCAATCCATTCCCAAATTTACATCATACATCCCAAGAGCCAGAACATGTAAGTTACTAACCCATTACACACCTTTCAATTCTACTGGTACATTCCTACACATCTAATCAACTCAAGTTTCATCACCCCTAGCAAAAGATGCTATCAACCTAGGAGAAAGAGAATGACATACAAGAGCTACATGATGTGCAACCATAGGATCTATGAAAGAATGGCTAGCACTAGGATCAAATAACATTAACATAGCAAAGCCCTCCATCACTATGTTTGGCTACATGTCCAAAGGTTGGTCTGTTAAGGCATACACCTATTCTTAAGTCCTTTGGTCCCCTCCTTCAAGCTGAGTGATTGGTGCTTCCCATTCCCCCTAAACTAGAGGTCACTATCCTTGGCCTCTACCCCCTCCACTACTGCTTGCTTACTTTGGGCACTCTTGAGCCTGATGCCATGGCTTCCCACATGCAAAACAATTCTAGAGCTACCCACATCTATAACAAAAAATAGCTCCATGACCAACTACAATAATAGGACTATGAGCAGGTGTTGGACACTCTCCTCCATGGTCATGAGCTTACTTAGAAGGGCTAGGCCTCTCTCTAGATGTCAATCCTCTCTTCTATCCTTATTTCCTCTCTCTACGCACTGTATCCTCCTACTGACTCCTCTCTAAATCCATGGCTACTACTCTAGCTTCATCATAAGAAGTCCATCTGAGAGGTAATGGATGATCCTTCAAAGATGGTCTCAAGCCTTGAACAAACCTGTTTGCCCATGCCCAAGCATTTTTTTGCATCTAGGGTACATAACTACTCAACTCAAAGAAACGAGTATCATACTCTGCCATAGACCAACTACCTTGATACAAATGGTAAAACTCATCTTCCTTGGCATGTGCGTATTGGGTAGACACATAATAACCTCTAAAAGATGCTAGAAAATCATTCCATTCCACCTCTTGACCAATCCATCCCTTGGCCTGCTGGGCAATACCAATAACTTGATAAACTGCCAAGCTAGTCTACTACATTGATGAATAGTCCATCAAATCAAAATCCTATTGCAATTCCTCCAACCATTTTGTAGCCACAATGGGACCCTCAGGGCCATCAAATTTTGGAGGTCCCAATTTCAGAAACTACTCCACTAGTTCCCTATTAATAGGCTGCCTATTTACTTCTCTTGAGCCTCCACTACCACTACCACTTCCCACTTCCCTAATCATGGGAATAGGAGCAAGAGCATCACTAGCTGCAACATGCTGCTACAGGATTTGTAACAATTATTGTATAAGCTCTAGTTGCCTATTTGTAGGACCATTGCTAGATGTTGGAGGAGGCTACTCTTATCCCTCATTAGAGCCTTCTAGTCTACAGGCCCCACCAACACCATGACCACGTCAACTATACATCTCTGTAACCTAAAATTACACAAATGGGTGAGTATCCATACCATCATACAACATCAGAGTAAACTAGCTCCAATACCACAATGTAATCCCTGCCCTAGCTAGGGTAAGGTGATGCCTAAGATCAAGTAATCTTAGCATGAAAGCATAACAACTAGAACCAATAATGTGCAAAATACATGCTAATAAGAAAAGTTAAACAATATAGAACTTTCCTACCGTACCAAAAATAAAACATACATATCACATCATCAAAATGAATATATCTACATAAAGCAAACTATAAACTACTCTACGAAAATACAAAAAAAAAAAACACATAAACCTCATCATCATATATAGAAGAGTATAGTATAGAGAGTTCCATATAAGGATATCTAGTCCACACTACTGTCCATGAAAATATATGATAACCAAGCACTGAAGGATTTCCCTCCTCTACTCTCTCTCTCTCTTTGTGCTCATCTAGACTCCTCCACTTTTCACCTATAATGAAATAAGGTCAGTACACAACTAAGTGGGAAGCCTTTACACTTCCCTTGCTAGATGGTTAACAAGTTCTACACTAGAGAAGAGGAGTGAGGTACAAGGCAACCTACAACACTGTTAGTCTCATGCATGCTTAAAAAAACACACACCATATCAACCATAAAGCTAACATATGATCATATAAGCACAAACAAAGCCATGGTCCAACATCATCTATCATGCCCATGATATACCAAAAATAGTCCATGATCCACACAATCATAATCCAAATAGAACACCTAGACTCAACAATATGACTCACAAATCAATACTATCACATACATAGCCCACGTGGATACTAACAAATTCACGTTTAGTGTAGCATGTGAAACGTTGCCATGAGTATTCATAATATCCATTACCTGCAAGTCTTTTTTAGTCTTTTATTTATCCAACTAGTGCTAGGGTTCATCAACATGTGACCCGCAACCACTAACCTTCTAGAGGACTAGTGATAGGGACAAACACACCTATGTCATGGACTAGTTGTAGGAACAAACAAACCTATGCTCTCCCACTCTCAAGATGAGGCCTGAGATAGGAGCCTTACTGATGCATCATAGAAGGGTCAATCCATACTACCTCCAAGGTGCCTCATCACCAATCGGTCCACACCCTCATGCTAGCACCACCCACCAACGACTGTCACAAGCATCATCACAAAAACATATACATAGTTTGGCTAGCTTAAGGCAACACATATTAGAAGCACAACACACCCAACCAAACAACTACACAGATCCATCCCTAACAGGTACAATCATGCCATGAAAATAATACCATGATGCAACAAAATAGTAGGAAGCCCTCATTATGACAAACAATATCCTATTCCTTAAAAGACATGAACCTTCATACAAATGACCACTAGAATAACCTTCAAAATGAAATATGTCCAAAGAGAAAACTAATCCCATGATTAAAAAGTACTTCCCAAAATGATCCCAACAACACGAATTTTACCTAAATCAAACTTCTAGAAGTAAAGTTATGCACATTCAAAGTTTGGTTAATAAAATAATATTTAGAATGCCCAAGAATGCTCACACCCCAATAGGCCCCACAAAAAACATATCATACAAGGTTCATCAACATCACATATCACAATCCACAAGTCCATATCATCCACATTCCAAAATTAGACAAATTTGGGAAAAACAAAATAACATGTCCAAGCTCAATCCTTGAGCTATCTATCCCACATGCCCACATCGCATAATCATATACACTAATCCAGAACAAAAATATAGGGAAAAGGCAAAGACAACCCACCAATTAAAATTGTTGGGGCAGAAAGGCTGAAACAAGGAGAAAATCCTCAAAAATCTAGCAGGACTCTGTTTTGCTCCCAACAAGTTCTACACCCATGTCAATATGATAGCAGCAACCCCAAATCTAAGTTTAGAATAAGCAAAAAGTGTCCACAAGGCTTAGAATCCAAAAAAAAAAAAAGAGAGAATAGAAAGAAATATGGCAAAAAATAGAAGAAAACAAAAAAAAATTAGGCCACGTTACTTATGGTGGCAACAAAAAAAAATAGTGATGTCACCCGTGGTGATGGAAATACTAAGGGAAAAAATAAACATAATATACATTGAACCTTTTTTGGGTTTATTAGGTGCACGGCACGTGCTACGTGAGTTTTACTTTTTGCCTTGGTTATTTTTTAACTTGAATTATTTATCATTTTTTTAAATGATATTTTCATAAGTTAGTTTTATTTTTGTCTCTACCCCTGTAAACTTTAAACCTACGTAACAAACACAATGGGATTCCAAATCTACAAGATCCTTATCACATGTGCTACACATTCACATGCCAAAACTACACCCGAACATCATGCAACATAGTGCTATAGTACAAATGCCTACCTTCCAAAATCACACATAAAGTATAAAAACATATGGGATCGGTGCTCTTGTACCCCAATCCAACACTCCTACTAGCAACCTCACGTGTTTAACACATCACACAAGGCTAGTGTACATAATCATGTTAGTTAAGCATGTAAATACATCATAATCATAACAAAAAAATGAAGCCTCATAACATATAAAATACATATAAAAAATGAAGCCTCAAAACCCACTGGGACTCCACATGTAATGTCTAAATGATAAGCGAATGATCATACCTACTAGCTCTAGGTGGGGTGTAACACTAGCTTTGCAACATGGTCTTCACATTTGAATTTGGG
The DNA here is from genome assembly GCA_015680685.1 of Gnetum montanum. Lineage (NCBI taxonomy): Eukaryota > Viridiplantae > Streptophyta > Gnetopsida > Gnetales > Gnetaceae > Gnetum > Gnetum montanum. Next base: position 157,562 of record MNCI01003412.1, on the reverse strand, counting down.
TCAGCCTCTATACCAATTCTCAACTTAAATTTTCTTTCTTGTTGTGTATGTGTTTATATCCATCGAATTGGTAAAATTACAATTAAAGAATTTTTTTTTCCAATATATGATAGATAGTACTAATTGGTACCAAATTCTTTACCGTGAATGGGCATAAATTAGATAAGATGAATACATTTTGATTTTTTCATAATCATGAATATTATCTTCATAACAACTGCATCTATTATTGCAAATCTTTGAGTATTGTGCATAGTTATCATCAGAATTGTGATTCCTTGTTGAAAAAGATAATCTGTAGAGATTTGAACATAACGAATCCAAGCAATAATTTAGAAGAATTTGAATATTTCCATGTCAAAAATGAAACATAAGTGATACATGGAAAGAGAACTACCAATATAACTCATATATTATAAAAGAAATTATAGTTTATGACAAAATATCCCTAATTTAAATATATTTCATTTAATAACGATGGGAAAACCTTTCCATTTTCTTAGAAAAATATATTAATATGCCAAGAACAGTAAACACCTAAAGCAACCAGGTTTTGAAACAAGTTTCGTTGTAGAAACAAAAAACATGAAACATTCTGAATCCATTGCATTTCTTGCAACTAGGCTGTCATATGAATGCATCTACTTCTGACCATATTTTTGCAAAAATTGTTATTTTCAATCAATGCAATCATACATTGCCATGTTGTATGGTTTTAAGAAGTTATTTTTACCATTTTTAGTTCCATAACATTTATCATCAATGTCATGGCCAAATGAAATAAACCTTTTTCTTTGATATAATCATGTTGCAAAAATCAAAAGTTGAATGGAACCTTTATCCAATCCAGTGAACAATGCAAATTCTTCAAGCCACTAAGTATCAGTTCTTCCTGAAATGATTTAGCATCATTAAAATCTCTTTCTGATAACTTTTTAACAATGCCTTCAAGCTAATTTTCTAGAGCAAACTCTGCCTTTTTAATAGGAAAAGGTGAAAGTATTCAAGAGACAATCAAAGATAATGAGATTTTTGGTATGGTGTTTGCAGTTTTCAATTGCACTTTAGTTATTAAGGACAATGATGTCACTAAATGCTTACAATCAAGATATATATTTCTATTCTTCAAAAGCTTTCTTAGGAAGTCAAACTCTTTATCATCTAGGGCATCGAAACTTTCATGATCATCAAATTTACTCAAACCAACAAGCATCTCCATTGATCTTTCAAGGGATATAAAACATGCTATTACATCATTGGGGTTGCAAATTGCATGATTTGATAAGTTAAGGGATTCCTTGGTTGAACTACCAACAGCTTCATCTTCCAAGCTAGGAATAAACCTATCATTCATATATGAAATACAAGGGCTTTTTCAAACAACTTTAGAATCTTTGTTGTAGCCTACATCATAGTCACAAATCACTACTCCATCGAATGGAAGAAATGTGCCAACATTTCTTATCCCCTTTCTTAAATTTCTTAAAGAATTTTAAGATTGAAAATATTTTCTAATGTACATTAATTGAGAAAAAAAAAATTTATTGGGCATTTTTTTACATGAAAAACTAGAAATCATTTTTTAAGGAAAATTTCTACCAAACTTAAGGTTTGATGGTATAAAAACCTCATTCCTATAAAACTAAATACAAATTTTATTAACAGATTTTTTTATCAACTATTCTGCAAGAGGGAAGAGAATAGTCAAGGTAATCCTTTTCAGGATCCTCATATTATGAATTCTTTCATATTCAATTTCTGTGGTGATGAATGCCCTGCTTTCTTCTTTTTTCCTTGTTGGAGCTTCAACTTCTTTTGCTTCACCATTATTTCTAGCAACTATCTCTATCTCTTTTTGAGCCAATTCCTTGGTTGCTAATTTGTGATGCTACTCCCAATAAATTTCTTTTGTATTCTGACATATGAAAGCTTCTCCCCAAGAATCATCCTAATTAGACTCTCCTTGGTGTTCAACTTCTATCGTACACTGGTGAAAACTACCCTAAACATTTGAATGAATGGAGCATCCACTGGTGAGAAAGCTAAATTCATCTAAAAGTCAAAGTAAGAATGGACTTTCGATAGATGCACCATGAGAAGTTTCCTTACAAAAGCCTCTCATGACATGCTCTGGCCAACAACTAGTCACATATGAAATAAAAGGTCTTCTTGCTACCATCTCTCCTTAAGCTCACTTTCTACCTTAAACTATAACACTTCACTTGCTTTTCCTTTCTCAAATGTTGAATTGGAAAATGTTGTGTTTTCAAGCAAACCATAACTCTTTATATAGTGCAAGAAAAATTTGAAATTCCCACTTATTCAAATAACCAACTTTTCTACTCAACTGTGGCTTATTCATTTTCCACCACCACATAGTTGATTAATTTAATCTCCACTATGTGGTTCTTTAATTTAATTTTCCACTATGTGGTTATTTAAACTTCCACTCCCACTTAAGTATACTTAACACACATAACATGTAATGATTACTTATGATAAATTAAATTTAATATTTAAACTAACATTCTTACATACATATATTTTATTTTACACACACACACACACACATATGTCTCTTGTCACAATTAAATATTATTCTCATATAAGTATATATATAAATATTATTTTATTATGTATGCTATTATTAAGTATATATATATATTATATATAAAATTTGTTACTTACTACCATGTATACATAAGATTATAATTATCATTATCATTATGTTATTACTATATACTATATTATTATTATATTTATATATTCTATGTTGCCCAAAGTAATGTTTTATATGTAAAACATTATATGAAAGCTGTAATTCCATTCCACGTAATGTGGATAACTTGTATGTGTCTTCAAATAATTATTTCTTAATCTAGAATGGACCCATCTATCTTGCTGAAACTTTATTCATCTTTTTCATATTCAATAATAATACACGATTGCCAACTTTAAAAGCTCTTTTCAACGCCTTTCTATTGAACCATCTTTTAACTTGAGAAACATTTTTTAATAAATTGTCCTTAGCTTTATCCATTTCGGCTTCTCTTTTAATAAGCAAGGTCATGAAGTTTCTATCCTTATCTATTTTTTCACTATACTTTAGTACAAATTTTATTCATAACTCTTGCAAGTGAACTGTAAACCAAATTATAAGCTAACATCCTGATAGCCTTTTAAAACCAAATATAGTCAGTCCATAATGCAGATTGTAAGTAATTGATCTAATTTCCTAAATTTCCCTCCATTGACCTATTAATATAAGAAATAAGCTTTTTATTTGTAGATTTAGCTAAGCCATTTCCTTAAGGATAATAATTAGGAGAAGAAAATAGAGAAATGGATTTCTCCGATGACTATGTTATAAATGTTTCAAATTGAAAAGCAAGTCCATTATTAGATACCAACGCTTTAGGCATACCAAAGAAACTTAGAATTTGATCTTCCAGGAAATTAATCACATCCACTATTGAACAATTCCTTAGAGCTTTTTCTTCAAATCATTTAGTAAAATCATCGGTGGACATGAGAATAAACTTATGTCTAGCTCTTGAAGGAGTAATTGTGCCAATAAAATCTAAGCCCCATTGTTGAAATGGTCTATCTGCAATTATTGGTTTTAAGGGAGCTCTAGCCTTTTTGATTTTTAATCCATGAATCTGACACTTATAACATTTTTTTATTTTCAAGCTAACATCTTAGTACATGATAGGCCAATAAAAACCATCGCAGAGTATATGTTGCATGGTGGACTTAGCATATTCATAAAATAAATTAGCACAATCATGAAATTGTTCTAAGATGGGATTAACTTGATCATCATGAACACATTCCAAAAAAAACCCCTCTAAAGTCCTTTCTGTATAAAATTCTATCTTTAACCAAAAATTTATTTGCCTTTTTGAAGAAAGCTCATTTCTAACTTGCAATTAAATTATTTGAAACCTTTCTTGTGTTGAGGAATTCTAGGATTTCATCATACCAACTTCCTTCATGAGTCCTTAGCATACATATTTTGTTTTTTCTAGCCATTAACTTGGCTAATCCCATTCCTTTAATAGTTTTGCATATTTCCAATGAAAATCTAAAACCTTGAAATTTTATAAGCCACTTCTCTCTTTTCAATCCAATTTCATTTTGAGTCAAGAATTGTTTAACTACAAGATCTATTAACATAATATGAACCAATGAGCTTTCCAATTAATATTTAAAATGCAAAAGTGCTTTAATGACTGCAAATGCTTATTTTTCTAAATCTGAATAATTTAATTCAAAACATTTCAACTAATACCAAAAAAAATCCAATTGATTCATCTTGACCTTCATCTTTTTGAGTTAAAACAACAATAATTGAATCCTTTGAGGTAGAAGCATATAACCAAGAATCTTCCCTCAATTTTGGTTTTACCAAATATAGAGCTTCTTGAATAGACTTTTTAATTTTTTCCAAGGCTTTCTCTAACTTTGGTGTTTTCCTTACTAGAATATCTTTCTTGAGCATATGCATCAAAGGTTAAGTAATTTCAGTGAATCCTAGGAAGAATTTCTTTACAAAATTTATCTTTCCAAAGAACGATCTAAGAGACCTTTTATTTATTGTATGCTTAATATTTTGTAAAGCTTGAATTCATGAGTCATCTATAGAAATTCCTTCTTGGCAAATTACATGACCTAGAAAACTTCCAAACTTACCCCTAAAAATACATTTTTGAGGATTTAATGAAATACCATACTCACGACATCTATCAAAAATTTGTTGGAGGTGACCAATATGATCTTCATTCTGTTTTGAATGGACAGTGATATCATCTAAATAAACCATGACAAACTTGCCTATTAAACCTTTAAAATTCAAGTCCATTGCTCTTTGGAAAGTAGCTCCAACATTTGACAATCCAAACAACATTCTTTTGTAAGAAAACATTTTCCACTTGGTGATAAATGTTGTTTTAGATTTATCACCCTTATCTACCATAGTCTAATTATAGCCTGAAAAACCATCTAGGAAAGAATATACTTAACATCTTCAATATTTCATGAATTCTACGAAGTGGGTATTTATATTTTTTAGAGGCTTCATTCAAATTTCTAAATTCCACACAAAGCCTAATATCATCATTCTTCTTTCTTACTGGAACAAGATTAGCAAGCCATGTTGAATATTGAGCTGGATATATGATTTGAGCTTGCAATAGCTCCTTGATCTCAGCTTCCATAACTAGTTCAAACGATGGATTGAATTTCCTTTTCTTTTGTTTAACTATCTTACAACAATTTTTCAAAGGAATTTCATGTGTCATCAAATCTAGCTTAAAAGCTTTAAGATCATCAGAAGACCAAGTGAAATTTTCTAAATTATTTTTTAACAATAACAAAAAAAAATTCCTGAAAACTGAATTATTTTCCTTTGTGACATTCAACATCCTTGGTATTTTAGTAGATCCAAGATTCACTATTTCATAAGCTTGATCATCAAAATTCTACATATCTTTTCCTATGAGTAGATTTTTACTAAACTTGCATTCATAATTGATCAACTTTTTGGGAATCAAATTAGACTTAAAACTTGACATTGTTTTAAGTGTGATTTGACTTTTGAATTCTTGCTTATTCTTTAGGAACCTAAGCAATTGATTATTATCTTCAAATACTTGTAAGTGTTTTATGTTATCTAATATTAATGGATGATGTTCATTTTCAATTACTACATCTTCATAATTTTCTATACTTTTTACATATAATGTTGAAGTTGCCTTTGCTAAATCATCTACTATGTGGTTATCTTTCCTACTTATATGTTCCATTTTATATTGATGAAACTAATCCAGCATTTTGTAGATGAGCTGTTTATAAGGCTACAAGAATGAGCTTTTGACTACACAATTTCCTTTGATTTGTTTACAAACCAATCTTGAATCTCCTTTTATGGTGATTACCCTACTTCTATTTTCCAATGTTGTTTTAATTCCAATACTTAAAGCTTAATATTTAGCCTTGTTCTTCATGCAAGAGAAAGATAAATGAATTGCCTTTAAAATTTTTGGGGAATCATCTTTTACTAAAACTACTCCAACTCTAGAACCATCAAAATGTAACTCCCACTTATTCTCATCTTTAGATTTCTCTTTTTCCAAATTATAAACTTCTTGAAGTGTGTAAATTTTTGATTCAACAACTCTTGTTTTAACAACTTTGTTTTTCCCATTCAAAGAAATGTTTTCAATCATCAAAGATTCACTATATATGTATATTTGATTTGGTTCCCCTTTCCAAGGTAGCCACATATGTGAATAATCTATTGATACATAATCTAAGAAATTTTTACTCTAGCTTCTACTTAATAAAAGACTATGTGAATCTAGGATATGTGCTACTTGAATAGTTATTCTATTTTTTATATGGGGTTTAAAAGCAATTTCTAATAGAACATTGGGCAATTGATCCACAATCTCTACTCTACTCTTGTCCATTTAAATGATCCTTTTATTGGATTGTTCAGGAATTAAACCAATTTTTTTGCATATAAACAATGGCATGATGGTAAATATAGCTCCAAAATCAACAAGACAATTTTGAAGATATTTGTCTTTTAACTTCATTGTCAAAAGAAAAGGAGGAGCTTCTTTATAAAGAGTACAAACATAGCTATTTTTTTTTATCTTATTAATATTAAACACATAGCTTAACTTTGAGTCTCCAGCTCCCCTTTTACCTTTAATAATCTCTAAATATTTTTTTTGTTAATCTCCTATTTGTAACAATTGATATATATCGATGTTGGTGTTAACGTGTTTAAGATTCTCAATTAGATCATATTCTCCTTCTCCATAAAATATTGGTTTCTTCATCTATTTATTAAAAGTCTAATTTTGAGTATTTTGCTCTACTTGATTATCTTTACTTTTATTTTTCTTTCATCTATGTGGTTCAAAAACCTTCCTCTTAGTGGATAGATCAAAAGTAACATTTGGAGGCCTAGAAGTAGTTGATCTTTCTTTTGATCATAGATTATATCCATTTTCTTCATTGTTATTACACTCTTCATTCGATGATATATCCTCTTCATAACTTGATAGAGAAGAGGTATCACTAGATCCATTCTCAGAAGATTTGTTTGCATAATGAACACTAGATAGCTCATTATCAGATTTAATATCAAGGAAGTTGGACATAGCAAGATCACTCTCATCCTCATCATCTTCTAACTTAGTGTCTTGATGCTTATGTTTTCTATTTTTCTTTTACTTTTTTATTTTAACTTTTTCCAAAGCTTTTTCTAGTTTGACTACTTTGTTGGACAAGTCTTTCATTAATTGTCCTTTTTTAGATTCTTTGCTTTCTAACTCTTGCTCTGTCTTAATACGAGTTGGCCCTAGTAATGCTTTAAGTAGTGCAAAACCTTGCACAGGGATTCTAATTTTTTCTTCTCTTTTTTGAGTGGTGATGATTTCTTCATTATTTAAATTCAACTATTTTTCCAACTATATAGCCTCATTAAAGTAGTCATTCAATGATAGCAAGTTTGGAGTTCTCCTTAACCAATTGAAATATTTGGATTCACAGCCTTAAGATAAGTATCTCTAAGCATTTCATGTGATGGTCTATATTGTCTTTGAAAGAGCCCAAAAATTCATTGAAATTTAATGTTAAAGTCTCTAATTAACTCTTTAGCTCCTTGCTTAGCTTGTACTAGTCCATAGTACAGTTGTTATTGATCTAATTGATTGCCAAACTAAGCCAGGAAAAGGCTTTTCATATCATCCCAACTTGCGATACTATTGCTTGGCAAGTTTGAATACCAAATTTGAGTCATATCCTTTAAATTTGCTATGAACAACCTACAAGCTTGATCTTGGTGTTAAATATTTGCATGACCTAAAGCTAACTCAAATAGGTGAGTGTATTCTTCAGCCAAGTAAGCTTTTCTAGGAATAAAAGGATTAGAAAAATATTTGTAAATTGCCTTAGGAATATTGTTGTAGTTTTGAAACCCTAGTGAAGTAACTCTTTGCCAAGGATTCACTAGTTGTGTATTTTCCATCCTATTAGGATTCCTTTTCATTAAACCAAACAAAAGAGGTGAACTCTTTATCCTTCTAGATTTTACTCCACTACTTATCCCAAGCTTAAAAACCTTTTTCTAATCTTCCTCCGATGAATAATCAATCTTACAATCAGATAATACTTCAAAATCTTCTAAACTACCAGTCTATTTGGTCATTAAAATAATATCTAATTTTCTTTTAAGCCCTCCTAGAATAAAAAAGAATTGTTGGCATGCTAAGACTATCAAGCTCTTTAAATGTAATGAACTTAGATAACAAATATTCTTGTCCTCCTTCTAGTACCAAAAAGAACTATTGGCAACCATTTAGGATTGCCAATGTTGGCCTTTGGTCTCATGACCGGGATCATGAAAAATGAAGATGTTCCTTTAAACTTGAGTTTAAGTGTTTCCTGATCTTTAGCAACACCAAGGCCCAGATACCTCTAAATAAACTTGGTGATAATAGATTGAACTAATTGTAAATGTATGTTTGTTTTTATAAATGTTGAAATGATTAGGTTTGTGTGTGAAACTATAACTGGCTATTATAACAAATATTTAGCTAATTTTTTCAAATACTGTGAGTCATTAAAGATTCCTATTTTGTCAAGTCACTTAGTCCATATAGTACATTACTTGAAACAAATAAAATTTCACAAAAATGCTTAAGCACAATTCTAAAAAAATCTACTCCTAATTTCTCCTAGAAAGAGAGTTCTAAAAAAAAAAAAAAAACTAAAAATAGAGTGAGATTCAATGGATTTTAGAAAGATAAAATAAAAGAAATCAGATTTGTATGAAATCTCAAACATTTAAGCAAGATAAATTGAACATAAGGAAACACTTCATAATAAAGCTATTCTAATTCAATCTAAGTATTACAAATTATCCAAATCCTCTAAGCTCAATAAGCAATTTCATAAAAGGCAATCTTATTAAACTACCAAAATGCTTTGTAAATGACAAAGTACAAGCTAAAACACCACCAAATTTCATGTTGCAACCTTTATTTCCCAACTTTGGATAAGGATTCATTGTAAATTTGGGATATGTAGACTAGGAGCTACAATCTTGCATATTTCATATTTTTGGAGCCAAAAAAATGCATCAAAAGTTATTATTTCCTTACTTCCCAAGTATGAAAGGGTATCACATGTTCATATTTGGGCTTTGGAAGGCCAAAAACACCTTTGGAATGACTAAAATTGGGATTTCAATGGTTTTTTTTAGGGGTATAACCCCAACTACGCTTGACTCATTTTCAGCAAACATAGTAGCTACAGTAGCCACAATAGCTAGCATAGTCACTACCAAGACACAATAAACGTGCAACATTGGGATTGTTGAAATTTCCATTTTTTCAAAAACAGCCAACATAGTCATCCCAAGTTAGCAATGACCAACGTAGATAGCATTCTCCACCAGGCACAATAGTTTTCAATGAATTCCACCATTTTTGCAAATTCCAACTTTTTGCACATTTTTAATCACTTTTGCCACTTCCCAACAACCTTAGTGTAGTCCACCAATGCTAGCGTAGTAAGAATGATGCCAACGTAGTTGCAAGATCCCATTTACTATTTATAGTAAATGAATGGGTTTTATGGTAGTAGCCCATTCTAAACTTACTATAAATGGCAGCTACACTAAAAGTATATAAGCATTGACCAAGGCCAACGAGTAAGGATGGTACGAGTAGTCTATTTATTATTTATAGTGAACAAATGGGTTTTGTGGCTATAGCCCATTCCGAAATTACCATAAATGCTAACTATGCTAGGAGAAGATGATCGTTACAACTTGCACATTGACACCAATTTGTCAACAATCATGGCAAATGTGCACAAGTCCAAAAATAGCAACTCTACTCTATAAATACCCAACATCAATGTCATTTTTCATGTTCGAACACTTTGGTATTCGAAGCAATTTGGCATTTTCTACAAACTTTTGGTAGCAATAGCATTTTCCATTTTCCAATCACCAAAGCCCATTACAACCTCACCACCTTGTTGTACTATTTGGTAGTAGAAATTGGTACTATGATGGGCACAAAGACTCTCACATAGATTCCATTGCTCCAAAACTGTAGTACCAATCCAATTCTCACGTCGCAAACCCTAGTGGAAACCGATGAAAAGTTGTTATAAACCAAAGCTAAGAAGGAACTGAATCATGGAGTTATAGTAGGATGTAGTCTACTTTCTCCAAGAAACTTCGAGCTTCTTCCAACAACTTCTTGTGCTTTTGGCATGAACTTGTACTTCATGAACCTTTATTCTTTATTTTTTATAAAGTTTATTATTCATGTTATGAAATTTTCAGTTTACAATTTTGTTTCTACACTTGATTTCATTTCAAATCTACAATTGTAATACCGTTTCCACTTCCATTTCTAAAGATATTTACATTTACATTTGGCCATTTCTATTTACGTTTACATTTTCATTTTTATTTTCATTTCTAATTTCATCTACAATTATGTTTATGTTTTCACTACCATTTCTGTTTACATTTCATAAGTCCCTAGGTGATTGGCAAGATTATCCAGGGTACCTTGCATTCCATTTTTCGAAGGCCCTTGGGATTCAAGGTTAAAATTTTTTTGGCACTCAGATCTTTTGGCTTTCCCATTCCAGCAACTAAGATTTCTAGCTCCAATAGTTTTCTAGCACTAAAAGGAGGGCCTCCACCCAAATTCTTGGCCATAATCCAATTTTCAACCATTCCTATCCTTCCATAATTCTATAACACCAACATTGGTTATTAAACTTTCCTCCATAAGCCTTGGTGTATTAGTATAAATAGAGTTGGGTCTTGCTACAAATTTTCCATGTACTACAATACCCATTCCTACTGCCACAACACCATTCTATCCAACATCATTCCTACTATGACACTAGTTTCCATCTAGTAGATAAACAATTTTTTTCTTTTTGTTGTTTTCATCACTTATTAGTTATTTCTTGATACCTTTTTATTTTTGGATTATTACATTAGTAGATCATCCCACTTATTAATTTTTTACTAAAAATAGTGAAATAGCAAAAACTACATTTTCAACATGTAATTCAGCTAGTCAATCATGTTGCCCTACAACTTCACCAATAATGCTTCTAGCCAAGAGCTCATGAGGGTCTATGATCCCAAAGACCCCATAGTAGTTGAATGTAAGCAATCCCTTAGGCTAAGGAATCAAAGCCTATATTTTTCCATCATAAATGAAGAGCATTATAATTTCATTATGCAAGAATTCAAGTAGGCCTACTTATTCCACATGGGAAAGCTGAAGTCAAATGTGAGTATGAGCTTATCCACCGCAATGGGAAGGAGTATATCCCTTTTCCATATGACAACATATCTTTAAATGATAACCATGGTTGTATTCAATGTATTCTATCTCATTTGATTGATATGGATGAATAGAGTAATATGCTTAGTACATCGAGCTAACAGGAAGAAACCAATGAGTTTGAGGCTGAGCCTAAACCTAACAACTTCATCAGAGGTCTATTCCAAATGATAGGCCCCTAGGTTACCATGCCAACTTCAACCCCTCTAGTTACTTCCATAGGTTAGGTGTCTTAACCATCATCTCCTGTGTATTCCACAATGTTTGGAACTACACCAGTTATTACCACATACCAAGTACAACCTGCATCATAGATAGCCTTTCTTTTTTCATGAATACCTTTTGCCAAATAGCCTTACTTCATTCACCTAGTTCCAATGATGTATACCTCATCATCTCCCTTTGTCATGCCAATAGGATCCTCATTGGGACCCCAAGCAATGCAAGCCTCTCATACTCCTTTCACTCCCTTCATTCCACATCTTCCAACTCAAACCTCTTTCTCCTTATTCAACCCACCTGCAACAATGGTCACCCAACCTCTCCCTTTGATAACAAAGCCTATCATGAGGCCACCAACCTCACAACTTCTTCCTCAACCACCAACACAAGCACCACAATCCATGGGGATGCCCCAAGACTTGGATTAAGCTTTCCAAATGATCCAAAACCTTAATGAAGAGATGCAAAAACTTAAAGCCAACACAACTTGGATGGTCAAGGTTCTAGATTTCTACCAAGATGACCCTATAAGCACTACAATGCCTCAACTAGCCTTGCCCGCAAGCTTTCCTATTCCGAACTTCATCAAATACAATGGTGAAGGGGATTCCAATGCACATCTAGTAACCTTCTAGTCTAAGTGCCTTATATTGCAAGCTTGGCCTCACTTGATATTACGAATTTTCCCCATGTCCCTCAAAGGAAGGGCCTTAGAATAGTACCAAACCTTACCTAGAGGTTCCATCTCTTTCCTTAAGGACTTGATTAACCAATTTTTCAATTACTTCAGATACAACCTGAAGCCGAATTCCACATTAGAGCAGGGGCCACTCAAACTGATCAAAAGGTTTATTCAAAGGTGGAACTCAATGCTTAATGAGATTCTAGAGCCTATTGTCGAAACTCACCTCTTAGCCATCTACAAGAGAGTAGTAAATGACTTTATCAAGTCAAAAATTTGCTACCTAGAGCCCTAATCACTAAGCCAAGCCTTCTCACAAACCAAGAACATTGAGGAGGTAGTTGAGGCAAGCAACAATCCAACCTATGTGGCCTATAAAACCCAACATGCAATGTAAGAAGAGATAGGAATAAAACCAAACATGAACATGCAACTATGGCCACATAGCAAAAGAGACAAAACAAGGGGAAAGGCAAGCATCAGCACCATGCAACACATCCCCTAACTCATCACAACCATCCACTTCCTACACCCCAAATCAACCAAGACCAAACTTTGGGCAAAAGGATAGGTCTAAGTACACTAGGTTTCCTTTGAAGCCCTCTAAGCTTCTAGAATAGTTGCTAAAAGACAATCATATGCAACATAAGCAACTATTTGAAGCAACTTGTAAGAGGCATGATCATCTTTGTGACATTGCTAGAGACCCAATAATAGCTACCAAAGACTATTCTAAGCTATCAAAGTACTTTAGACTAGATAGGTATTTTCATTCTCATCAAATGGCTAGTCATAATATTGATTTTTGTCTAGCATTAAAGGATGACCTCCAAAAGATGATAAACCACGAAGAGTTAGTAGTGAATGAGCCCAACTCTCCAAGAGTTAACAACAACTTCTATATTGTGGGCTCATTCATAGAAACCAAATGGTCTAATCCTCCTAGGGAATTGTTTGTCATTAGAATTCCACCACGATCCCAAAACACAAGGTTAAGAGAGCCATTTTTCATATGGGTATCACCTCCTCCAGCCCCTAATAAGCCTTTCATTATATATGTCCCCCTTTCAATGACTTCAACATCACAATGTAATCAATGAGTTGCTAGTCCTCTAAAACCTAGAGAAACATTCAATATCCAAGTTCCTCCACCTTCAACAAGTAAGCCTACAACAATCCATGACCAAAGCCCACCTACAATGGCCCCAGAACTTAGCGTTAGCAAGAAACCACCACCACAATAGCAGCGAAAGCAACTTGTCATCAAACCAACAAATAAGCCCACTAAAGGTAACCAATCAATACCTACACGAAGATCAACTACATCCATGGATAAGGAACCCAAGGAACATGAACCAAAACATAAGTCATAAACCCTAGGAAGAATGAAGGAGGTTAGAAACACTAACATTGAAACATCACAAGCTAAGGGAAAGAGCTTCCTCAGAACCATGGAATAAGCCAAATGATTCCTTAAGTAAAAGAACACGTTACCAAACTTGTACGACTAGGTCATGACCTCTCCTACACATAGGAATACCCTAGCTCAAGTGTTAACCTCTATCCCTGTAAGCAGAGACATGCCCACCAACAAAGAGTTAATCCACTCTATTATTGAGCAAGCTTCACTTAGAGAAAATGGGCATCAACCAATGCTCAAATTTTGTGATAGTGAGGTGAATATTGACTCTAGAAATGAAGAAGTGCTATTCACTCCTCTCCTTATTACCATACATGTTAGCATATACAAGATTCACTATGTTCATGTGGATGATGAGGTGGCCATGAATGTGATACCATTTTCCATTGTTAACAAGCTAGGTCTAATCAAGAATGTCCAAGAAACCACTACCTCAGCACTTAAGTCATTTAATGGCTCATAAGTAGTAGTGCGAGGTTCCATCTCCTTGGATTTTGTAGCTAGCAAATAATTTCCTACATTCACTAACTTTCTAGTGGTTGAAGAGACACCTAGTTTCAACTTAATCCTAGGAAGGCCATGGTTAGCAAAGCTTTGGGCAATTTCATCCCCTATACATCGGGAGATCCATTTTCCATATGAGGTAGGAGAAATTGTGATCCATGGAGACAACATGCGAGTACCATCAGTTAACTATGTCAACATTGACTAAGGTTTGAAAGTGAAGTTTTAGGAGGAAACTCCCAATACTCAGACTGGGGCCAACAATAATAAAAATAGCAATGTTAATAACACCAACTCTGAAATACTAAATGATCCATGAGAATGCATGCAAGTTACCATGCTAAAAAAGAGAAAGTGTAAGCATGGGATTGTGTAAAAAAGATTCGTTAATTTGCTAAAGATCGAACAACAAGTTCCCAGCAAGCACCTTATCTCCTCTCTTGTTAAGGATCATCTGTTCACTTTTGTGACATTGTATCATGTTTCACTATTGGTTTTATCTTTATATGTTTTTTGAAAGCATCCCATACTTACTAGGCAAGTATGGATCATAACCAATTATGGCCTTAAACTGACAATATGGCCTACCAATGCCTAAAACTAGCAACATTATGGCCTACTAGAGCCAAAAATTGGTGAAGAAATGGCCTACAAAGACTTAGAACCAATGAACATAATTACCTCTTACTTTCATTCCTATACCAACATTGTAGCCAATCTACCCAATAGCATCAAATGTAAGTCTACTTATGATGAGTGGCGAGATACCCCTACACTCAACCATACGAATACAAGTGTTCTCACGCGTGATCCGGTCGAACTCCACAGAAAGACTAGTTGTAGCACCTAGATAGTTATCCTTAGGTTGCAGTTCACTATCTTCCCACCTGGACTAGTATTATATTTGTCACGTATGGTTTAGTCCAGAGTGAGGTGTATAATGTTTCCTAATCTAGTGCTACTCCTGAGGCAACGGAAGATAATATTAACTAAGCTAAGCTAGGAGAGAAAAGGTAAAAGAATCTAATCTAGCCTAAGTGTGATAAGCATCCATTCCTTGATCATCTGTACACATCTTATACTTCGTGCACGACTACCACTGGGATTACCAAGCACAGATCCTAGGTACGCCACTGGGTTACCAAGTAGTCACACTTAAATGCTCATAATCAAGTCGTACTCATTCCGTGTTACTAGGAGAGAAGGGTGAGAGAGAGATTAACTAAGAAAGTAGTAAATAACAATTAAATAAATAAATAAACAACAAAGTGAATGCTGCAATGATGAAGTAATCTCGATCTTTATTTCCGGTCATGTGCGTGTCCAAGTATGTCACACTCGAATAAAGGATGTCGTACAATTACATTCACCACACTATGGGCAAACATGGGAAAAATAATATATCTCTAGAGGGATCAAACTACCAAAGCTTTGCTACTCCTATTCTATGTTTGAAATGAGGGAGAGCCGTTTCTTATTTATAGACATTGTGATAGACTGCGATATTGCCCCTACACTCAACCACACGAATACGAGCACACATGCAATCTGGTCGAACTCCAAGGACTAAGTGCTTACACGCCTTAATGGAACACTCAGGGTTAATCAATCATTGTCTTCCCAAACTTACTTGTATTGTCATGGTTGTATGGTTAAGTAAGCTTGAGGTATATGATTTTTATAGCTTTTATCTTTTTAGTGTCTTATGATAATAAGGAAAAGGGAAAGAGAACTAAGTGACTAACTTACTTTAACTATTCATTAACTAAGTTCTAATTGCAGTATCCATTTACACTTTTTGTACACATCCTAAACCAATGCAACACTGCTGGGATTACCAAACGCTAGTCGTTACTAGGTTACCAAGCGCTACACGCATGCTTGAAGAGGGTGTACTGAGTGTACTTAACTAAGAGAGTCAAAGGTTGAGAGAGAGATTAATTAACTAGAAAAGCATTAAACATTCAACAATAATTAATTACTAATTAGCTTAATCCATACGCTGCAAGGTTTATCATAAAGTTCATCTTTATTGTTATACACAAATGTGTGCTTAGGTATAATTTGCTCGAATAAAGATCTGTTCACTCTATGACTCCTACTGTGGGCATACAAAAATTATTCTAACTCTGGAATGGTAAAACTACAAGAGTTTGGCTAAGGGTCTACGTCTAACTATTGGGAACAAAGGGCACTGCCTCTTATTTATAGAAGGTGAGGCAGGATGCGATATTGCATGGCGGATGCAATATTGCGGCTCATCATACCCCCATGACTGAATGAAAACTCATCCTCGAGTTCCTTACAAAATATTGGGAAGGCATGGGATTATTGACTTGAATGACACTAATGGTGAATGGGGTGACACCTGAACGGATCATCATTACATACATGGCAACATTAGTGTTCATGACCACAAGAGTGAACACTATATACATTTGACATCCAACCTTATTTGGCAACTGAGAGAGAAGAGAGAGAAAAGAAGAAGATGTGTTGCTGCCGATGCCAAAATTTTACCTTCCATTGTTCATCTATAACCACACCATCAATCTTGTTCCTTGCATAACTGTTCCAACACTAGTCCATCCTACGTGTTTCCTCCAGCTCCAATCCATTGCTGTATGATTGCCATCTGCACACACAACACAATCACATATGAGCAAGGATAAGTAAATCACAATATCGTTGATACCTTGCCTCGGTGTAAGATCCATTGGCTAAGTTGTAATATGGCCAATACGGATTCTAGAGATATAACACTGGTGACTACCCAAGATGTAGGGGTTAGGAGAAAATTGAAAAAATTGGACTAGGACCCCCATGACTGAGAGTGATCCTCTGGTAGCAATAGAATGGAAAAAGATAAGGAATAAGAAAGACTTAGAAAAAGAAATAATGACAACACCAATAAAATGGATGTCAAAGGTGGTAATGAACAAAACAAATGGTGATTGCAGAAATGTTTAAGGGAAAGAAGCTAACTAATGCACCAAATAGGAATGCT
The DNA here is from genome assembly GCA_015680685.1 of Gnetum montanum. Lineage (NCBI taxonomy): Eukaryota > Viridiplantae > Streptophyta > Gnetopsida > Gnetales > Gnetaceae > Gnetum > Gnetum montanum. The sequence goes on along the minus strand of MNCI01003412.1, from coordinate 140,325 downwards.
AGTGGGTCCTCCCCAAAGCAGGCTCATGCCCTTTATGCCCTGAAAAACCCACATTCAAAGAGTCTGTAGGCTCTGGAAATGTCATTCGAAAGCAAGAGTTAAATTCTTAACCACAAGAATTTACCAAAAGGAGAAAAATGCATCAACCAACATATAGACTACTGGTACAACCAGTAATAAGGTGGAAAATGAAGAAATAATGATGGAAAGAAGAGAATGGAATGGAGTCCCAAGAACAAGGTGGTGTACAGCCCCTTGTGCACATATGGTTAATGTGACTTAGTAGATCTCATTCCAAATCTAGCCTCAAACAATCCACTTCCAGTGACTTCGCATTAGTACACTCGGCCAATCCATCCACCTAAAGTAACAAGAATTCTTCTACCAAAGAGTCACCACCATTCTGAGGAAACAAGAAAGGGAAAATTAGGAAGTAAGAAAGGGCCTTAGTTAGAGGAAACATGTTTGTTTAGTTCCATAACCAGTGCTTGTAACCCAGATGATTATTTTTTCTAAGGGGTGTGCTTTGAATTCTCACTTTGTTTTTACGTGAGAACCACACCATGCAAAGACTTATTATTTTTATTAGCTCGGCTTCCTGATAATGGAGCAATGTCAGAATGGTAAGGAAAAATCAAGAAGAAAACATCCAAGCACCAAAGAGAATGGCCAGCACAAATGCATCAAATCCCCCTGAAGTCACACCTTTTTCAGTCCTTGAGTCCTTCCTCAGTTTGAGAAATGTCCAGTCACTGGTTTGTTAATAGTTTTATTGTTAAGAAAGGAATTGTACAGTTCTAAGCCAAGTGAGACCATAGAAATTTATAAATGCATGGATGACATGGACTCATTACCTGCTATATCAAAAGAACCATACCTTAGTATCAATATTGTAACTCCAAGGTAAAAACCAAACATTAGCAATCAATAGAATATAGTTCATAACACCATTAGGAGCACTTATTAGTTGACGAACCTAACAAAATAAATAAACACACAAAGAAATAGAAAAGTATAAATGATGTTACAAAACAAAAACAAGAGAAGTTAAAGAAATTTGTAAAACAAAAATGTGTAAAATAAAAACTTAAAAAGGAACTGGGGGCCTCAAATGATCAGCAGAGGTGGCCATCTCCCCCATGACTAAGTTGGAAGGAGGAGATCTGAAATAATGAGTAGGGTCATCCCTTCTCAGAGGTGCTATGTGCACTGACTATTCTAAATCAAAAGGCTTGGTCTGTTGCACATAGACTAATAATTTCTTATTTAAGGTTTTGGTTTGACTTTTTTAGGGATTTCCAACTTCCCCCAATTAATGTTTTCCAAGTTAAGGTTTGGAAGTTGGCAACAAATTTGCTCAAGTGCATCTATGCTTTCGACGTGAGTGCAAGTTATACCCTCAGTTAATTCCATGCACATTGGTGAGTTGCTCTCTTGATCAGCTATCAACCACTAGGTGTCTTCTTGTTGTGTGGCTGCTACATATAGGAACTTTTGTATGTTAACGTCCTATGCACACCGGTTGCATGCAGGCAATGCTGAACATTTCTGCACACAATCACACCCTGTATCACTGTATGTGATGCATGGAACCTTCTTCTTCTCGATCTTCCCAAAAGTGTTCTCCTTAGATATCTCCAAGAAAAGATCGTGGATTCCTAGGCGTGCATCTACAGTACTTAGCCATTCTCTTCCCATTAGTATTGGGAAGTTCCCTTCATCATTATTTACTTGTATCACTAGAAAATCAGCTGGGTACGACCACCCACACATAGTGGTAATGATGTCCTCCACCAGTCCCAAGGGAACAGTGATGGACTGGTCAGCCAACTCTAGGCAAATATTGCTCTTCCTTAATGGAGGCAAATTCTAGGCTTTGTACATCCCTTGTGATATTAGGTTGACTCCAGAACCTGAGTCCAAAAGAGCTTTACATAATTCATTCCCAGTGACTTGGAGAGAGATTAGAAGGCTTCTAGGATTAGAGAATTTCCTGGGAAGGTGGCCCACCTTAATCCAGTCAGTAACAGCATGTGTTAACATAACCGTATGCATTAAGCTCGATTTTTGGTTTAAAGGGAGCTCTAAAGCCTTATTTGATATAGAGGCGTTCAAAGGTTCAACCGCTTGTGGTTGTGAGGACTTGGTTGGACTATTGGTTCTAAAAAATATCTTCTCTTCATACGGTTTTCAAAACCAGTAGCGAGTTGAAGATTTACAATCCTCGTGGCATTACGTTGTTGCAGTTGAGTGGGGAGTTCCCCTTGCATTGCTGGAGTGAGTGGTAATGGAGCCATTGGTGTGAGAGTTGTGGATGGATTTGAAGAATGGTATGCTTGTGGGTTATCTCCCCTAGGAGAAGCAGTTCTATAATACTCCCGAGCTTGGTAGTGATGTTGTGGTGTAATGTGACCAACAAAGTCATGTGGAGAGATTGGATGCTGCACGTAGTAGCCATATGGATCAGGTTGCCAATAGGGTTATTGTTGCCTTGGTGGTGGCATCCCCCATGACTATGGGTATTGCCACTGTTGATGTTGCTCAATGGGTTGTGGTGGAGTTCCACTTGGATAATATGTTGAAGGTTGGTGGAACTGTCTTGGGTTACCTTGGGGAGAAGGTAACTGGGGTGCTTGCCATTTATTAAGTCATGGGTTGAGTGCATACATCCCAAACTCTTGTAGATGTGAGATTACTCAGCAACATCCCTTAAGATGGTCGTATTGGCATATCTCACATCCACCGTCATTATCCATGTCGGAATTCACAACCTCTTCGTTGATGGCCATTTTGCCCTTACCCTTGTTATGTGCATTGTCCATTTCTCTCTTTTTCTTTTTGTCATAGTCACTACCTCTCTCCCTAGACTCCTTTACAATTTTAAGAACAGTTTCAAACCTACTATCAAGGGAGTCCCACATTTGGTCTACCTTGCCAATACTTCTATTGTTAACTTTTGGAGCGGCAAATTTTTTCTATTCACCACCTCTTCGAGTGGTGACTCTTCTTCCTCCTCATAGAATCTTACTCCCCTTTTGTGGAGGGAAGGATCTCGGTTGTACTCTTCTGCACTTTCTCTCTTCCATAGCTCACCTTCTTCTTTGGCTACTTGCTCTAGCAATATATGAATTTGATGAGATCTAAGCTCTGATAATCTCCCTTGGGCATACGTTCTAAGGGTTTTCTTTGTTTCATACCTAAGTCCATCTATGAGATGATGTAGTTGATCCCACTGTGAATAACCATGGCCAGGGCAACGATGTAGTAGTGTGTAATAGCAACCCATGGTAGCATCCAAGGGTTCATGATTTCCTTGCTTTCATCCTTGGATTTTCTTTCGTAGGTTAGACACTCGGGAGTACATTTGGTACTTATCATTAAACAATTCTAACATTGTACTCCACCTCTGAATGGATTTTGGTTCTAAGGACCAGTACCAGCTTTCAGCTTCCTTCACTAGTATCCTTGGGAACAACTTTAGTTCTTGCCATTCGTTTTCTATGTTTTGCAAGGCACATGCATCGTGGAATTCTTGCAAATGATTTTGAGGATCAGCGTTGTATCCCCCTTAAAATCATGGGATGTTTTTCATGTCTAACCTCTTGATCCTACTATCCTTTTGGTGTTGTGTGGGAACTCTTACGACCTCCGTTTATATCTAGCATGCTTCTAGTTGCGAGTAGGGATTCTCTATGGCCATCTTGTTCATAGCGTCTATGGTGTCTACGCAATTCCCTACTCTCCCTTCTTCAATGCCTTAATTCCTTAGAGTGCCCTCGTCCTTGTTCTCGATTGTCTCAGTAGTGTTTTTCACTCTGTTTCCCTTTATCCTCACGATTGGTTTCCTTATGACTACATACGGACATTGAAGGAGAGGGTGAATGTGATGATGAAGATGAAGAAGAAGGAGAACCATTGTCATGATAGTGTTTTCTACCTTCTCTTCGATGGTCTTGGCCTTGATCGTGATGACGATCAGAACGTCCACCCTTATCGTGTGTTTGTGTTCCCTCATTGAATACTTTGTGTTCGTGGGGATCAGAACCAGGGTTGTGAACTGTGAAGTGGAGGTTTTGATACACCACCTCCTGACCATCGTTAGGAGGGGGAACATCATTCGGTGGGAAACCTATCGAAGCAAGTTCACCATCCCCAATTTCGCTTAAGACATGTGGGGCATTATGGGGCCATTTACCCTTCAAGGATGTGTGGAAACTCTCCTATTGCAAGTCCCTTTGACATTGCGCTTCTGTGGGATGATAGTCCCTTATGTCATGATCGCATGCAATGTACTCCGCATATAAAAGCAGCATGCCTATTCGTGTGAGAGCATGAAGGAGCATGTTGGGGACTGATCAGTCTGGGGGCAATACTATGTTACCCTCTAAGTCTCTCCAACGCAGTTGTTCATCTTGGTGGAGGATAAAGGTAAAATTGGGTACATACTCATCGTGATGAATATATACCACACAAAACTATTGAGGAATTGGCGGATCTTGGTTATGCATATTATGCTGCCCACTGTCTCTTGTGTTAGTCCTAGGCGGTGAAATGCTCTTATGCGAAGAAGAAGACATTTTGTCTTGTTCAGTATGCGATTTTCCATTGTCTTATCTTTCCTTGATTAACCCTAAAGGTTCGTTCTAGCATTCCAACGATATGGATGATTTCCTATGTTCTACGTAGTGCGCAAACAACTAAGTCCCTGGCAACGGCACCAATGATGAGTGGCGAGGTACCCCTACACTCAACCATATAAATACGAGAATCTCATGTGCGATCCATTCGAACTCCAAGGACTAAGTGCTTACACACCTTAATGGAACACTCAGGGTTAATAAATCGTTGTCTTCCCAAACTTACTTGTATTGTCACAGTTGTATGGTTAAGTAAGCTTGAGGTATATGATTTTTATAGCTTTTATCTTTTTGGTGTCTTATGCTAATAAGGGAAAGGGAAAGAGAACTAAGTGACTAACTTACTTTAACTATTCATTAACTAAGTTCTAATTTTCCTAATACCAGTATCCATTCCCACTTTCTGTACACATCCTGAACCAACGCAACGCTGCTGGGATTACCAAACACTAGTCGTTACTAAGTTACCAAGCGCTACACGCATGCTCGAAGTAGTCGTACTAAGTGTACTTAAGTAAGAGAGTCAAAGGTTGAGAGAGAGATTAATTAAATAGGAAAGCATCAAAAATTCAACAATAATTAATTACTAATTAGCTTAATTCGTATGCTGCAAGGTTTATCATAAATTTCATCTTTATTGCTGTACACAAATGTGTGCTTAGGTACAATTTGCTTGAATAAAGATCCGTTCACTCTATGACTCCTACTGCGGGCACACAGAAATTATTCTAACTCTGGAATGGTAAAACTATAAGAGTTTGGCTAAGGGTCTAAGTCTAACTATTGGGAACAAAGGGTGCCGCCTCTTATTTATAGAAGGTGAGGCAGAACGCGATATCGCATGGCAGATGCGATATCGCGGCTCATCACTTTCCAACCGGTTCCACCATTTTCATAGATTCCAACTTTTTGCACATTTTCCATGACTTTTGCCACTTTCTAGTAACTTTAATGTAGTCCACCAATGCCAACATAGTAAAAATGATGTTAGTGTAGTCACAAAATTTGATTTGTTCGACGCTTTCATCTGGGGGTTCTTGACCCGCGATGTCCTATTTGTCACAGGGAAGATGCTTTTACTCACTATTTTTTTTCTTGTCCCCTTGCTCACAGCTCTTGGATTTGGTGTGGCAGGTTTTTACAGGGTTTTCGACCAAGCTTTGATGAGGTTCTTTTTGGAGACACTCCGCATCTTCAAGGCTCTTTGAGTTATATCTAGTGTCGCCTTTGTCCCCTTATTCTCCATGCTATCTGGAAATTTCGTTGTAATGTGGTTTTTCAACGTGATTCTCCTACTAATATTCTCTCCTTGTCTATTCAAGGAGACATTGTTCAACAGCTAATGTTGCAGTTGCGCTCTTGAACTTTTTCTCTCCCGTTTTTCCTAATTTCTTGAAGTTTCTCCTCTTTTGAGGTGAGCTTTTCCTCTTTAGCTGTTAGTGTCTCCTTCTTTTATCCCTTTGCACTGTTTTCTTTTTTTCTCTATTAATTAAATTTATTTTTTGGGGTCCGACACCCCAAAAAATAAATTTACTATTTACTATTTATAGTAAACATATCAATTTTGTGGCAATAGCCCATTCCAAATTTACTTTAAATGGAAATTATGTTGAAAGTAGATAAACGTTGACTAAGGCCAACGTAGTAAGGATGGTACTAAGAGTCCGTTTACTATTTATAGTAAACAGATAGGTTTGTGACTATAGTCCATTCTAGAATTACCATAAATGATAACTACGCTAGAAGATGATGACCATTACAACCTAAATGTTGACACCAATCTATCAGCAATCATAGTAGATGTGCACAGGTCCAAAAAGAGCAACCCTACCCTATAAATACCCAACGTTAACACCATTTTTTGGGTCCAAACACTTTGACATTTTCTGCAAACTTTTGGCAGCAATAGCATTTTTCATTTTCCAATCACCAAAGCTCATTACAACCTCACCTTGTTGTGCTATTTGGTAGCAAAAACTAGTACTACGCTAGGCACAGAGACTCCCACATAGCTTCCATTGCTTTGAAAGTGCAATACCAATCCCATTTTCACATTGCAAACCCTAGTGGAAACTGATGGAAAGTTGCTGAAAATCAGAGTTGGGAAGAAACAAGATCGTGGAGTTGCAATAGGATGTAGTCTGGCTTTTCCAACAGACTTTGAATTTCCACCAACAACTTTTTGTTGTTTTGGCACGAAACCTATACTTCATAAACCTTTATTCTTTATTTTTTATAAAGTTTATTGTTCATGTTATGCAATTTTCAATTTACATTTTCATTTCTGCACTTGATTTTATTTTGGGTTTGCAATTGTAATACCATTTCTAATGATATTTATGTTTCTGTTTGGCCATTTCTGTTTACGCTTATGTTTTTGTTTTCATTTTCATTTTTGATTTCGTCTACAAGTACATTTACATTTTCACAACCATTTTTGTTTACATTCCATAAGTCCATGGGTGATTGGCATTTTCTGAAGGCCCTTGGGATTCAAGGTTAAAAATATTCTAGCACTTGTCTCTTTCAGTTTTCCCATTCTAGCAATCGAGATTTCCAACTCCAAGACAAGCTTTTATTTAGCTAGTTAATAGTTGTCAAGAATTGCAAACAATAGAGCTATAAAAAAAATTTAACAATTTTAAGATTGAAATATCAAGGTATTAAACTTTTAAAAAAGGAAGTTATTTCAAATTAGCTCAAAGTATTAGAGATTTTTCTAGACCCTTTAGACTCAAATAGGAAATTTTATAAAGACATTACTATTAAATTATTCAAGATGCTTTTAAAAAACAACATAAGCTCTTAAATGGCAATCAAATAGAAGTCTTGAATTGTGCAAAAATAGAGCTATAAGAGCAATCTAGAAAATCCCAAAATTAAATGTTAAGCATGATACTATCTAAACCATTAGCTAAGAAACTAAGACAAAATGAGAAAAAAAAAAAAACTTACAAAATTAAAACAAAGTAGTTGAATTGATACCTTTAGCAAGCTATGCTTTACAATCTTTAATATATTTCGTCCAAGTTTTTCCTCTAAATATCCCCTCTTTATTTTCTACCCTTAAACTCTTTTGATAGTGACTTCGGGATAGCTATAATCATCATGAGAAGTTAAGGGGTGTTACAAATATCTAAGATATTAACTCATAATCATTATTAGAAGTTGTAACTTGGATAGGAAGTTATGAGAAATTCAGGGCATAGTTGGCAAGTGGCCTACCCAATAATCTCCCTTTTTCCTTTTTCAAGTGATGACCCTTTCCCTTTTTTGTATAAATTAGTTTTAGAACTCATGTTATAACCGTACGTCCATTTTATTTCATTTTCCACCAAATCCTTTTGCATCGGCGAACAAACACTTTCCCCTTTGTTTTAATATTAAATCATGTTCATCGCGCACATATGCGACAGGTGCTGAAACGAGGGTTTACAGCTTGCCACGTTGCGTCCTTCGTGTCCCCGATGCCGTGGATGCCATTCTGCGTGAACCCTGGCGTGAGTGGGCAGCAATGGCAGTTTTGGCGACGGAGAACCAGTCGCTGCATTTGGAAGTGGAGGTGGTTTTTCTGTTAGGCGTAGCAGGCTCAATTGCTGTCGTTCTAGCTACAGTTGCGAAGTATGACCGTCGCAGCAGCCGCGAGGAAACCCTGGTTTTGCCTGCGCAAATGCTACGGGACGTTGCGGGAGGGCTTAGAGCCAAGAGAAAACGGATTCAAGCTGCTCCTTCAGATTCATGTTTTTCGCCAACTCAAGGCCTGAGGACAGTGCTTGGCCATGCTCCGGGATTCTGGATTGAATATGATTTCACTGCACACCCTGAGTTTCTGAATTCTGTCTAAGGTGTAGCCGCCCGGGAGCTCTGCAATTTGCCCTGAAGGATGAGGAGAAGAGGCTGGATCAAATTTTAGGGTTAGCAAACGGCGGATATCCATGAACGCATCGGATTCGATCACTTTCGAGCTCATTCCACATCAGAAGAAGGCCCCGGCGTGGATGGTTTACTGTGAGAATTCGTCGGAGTTGCCCCTGTTTTGGGAAATCATTTCTCTGCTTTCTCTGATTGCCACCAACAGGCCTGAATGTTGGCTGCCCTAGCTTTGCGGCATGGTCTTCACGTTTGAATTTGGGGCAGCCTCTGTGGCATTTCTCAACTTAAATTTTCTTTCTTGCTGTGTGTGTGTGTTTAAATTCATCAAATCGGCAGAATTGCAATCAAAGAAGTTTTTTTCCAATATATGATAGACAGTACTTTTTGGTACCAAATTCTTTTCTATGCATGGGCATGAATTAGATATGATGAATACATTTTTGATTTCTCCATAATCATGAATATTATCTTCATAACAATTGCATCTATTGTTGGAAATCTTTGTGTATTATGCGTAGTTATCATCAGAATTGTGATTTCCCGTTGAACAAGATAATCTGTAGAGATTTGAACGTCCTATCATATGAATGCATCTGCTTCCGGTCGTCTTTTTACAAAAATTGTTATTTGAAATCAGTGCAATCATCCATTGCCATGCCGTATGGTTTTAAGAAGTTATTTTTACCATTTGCAGTTCCATAACATTTATCATCAACGTCATGGCCAAATGAAATAAACCTTTTTCTCTGATACAATCATGTTGCAAAAATCAAAAGTTAAATGGCACCTTTATCCAATCCAGTGAACAATGCAAATTCTTCAAGCCGCTAATTATCAGTTCTTCCTGAAATGATTTAGTATCATTAAAATCTCTTTCTGATAACTTTTTATCAGTGTCTTGAAGCTGATTTTTCAGAGGAAACTCTGCCTTTTTAATAGGAAAAAGTGAAAGTATTCCAGGGACAGTTAAAGATATATTTGGTATAGTGTTTGCAGTTTTCAATTGCACTTTAGTTATTAAGGACAATGGTGTCGGTAAATGCTTACAATCAAGATATATCTTTCTATTCTCCAAAAGCTTGCCCCCGGGGAGTCAAAACTCTTTGTCATCTAGGGCACCGAACCTTTCACGATCATCAAATTCACTCAAACCAACAAGCATCTCGATTGATCTTTCAGGGAATTCAAAACATGCTGTTACAACATTGGGGTTGCAAATTGCATGATTTGATAAGTTAAGAGATTCCTTGGCTGAACTACCAACAGCTTCATCTTTCAAGCTAGGAATAAACCCATCATTCATATATGAAATACAAGGGCTTTTTCAAACAACTTTAGAATCTTTGTTGTAGCCTACATCATAGTCACAAATTGCTGCCTCATCGAATGGAAGAAATGTGAAGAAATGTGCCAACATCATGCAAATTTGGGGATCACCATCTTATGTATATATGTTAGCCAATCAAGATTAGTTAATGAAATGACATTTGAATCCTAGACATGTAAATGTTAAAACTTTAAAAAGACTACAATTATATCATAATATTTTCAAATTTAACAACTTTAAAAAGACTACATCAATTATATCATAATATTTTCAAATTTAACGACAACCAAAGGTTTAATTGTAAAGTAAGTAATATTAGAAAAATGGACCGTTTAATTGTAAAGTAAGTAATATTAGAAAAATGGACCATCTACCTTTTTTGAAGTTATTCATTTAAATGTGTGTGGTCCATTTTCACCCCAAGGTATAAAAAATGAAAGATATTTTGTAATCTCCGTAGATGATTTTAGTTGGATGCATGTCTTTATGGCTTGGTACATAAGTCACGAGTTTTGAAAACATTCAAACATTTCAAAATAAGAACTGAAACTAAAAAACGTATGAAGATAGAAACATTAAGATATGATGGTGGCAGAAATTATATTTTAACAAATTTAAGACCTATTGTAAGTTTAGTAGTGTAAAACAAGAGTTCATAATTCCATATACATTGTAGTAGAATGGTGTTGCATAGATCAATAACAAGGAGGATGATTAGATGAATGATGCCTAATAAACAAGTGCCACCACAATTTCTTTAAATTAAGATGGTGTATTACATTATTCATATTATTAATAGAATTCTAACTACATCTTTTAATGACATCTCTTTAATTAAGAAATGGTTCGAGAATTCGGATATACTAGTATCTCATCTTTACCCTTTTGGGAAGACATGGTATGTCTATATTTCAAAAGCATACTATGGAAAGTTGGATTCCAAGGTCATGGTTGGATTACAGGACATCTCTGCCAAGATGTCTACTACAAGACGTTTCCTCCAAGACGTCTACTTTGATAATTTCTACACTTAAGAGAGACGTCTCTTGTTTCTCAAAGATATCTTCCATGAATTTTACCGAACATTCAATTAAATGATAAATTTGAGGGAAGATGAAGAGACAAGGGGAAAAAGGTATAAATAGACCTGTTGGGCCTTTAGTTTGATAAAAAGAGTCAGAGAGAGAAATAGAGCATGTGGGGAGTTGAGAGAAGAGTAGAGAGAGAGAGTCTTGCCATTGTGCCTTGATCATCATTCGTGTGAGTGTGTGTTTTCTTGGATTGAGTGTATGAAAGTTGAAATGAATCTTGTCTGTCCTTGGGAATTGTGATTCCTTTCATATGTAAATTCTCCATTTGAGCAAGAGTACAACTTTCATTTTCCTTTTCTTATTCAAATTTGCTATTTTGTGACTTTGAGAGAGCTTGGATTGTGGAATCCATGGGAGCTTCTCATCAGATTGGTATCAAAGTAGCTTGGAATTGAAGGCAACTGCATTCAAGTGGATAATTCGCATCTCAATTGCAAAGAATCACTCCAAATTCTCAAACTTGGTGAATTCTCTCTTGCTACTTTCTACTCATCCTAGGGTTTTAAAATTTTCCTTTGATTCCTAAGTTTATCATATCTTTCAAGAATTGGAAAATAATTGTGAAATTGGACATTCATTGGCTTGTAATACCTAGGATTTGAAGATCTTATGCTCATTTCTCCTAACATCTGAGAATTTCTTGTCTCATTCCTTGAGAAATCTTGAAAATTTCACCTTTCCTTGTTGAATTTTGTAAAAATTTCATTTTAAATCAATTTCCATCATGCCTTCGAAGAAGAAGACAATTCAAGCTTTGTCAAGATACATGGATGACATGAGAAATGCTCTGAAGCTCATTGTTGAGAAAATTGAGAAGCTTGGAGAGAACAAAGGACCTACTTCTTCACCAAAAGCATCTGAGCAAGGGTACAAGTCATGTAATTCTTCACCAAGACATTCCTCAATGCCATCCCTTGAAGATGATATTCCTTTTGAAAATGAATACTTTGGAGAAGGAAAAGCTCAAGATGATGCTTTTGTTCATGCTTCTAGTGCTGAAAATAAGTCGCAAAGCTTCAATTTTCCTAGGAAAGGGGAAAAGGAACTTTCTTCTAAGCCTCAAAGGAAGCAAAGTGAAGGAATTGATGTCACTCTTGCAAAAGCTTTTAGACATGCTTCAAGGATGCCTCATGTTGAAGTCAAATCCTTCAATGACATGGAAGGAACTAAAGCTTTTCTCTCTTGGTTGAAAATGATTAACAAGTACTTTGAACTTGAAGATGTAGAACATAATCAAAAGGTGTCTTTTGTTGAAACTAAATTATAAGGCATAGCACTTGTATGGTGGGAGAAGGAAAGTCATTCTTACAAGGTGAATAATGGCACTTCTATCAAGGATTGGTCTTTAATGTAGTTCATGCTCAAGCAAAAATTTGAGAAGACTCATCATAGACAAGAGGCCATCCAAAAATTGAAGTACCTAAGGCAAGGCGATAAGAGTGTGAAGGCTTACTACATGGATTTTTGTAAGTATTTCCAGCTTATGAACAAGTTTCTAACTTTCAAGGAGGACTTAGAGGGAGTTTTAACAAGAGCTAACTTTTTGTGAGCCTCAAACATTGGATGAGGCTTTTGAATTGGCTCTTAAGGCTGAAAAGAATCTTCAAGGATACAATAGAGGTCCCAAACTTTCTAAAGGCAAGGACTCCAAAGCTTCTAAAGGTGAGAAAGGAGCTAACGAGAAATAAAATGCCAAGAAAGACATAAATGAGAAGCAAGAGAAGTTTAAGGAGGGCCAAAATTCCAAGAATGGAAAGGATCAAGGAAATGGTTATGCCTCCAACCTTCAATGCTTCAATTCTGGTGAAAAGGGACACAAAAAATGGAAGTGTAATAAGCCAAAGGTTTCCAAGAGAAAGGAACTCCAAATATTTGAAAAAGAAGAATCCTCTAATGAAGGTAGAACTATTGCGATTGAAGATGCAATAGAAATTAATTCTTGCACTTTTATGGGAAATGTAAATGTTAATCAAGGAAATGAGAAAGAAGAAAGATCTAATGAAATAGAGATCAATGAGAAAATGAATTCTCGAGTATCTATTATTGAGCAAAGGAGTGCTCAATAATCTAAGGTTTTAAGGAAGAAAACCAAGGACTTCATCAAAGGGACCAAGAGATCTTTAAAGTCCAAGATGGTATATGTTGTTAATCAAGGAGAGTTCCTACCTCATGAGTAACGAAAGGTAAAGGATCCAAGCCAAAGGAGTAGTGATGAGTCATGAATTTTTGGCTACGATATCGCACCCATGATATCACGTACACGATATCACGTACATGATATCGCGTATGTAATAACGCAGCCTGTCTCCCCATCTATAAATAAGAGGTAGGCAAATCTGGTAGGCAGTTTTTGAAGTTTTTAAGTTTAACTTTAGTAGTTTTTTAGAGACCTTTTGTCAGTTTTACTTCAACCCTTTTCTCCTAGTGCATGCCTGCAGTGTGATGATTGCAATTGTACAACATCCTTATTCGAGTGTGACGTACTTGGACATGCACATGACCGGCAATAAAGATCGAGATTACTTCATCATTGCAACATCCACTTAGCTTAATTACTTAATTATTTAATTATTATCATTATTTATTGCTATCTTAGTTAATATCTCTTTACCCTTATCTCCTAGTAATGCGGAATGGATACGACTTAATCACGAGCATTTAAGTGTGACTACTTGGTAACCTAGTAGCATACCTAGGCCATATGCTTGGTAATCCTAGTGGTAGTCATGCATGAGGTCTAAGATGTGTACGGATGATTAAGGAATGGATGCTCATCACACTTAGGCTAGTTTAGATTCTCTCCCATTCTCTCTCCTAGTTTAGTTGACATTATTTACCATCATACTCAAGAGTAGCATTAGTTAGAAACACATCATTCACGTCACTCTAGACTAAACCATACATGACAAAGCTAATACTAGTCCAGGTGGGAAAACAATGAACTACGATCTACAAGTAACTGTCTAGATACCACAACTAGTCCATCTGCAGAGTTCAACCAGATCGTGCATAAAACACTCGTATTCATATGGTTGAGTGTAGGGGTACCTCGCAACTCATCATTGGTGCCATTTCCGGGGACGATGCTAGTTATCTAGATTAGTTATATCATAAAAGTTTGCTAGATAGGAATTAACGATATATCTTTTAGGAAGAAATAATTACAAAAAGTCACATACAAATTCACACACAATTGCACAACCATGACTCTCCTATAAGACTACGATAACACCACATCTAGTGAGGCAATTCATTGGAGAACCAACGAATTATATGACAATGAAGATTGGAGTGCGCAATCAGAGGTGGGAGTTTCCTATAAACATAAACGAAGGCAGCATCGTCCCAATGCATGAAAGCATATCTTACTTGATGATGATGAACCCCTACTGGCCACTACAAACCTAACGAACATACAAGAGCTTGTTCGAATCTCCTGAAGGCATTGTAAAGAGAGCCGCCTACCCAGGCTCGATTTAAACAACTTTCCCAAATTTCTCAGTTGGCTATGACTTAGATCCGCAACAACATTTACAAGCCTTCTACGATGCTTGTGCATGGAACAACATTGATAATGGTTGGCAAAAACTCAAGCTCTTTCCTATGACACTTGGTAGCCAAGAAAAAGTATGGTATAGATCATTAAAACCAAATTCAATACAACATTGGCCAACAATGGTAAAACTCTTTAATGAAAGATATCAAACCTACGCAAGAGTGTCGACCTTGAGGAAAAAAATCCAAGAGTGGAAACAAGCACAACATGAACCCTTGGACATGGCCTTAGAAAGATATTATGCACTATTAAACAACTGTCCAGGCCATGAGTTCTCCGAGGAAGGGCTAATGTACCATATCATTGATGGGCTTTGTGATGAAACAAGAGAAATCCTAGGGATGTATGCCCAAGGTCAACTATGCAAACTATGAATCCATCAATTCCAAGAGCTTATTAAGCGGGTAGCAAAAGAAGAAGGAGAAATGGCTAGATGGGAGAGTGTTGAAAAACATCAATGGGACCAAAATCTCAACTTAACAGAGATCCATAATCACAAAAAGGAGAAATCAACCTATCTCAAGGAGGAAGAACCATCTTTTCCAGTACAACAATCATTAGAGGAAATCGAGGCAAAGATCAATAAGATGCTGGAATGGATGCATAAAAAGTGTGGAGAATATATCAATATTATTGGAGATGGAGTTTTGACAACCTGAGAAGCAGGAAAAAGTATCATTAGACAATCAGAAAGAAGGGATGAGGAAGATAAGAGCTCAATTGCCAATCATACATATGAATGCAACATTTTCTTGTACAATCACCCCAAGGGCCAATGCCCAATCTTGTTACATTTATATGAGCATTGGGGAAGCACGTTACACCTAGATTTTGTACAGAGATTCTATGTTCAATCATAGTGGCAACAATCCCAGTTATGGGGGAAGCCATCCCTAAACTGGAGACACCCTTCGTATCATCCAAATCTAAATGCTTATCTAGTCCAACATCCTATTTCCCCAACTAGGTCAACATACTCTACCTTGCCGCATTATTATTCTTCTCAATACTATTAGCCCATGTCCTCAACACAACCACCGCCTTGTGTACCTTACACTTCTTCTAATTTTCAACATTCTCATCCTTTCCCTCCTTCTACATCACCACCAACTATTCCTGAAGTGTCTGCACCACAGCAACAACGCACGAACATTACTTGTGCTACTATTTCTAATAGCAGTGAGAGATCTCCTCAACATCAAAGGTGTCCCTTCTTTAGACATAACCGTAGGAAGGAACAACACAGTTCCAAGGCCACTGCATTCTCCAACTCAGCACAAGTCCAACACTATGGTGCATCCTTCTCCTTGAATCCGACGCCTTGTCTCACTTCGTCAAGGCCACAAATTAACACTCTGATAACCATATGGCTTAATGAATATATCCATGGAGGACAACATTTTGATCCTTGCATACCATCTTATGGTCTCAAGTATCATAGTGGGTCAACTCTTTACTTGGGAACCACATCTTACAAATTTCCCCACTATGCTTACTATAATCAGGTGTGTGAACCCCAATGGGGTAAGTATGACCAAGTTTCAATATTTCCAACATGCAAGGATCCTCATCCTTCATTTATTAATCCTCACCATGCTCCACAGTTTAGTTATGGGGGATATCCTCCATTCTAACAACAAGTAGGATTAATAAATATTTTTCATTTTCTTTAATTTTATAGTTTTTTGTTTTCCATTTTTTTATTTTTTTATTTGTTATTTTATCTTTTTATAAGTAATCTCATCTACGAATAAAACACTCATGTGGCTCATTGGTTGAGGTGTGTTCTATGTTATCGAGTCTCGAGAGATCAATTATTTGGATAGTGAGCCCATTACACCCACCCATCCACTCTACACATAAGAGGTTCTATTCGAGGGTATAGTGATATTCTTGACATTCTAAAAACTTAAAATTAATTTTGTGTTCATTGTACCCAGAATGAAGAAGGATGAACCCAGAGGGAATGATTAGGGTGTGACATCAAGGGGATTTGTGGATTCTCTTTGGTGACGTTTGTGAGAGTTATCACGCAACATGGTTGTACTAAGATCCTTGTAGATCTAACGTAAAATTGGAGTAAGAGTAATCAAAAGGCACTCAAAAATCCAATGTTGTTCTAGGGGGTTCCACTGAAAAGACATGCACCCATGCCTGAAGGTTGACGGCTTCTCTAGATTCAGTAATCGAAAAAAAACAAAGTGCCACAAAGCAAAAATTACTCATCCCTTGAACAAAATGCCAAGTGATCGTATGCCTTGTTGTTATGGTACTCTCATAGTCGCTCATCATGGGATGAAATAATGTGGTGTTACTGATTAGAGGAATGGACTTGGACTTATATCATGGGATGAAATAACACGTTAATCATGCTTTACATGTAGGATTCATTGTACCCTGGGTCAGTTACCTCATGTCCCAATCTCTACAATACCTTCTATACCCCATCTCATCTCATTGTTCATGTAATTGTAGCTTGTGTCTTGTGTAGCATAGAATTTCTACCTCATTCTGGTGATACTTACATGTGTGTATTTTGTGGAACCAATGTGTATTACATTTAACCCTTCTAGTGCCCATAGACACTTTTAAGTGTGGTTTCGCAAGGGCATTATAGGTTGGAACCTACTTTGGGGAGGACCCACTTGCATAATTTTTGTAATTTGCACTCATAACACATCTTCCACAAACCATCTATTACCCTTAGCATGTTTTCAACAATGTTCTTTCCCTTATTAATATCCCTCCAATTCAAATGTTCCTATGAACCATCACATAGCCTTTTTCTCTCCCTTACCACCTAAGGTCCTTATTGATAAATTCCACACCATCATAACTATTCATGCCTTCAGAACTAGTTAAATTACCCTGGAACCCTTTAACACTCATCCACATGTCCTTAGTTTACATCGTTAACTTCAGAAAAATCTTTAAAAATTCAATATATTTCATAGTGCCTTAACATCGATAGGCTACGATATCACGTCCTGTAAAACTATATATATGTGACCCCCTACGCTACTTACCATCATTTTCAACTATTCACATGGAGGAATTCTTTCAAATTTCTCTCTATGACTTGTGATTGCGCATCCCTTGCTTTCATATCCATAACTCGCTCGTTGGTTCTTCGATTTTCATGTCGTTTGAACCTACTTGAACCTGGAGTGTTCAGCTTAGTCGTGGGGGAGGGGCACACACTGAATAGCACATAACTTTTTTTGAAATTTTTCATTGCCCGAAGGACATTATCAAGGGTAATTAGTTATAAAATTAAGGATAAATGTGTCAAAAAAAATTTCATCCCCTTAGTTATACTGAAAAACTAGATCTAGAAACCACCTAAGCAAAGAGGACTCAATATTATAATCTTTCAGGGACATTTTAATTAATGTCACATGGAGATAAAGAAATTTCATTAATGCAAGTAGTAAGGTATAACATAACTTTGGAAACAACCTTACTAACAATTGGCCCTGTGTGATTGTAGATGGCCCCAAAATGTGGACAACAGGAAGGTCCTGCTCAAGGTGGGATCAAACAACCCAAGAGAGGTGAAGGACAAGTTCTTTCCGGATACCATGTAGAGCAGGAGGAACAATCATTTAGTATCCACCAAGAGGACCCTGCTACTGTACAATTAAGGTAGGTGGAAGGAGGAGTTGCTACAGCATCTACACAGGGAAAACATCTCATGTTACCCCAGGATTGTGTTTAGGCCATCTGTACTGTCCGAAATCGTCGGTCTCCGGTTGGAAGGAAACAGAAACCGGGGGATCGTAGGACATGCACAGAAGACCCTACCTTCGCTTGAGGGCAAGCTGGAATGAACGAAGGTAGAGTACCTTGGATGGTCCGCACACGGATCAGGCAAGGATTTCCCCGAACGTGCACCGAAGTGCTATATGCTGGGTTATATGTAAACGGCGTAACAAACATAAATCAGAGCGTAAACAGCGTAATTGATGCGAACAAATCATAGACGTAAAAAAGCGTAAATAGAATACATGCAACAATTAATGCAAACTGTAAACAATTTTAGGAAGAAAATGTAACAATGGCATTTCAGAATGAGAGTACAATGCACCGGTCTAACGTAGTTGTGACTTGGACACAAGGCAAACGAAAAGCCCCGGTGAATGCAAAAATGACTGTGGGCTGGTTCGCACTGTAGGCATAGCGTAGAGGCTATATGCTTAGCGTACAGGGTTGTCCAGCGTATAAGGTTTTCTGCTCTATTTCTCAGCATCTCTGCTCTCTAGTTTGCTCTCTAGAATTTTCAAACTGACCTCGATCTAATGAAAAATCGGGGGTTTTATATAGGTTTTGATGGTAGACTCGGGTTGGGTGACACATGGTGCGTTGACCGGGTGCAAAAAGGGGAAAATTTACAAGTGTACAACATGTTACATTTGCTGGGCGTATATGCTATATCAGGTGGGCGTAGACTTTGGTCGTACATGCTAGGCGTATACGCCGTGTGTGCTGGGTGTATACGCTAGGCGTATACGTTGATGGTTGCTGCCTTGTACCAAGTCTTGCTCTGCAGTGCTGTTTCCATGTTGTCTTCGGGGATTGCATGCTGGGCGTATGAGTCAGTCGTACAAGCTGAATGTACTTGTGGGGTGTGTACGCTGGTCGTGCACGCTGGGCATATACGCTATGAACTTCGGGCGTATACGTTGGGCGTATATGCTGAGAATGTTGGGCGTATACGCTAAGAATGTTGGGCGTATACATTGAGGATGTGAACTTGAGCGTATACGCTAGGCGTATAGGCTGAAAATGTAAACTTGGGCGTATACGCTGAGAATGCATACTTAGTGAAAATTAAGTATCTGACCTTCGAAGTTGCCATGTTTGATACCAGATGTAGCCGTGGTCGTTTGCAGGTCGCAGGGACCTACTTCTTCTTGGAAAAGTACTAAGCTAAAAATTTTGTGGTGTTTCATTGGCCCCTCTTTGTTGATGCTTGGAGGAATCGACCCGAGAAGCGTTGACAAAGAAGTGCAAAACACCACAAGCAACTCGATAAAGACATTGTCCTTTGCCACCTGACTAGACATCATCATACCGTGTTCCGTAGTACATAGGATTGGGAAATTGAAATCTGTAGCTGGTAGGAAAATGGAGATTGTGGGGACTGGTAACTGACCAAGGGATTATGCTTGGTAAAGGGGATGCTCTGGTGTGTATCATGCTGATCCTTGTCAATAGCCATTGTTTAGCAGATTCAGAATCAAGACATGCAGTGTGCATCCTTTGGTTGAACAAGACTCCTGGTTAGTGTCCAAGAGGACTTTTTGGCAAGATCAAAGCCACGTGATGACATGTTGCATTCTTTAGAGGAACAAGGCCTTTGTTTGGTATTTAGGGGGAGCTTGTTGGCGGATAGCCAAAGCCATGCAACAGGATGTTTCTTGATTGTTTTGGACATGAGCACTTGGTTCCAAGACGACTACCTTCCCACCTAGGGCTTGTATGGGAAGTGCCTGGGGCTTGTATGTTTTTTTTTTTGGAAAAAAGCTTTGTTTTGATCTTGTACTCATGCTCAAGTGCTATGTTGTGTGTTGCAACTGCTTCAAAGTGTTACAGTGCGCAACAGCATGTTCAAAGTTTTAGGTGTACTGGGTGTATCAAGGGTGTGGCTGAGTAGAGTATGTTGATAAATAGGTAGGAAATGTTGGTGGGAAATCGGGATGTACTAGTGAATAGCTTGATTTAGTCTTGCCATGTGTGCTATGAACATTGTCTCACCTTGCTGCTTACGATGAAGTGCATTCTTGTACGAACACCTCTGAGCGTCATCCTACAAACACAACTCCAAGGAGACAAGAAAGCCATGAGTGAGTTAAGGAGCTTAGACTTAAATAGCTATAGATGGAACAAAGACATTGGAGGAGATTTCAGGCACTGTATATGAATGGCAGCAATGTTGGTAGGATCGTCTGATGGCGAGCGATGCAGTGATCCTGATGAAGTTTGAATGTGGTCGTGGATTGAGGAACCAGAGATGGAGTTGCCAATTTATAGTCTTAGCGGACTATCATGGGTTAGTTTTATGTCATGACCTATTGGACATTACCCGTTTAACATCGTGGCAGACGTTACATTGCCAGTTTCTAGTCTTAGCAGACCATGAAGAGGCAAACCAGTTTATAGTCTTAGCGGACTCTGGTGAATGCAACAGTGGCAGTTTACTGTCATGCCGGACGGGTGCTAGTTTATCATCATTGAGGACACTGTGTGGTATTAATTTATCGTCATGATGCCAGGACCAACTTTGGTATCAGTTTAAAGTCATGATCTAGGACTATTCTATAGTATTAGTTTACCGTCATGATCCCAGGATGAGCTATGGTATTAGTTTATAGTCGTGAATCTAGGACTCGCATGTATCTGACTATGTTCAAACGTGGAATGGCTTCAGGAATGAGTGATTGGTTAGATTTGCAAGCTCGTGCCCTTCCATATCGGCTAACTTGAATGCTCCATTATCGTATGCTTTGGTGACCAAGTAAGGCCCTTCCCAGTTGGCTGAGAATTTGTCCGGGTGTTCCCAAACGGCCTTAAGTACAAGGTCACCTTCTTTGATAGGGCGCTTGTGGATGTCATGCTGATGGTGCTACCATTGCTATTTTTGGTGCCATTCGATCTGATCGAGCACATGTATGCGTTCCTCCTCTACCGAGTCCAGGTCAATGATGTGCAAGTCATTATTTTTCCCTTCGTCGAGGAGTTCGGAATGCATGATCCTTAAAGATGGTACCTGTAATTCCAGAGGTAAAATAGCTTCTAAACCATAAACAAGACTATATGGTGTTTTACCTGTTGAAGTTCGATGCGTAGTATGGTATGCCCACAATGCGTATACCAATTGTTCATGCCATCTTCTCTTGCTTTGGATAAGCATCTTTTTAAGTATTGTAATAATTGTTTTATTGGTGGCCTTTGCTTGCCCATTTCTCTGAGGGTAGTAAGGGGATGAAAATGAGTGTTTGATCCTTAGACTTTCACAAAAGGTTTTGGCTTCGGCACTGCTAAATTGTGGCCCGTTGTCAGTGATAATTGTCATGGGAATGCCAAAACGGGATACAATGTTTTCGAGAATGAAATTGCACACGTGTTTAGATGTGGTTTTTCGAAGGGGAGCAACTTCTACCCACTTCGTGAAATATTCTGTTGCGGTTATAATAAAACTATGCCCCACAGAAGATGAGGGTGTTATTAGGCCGATAAGGTCCAACCCCCACTTTTGAAGGGCTAAGTGATTTACGCTGTATGCAACTCATTTGGTGGGACATGGATTAGGTTATTTTGTCTCTGGCAGGTACTACATATTTTAGCCTTGGAAAGATAGTCATACTCCATGTGTGGCCAATAGTAGCCTAAGCGTCTAATCTTTGTTGCCATTGCTTTTGGTGCTATATGTCCTCTGCATAATCCGTCATGTACTTGTTCAACGATGGTTTGGGCATCAGTACTACTAACGCATGTTAGCAATATGCCTTCATAGGAATGACGACACAATGTGTCTTCTATCAATGCATATTGCTTAGAACGTTTTTGTACCGCATCTTTTTGTGCGTTCGTTAAATGTTGCGGTGTTTCACTGCGTAGAAGGTACTCTTTTATGTCATCATACCATTCTATCGCGTGTGTTGTACTAACGGATGCAATTGGCAACGTATCCAGAGTATTAGTTATTGGTTCGGCACAACTGATTATAGAGCTTGGTAATGTGTGGAACATGTCAGGCGATATGTTGAGCGCTAATGTGGCCAGTGCATCTGCGATGGTATTGTCATTTCTAGAGACATGTTGCACATCGATGTTTTCAAATCGCCTCATTAAGTGTTTTGCCAATTCACAATATGGTTGCAAATGTTGGGCTTTGCATGTATAAACATCTATGACTTAGTTTAAGACTAGTTGTGAGTCTCCTCTGACCACAAGCCGTGTGATGTCTGAAACCAGTGCTGCCGCGAGACCTCTAAGGAGACCTTCATACTCTACTATGTTGTTGGTACAACGAAAATTGAAATGATAAGCAAAGGGTCAAATCTCCCCGGAGGGATAGGTGATGACAGCGGTAGCACTTCCCCCTCGAGAGGTGGATGCTCCATCAAAGTTTAGAATGGCATCGTAGTCATTGGGCACTATGTCTATGGCATTTACATTCTCATCCGGGAATTTTGGCTCTACTATCGCTTCATCGTGCGTTGGTTACGTGGCCATTTGATTTGCTATGGCTTGACCCTTAACTGATGATTGCGCTATGTAATGCAGGTCAAACATAGCTATCATGGCTTTCCAACGGGCTATTCGACTTGTTTCGTAAATGTTTCCTGTGATGGCTCTGAGCACATTATCCTTGCATATTATGTTAACTTGGTTACGGAAGAGGTAATATCGCCATTTCTTTAAAGAAAAGATCAAAGCTAAACATGACCTCTCCACGTCATTATACTTTTTCTCATGGGCAACTAATGCATGGCTTAAGTAATATACAGGGACTTCGGTACCTTCATCTTGTTTCTGATAAAGCATAGACACGATTGACAAATCCGAAGTGGCAAGGTAGATGTAAAACGGTTTATCGTTTTGAGGTGGATAAACTGTGGGTAGTCGGGCCAGTGTCGTTTTAATGTTATCGAATGCTTCTTGGCACTGTGGAGTCCATTCAAAATGGATGTTTTTGCGTAGCAGGTGGTTCATAGGTTTTAGTTTGTCTGTCAATTTTTCTATGAAGTGCCTGATAAACTATAATCTACCTTGTAGACCTCGAAGTTCGGTAAGGTTGCAGGGTGGTTTCAGGTTTGTTATGGCCTTAACCTTATCGGGGTCTACTTGTATCCCTGCTTCTGAGGCTATGAATCCAAGCATTTTGCTTGTTTTGACACCGAAGACACATTTCTTTGGGTTAAGCCTCAATTCATACTTCAAACAACATTTTAATACTAAGTCAAGATCTTGTACATGTTGTTCCGATGTTTTTGATTTAACCACAATGTCTTCCACATAGTCGTTGAGCGAGTGTAACATGTAATTGCTAAAGATGAATGTCATCGCCCTTTGATACGTGGCCCCAGCGTGCTTGAGAGCAAAGGGCATCATTGTGTAACAAAAGGTTCCCCATGGTGTCATAAAGGTAGTCCGAAGCTGATGCTCCGGGTTAATATGTATTTGATTGTATCTCGAGAAGCCATCCATAAAAGATAATAAGACGTGCCTGACAGTCGAGTCAACAAGTTGATTGATGCTGGGTAGGGGAAAATCATCTTTTATGGTTGCAAGGTTTAAATCCTGGAAGTCAATGCATAAGCGAATGCTTCCATTCTTTTTCGGGACAATGACCATGTTGGATACCCACTCGGCGTAATCAACAGCCCAAATCAAACCAGCCTGATAAAGCTTGGTGATCTCATTATGAGTGCCAATGCCACCTCGGGTTTAACCTTTCATGCCTTTTATTTTACCGGCCTCAATTTCGGATCAAGGATAATGTTATGCTAGACAATTCGAGGATCTAATCCGGGCATGTCCATGTATGACCAAGCAAATGCTTTAATGTTTTCCCTGAGCATGTCCTCAATGTCTTTGGCTAGTTGCGGTTGTAGTAGTGTGCTTAATTTTAATATTTTAATTTCCCCATCGGGCATGGTGATGGGGGTTTCAGCCAATGGGTCTTCGATGATATTTTCAGCTTCTATGTCAAGGGGTTTTGTCATACCTTTGTAGTTGTCTATTGTTTGCTGTGTTGAGGCTATGACTGCATCGTCCATTAATAAACTTAAGTGGATGAGGTTTATGTCGATGTCCCTTGCAATTTTTCTATATGGTCCATCAATGATTAATGGTGTGGTTAAATGCTGGCAATCCATCAGGCCTACTCCTGCCAATAAACAGAGAGCAGAATGAGCTAATGGGTATCGTTCTATGTTCTTTGGCAATTTAAATTGTGTGTACATACATGATGGTGGTTTATCATCACACCGGGACGCATGGTAGTTTAAGGCCATATCAGGCCGTGGGTGGTAGTTTAACGCCTTACCAGGCCAAATGTAATCTGCAAGTGGTAGTTTAAGGCCTTACCGGGCCGTAACGGCAAGTTAAGGCCGTACCGAGCCGAAACGGCAGTTTAAGGCCATACCGGGCCGAATATTGTTTACACTAGAATGTTTGGCGTGAATACGTGAAATTGGGTTCACAGGGGAATCGGGATGTAGTAATTTTGGTTTTATTTTAAATATATGTGTATTTTTTATTATTTTTTGAGAAAATGTTGAATAAAATGAGTAGGAAAGCGTAAAAAGATGCAAACCGGGAGGCGACGGCAGCAGCGGCGGCGGTGGAGCGGCAGAGCGGCGAAGCGCTATATAAAGGGGGGGTCATTTGTTATTACATTGTATTGTGAGCGTAATCGCGAGTGTAAATCTTGAGCGTAGACAACCTAGTGTAAGCGTAATTCGCTCAACCCCGGCGTAAGCGTAAGCGTCCAAATCCCGAGTGTAAACGTAAACGTATACGACTAAACCCTAGCATAGACGCAGAGCGTAGAGGTTCAAGTGTTGGCGTAGAGATTCAGACTTTGACGTAGAGGCTCAGCATAGGTGTAAATAGTTTCAACCCTCAGCATAAACTGTCGATCCCAATGTAGAGGATGCCGAGATGGGCAAAGGCAAGGAAGTGGAAGGCCAAGGGAGGAAGGGTCCTGACTTAACCTTCGCAGAGGAGAGCGAGGCCATGCTATAGTGCCTACCTAGGCCAAGGATTCCATTGTGGCCTGGAACATCACACAAGTAGGCTTTGATCCTGCCTTTGTTAGTTATTTTCATTTGTGCATGTTTCGTGGCATAGACAGTCTCATAGAGGGCTTCTGCATATACGCCGAGCGTAGAGAGTTAGCGTAGAGGGTTTCGGCGTATACGCCGAGTGTAAGTTTACAGCGTAGAGAATCTCGATAGCATAGATCGTCACGGTGTAGTCTATTTCATCAGTGCACAGCATAAACACTTTTTCTTGCATGAAGCGTAGACGATTTTATCAGCGTAAACGCTGAAGGCTGTTATGGCATATACGCTGAGGGTTTCTACAACGTATACGCTGAGTGTGAACAATTAATTCTTTTCAAGTGGGATTCAGCGTAGACCTGTTTTCATGTAAACTATTTTCAGCGTAAACTTATTTGCGTAGGATTCAGCGTAAACTATTTGTATGGTGTCCAGCGTAGACTATTTACGCTGAAGGCTTCTATGGCGTATACGCTGAGGGTTTTTGCCATGTATACGCTGAGCGTAAACAATTCGGTCGATAGCGTAAACAGTTCGTTGTTAGCGTATACGTCGGGTTAGGCAGTGTATACGCCAAGTGTAAATAGCTTTTGATAGTGTATACAATGAGTTAGGCAGCGTATACGCTGAGCGTAAACAGTTAGCAATTTTTTTCTAAGTGTCAGTCTACAATATGAACTTTTATTTTTTTTTGTCGTTTTGATGCATGGCTGATTTTACAGTGGTATTTTGGTTGCTTGCAGGGACACTAAGCCTTTTCTCCTTGTTGTTGAGCTAGTTGGGGTATTAACATGGTTTGGCCCCATTGAGGCTGATGAACCTACCCTGGATCTAACTGTTGACAACAATGGGATCTGGTTCAGAGAAGGTGCGTGCGAATTCCTGGCCTTCATGCTGGACAATTTCGAAGTGGTTATCTGGTCGCAGCTAAGTGAACTGGTGGCACGGAGCATGCTTGAAGTAGTGTTGATGGGAGCCGCAGAGGGTGTCGTGGTCTTCATGGAAGACATCGACGAGGGGTAGCTTGTAAATGAGGACGGTTCATCTAGTGGGCCTAGGTCTACACGTTCGTTGGCGCGCATGTGGGTCCAACTACTACAAGGGTAGGACTACCTCAACAACACCTTATTTTTAGCCACGCGTGCGCACACGCTATTCCAAAACCCTCCCGGCACAGTGTACTGGATGGGCAGGTAGGACCGTTTAAGTTTATTGTTTCTTTTCACCGTTTGGCATTTTCTTCTATTTTGACATCCGTTCGTTTGTAGGCCTAAAGTTAACGCAGACAGAATATGCATTGAGGATGATGGGCTTGCTCTAGCTCGTACCGCTCTAGAGGCATTTATGGCGGGTCCCACCCTTCGTAAAGCTGTATTAGCTCAAACCAAGGGTGATATCGTCTATTTTCACAAACGGTTTTCTAGAGCGTTTGCAATATGCCAAGCTCGTGGATGGTTACATGGGGATTGGTCAAATAAGGGACTAGTCTTCCCCCTTGACTTTGGCTTAGGTAGCACTTCTAAGTCCACAATGGAAGGTAAGTGACAATATTTTCTAGATGTACTAACGTATTTTGTTCAACTACTTGGGATTATACTAATATGATGATTTCAAATTGTATTTGTAGTTAATGTACCTCCTGGCGAGGACCCTGTCACAACGGGATGAACTGAGACTACCCTGTCTATGAAGTTTGGGGAGGTCAGTAAGGCTCAGAAATGGTTGCGGACCCATGCTTCGCCATCCATTGTCTGTTGTTTAGACAATGCCAGCCTCATGGAGCTCTTTACGACCCCAAGCCCTGATGTGTCAATAGCGGAAATGATCAGGATCGTTGACTCCTTCAATGAGTCTGTCTTCTACTATAGCACCCAAATTAAGGGTGTTAAGATAGCTTTCCATTTTTCTCCTAAATTTTTTTCGAACCTATTTTGGGTACCGGCAGATGGTATAAATGTAGTTTTAGATAGGGCTCATAAAGAGCTCCAAATGGTTCATGAATTGGAGGACTGGTTGGGCGTGGCCAAGGGTGCCAAGGGATTCCCAATGTAGGGAAAATCAAAGGTTGACGAGGTGAATGAACTATATCCCCTGTTTAGGGCATGAGTATTCCCCAAATCCCTTTCCCAAGTGCGGAGTCTTGGGGTCGAAGCTGTACGTATCATGCGAACTGTCCTAGAAACCGAAATGCGCTATAATTGGGCCCAATTTTTGTTGTCGGGCCTGCATAAGGAGATAATGCGATTACGCTCAAATGTTGAGGCGCAGTTCCACTTCACCTTTGCCTTCTTTGCCGGTTGCCTTCGTCGCTTAGCTAAATTTTTGGTAGTTCGTGCAGACAAAAAGTATGTTCTACGGGATTGGGGTCAACTATCCCGCCCGTGGATCAACCACATATTTGAAACAGCCAAGTCCCAGGATGCACCCGAGGGAATTGATGAATCCGTATCTATCACAATAGGGGGGTCATCTGGCACCTCAATCCACACATGTGATAGTTTGTAATTGGAGCCAGACAACGTACCCTATACTACGAAAAGAGCAGAACGGGTCATCAAAGAGACCATTGGCCAGGCCAAATCAAAGCTGAAAAAGCACGAACGCTCAACTGAGGAAGCCTCGAATGTGAGCGAGCCACGAGTGAAGCGCATATGATTCAAGATGCCTATCCAAGGTAAGTAGACTCTGTACACTTATTTCTTTATTGTTTTCATTTTGTTCATAATTTTTACTTTGATTGCTTACATGCCACTGATACCTTTAAACTTAACTCGAGAAGTGAGGAAGCAGGCATTAGAGACTATTACTAAAGAGGAGGAGACTAACACGGAGTGAAATACTGAGGAGGAAAATATCGAGAAAGATCAGGGAGGAGGAACAGAAGAGTTGAAGGAAGACACCACAGAAACTGAGTTGTTGGATGACCAGGGTGGTGTCGATCAGATGTTCAGTAGCTTTCTTAAGGGAAAGCTAGACTTAGGCGATCCCCCAAAAGGTGACAAGGAGCATGGTATGTTTTCTTTTTTATTTTATTTTATGTTACTTCATTAGCTGTTGTTTCCATGGTATTTTACTTTTGTGTTTTCATCTTTTCTAGATGAAGGCAGTGAAACTAGGACGACGCGGCTGGACGTACTGATGAAGATGGTTCCCCCTGAAAGGACCACAGAGGTTAGTCCATCCTACATTTGTGGGCCATTTACTTGGATAGAGATGCCAAGTAAAATGGATTTTGTGGTTGGCATCGCTGAGGAAGTTATGGAGCGAATTCAAGAAGCCCACCCTGAAATAGGTATAAATGTTTCGAATTGTTTGCAACTTTAGAGTTTCACACCTTGTTTTTGTTGTTTTATCGTTTGTTCTTTTCATGTGCATAGGTGCCAAACTGAGGTGGGTTCCTTCTGAGACAATTAGCATAGAGAGTTTGCCCACATTATCCCCAGAAGTTGAGCAGGTGCCAAGGCCTGTTTATGAGGAAGTAGCGAAAGGTCTTGTTCACAATGCCAAGTCACTGTGGACCTGTAGGTGTTCCGTTGAACAGTTGTGGCTGTAGATCCAAGAAAAGGAAAAGGAAGTCTCCGAGTTGTTAGTTGAGCGTGACAATCTTAAGGCTCGGTATGAGTTCACCTCTGCCAAACTAAGTGGTAACCGCTCTTGGAAGAATTCCGAGGTCACGTATACCAGGTATTGGAATCTGCTTAATCGTCACGTGTCATTGACCTGGAGACTAGCAGAGCGTAAGGCCCAAATAGATCTCTTGAACCTCAAGTGTTAAGATTTGAAAGCTTTCACTTCCAACTTGTGCAAGTGGGGTCAAGACGAAAAGAACCACAAACATCATTACAAGAAATTGTTAAAGGAAGTGTCCATTGAAAAGCGCCAATTGGAAATGTTTGTGGAAGGTTTGGGTCTACACTTTGCTTTTGATACTTTTGCTCAAAACACAACTGTAGAGATGGAGTAGCCTACAAGGGTGATCACGACTGCTTCTGGGGAAGTGTCTGTGGGTGAATTCCCTCTAAAGTGTCCTACCTGGTCAGCCATTGACAAGGGGAAGGCCTTGGCAGATGTCAACCTAGGCCTTGATGGGACCGATTGGACCAACGTCTCAGAAGAGAAAATCCTTCGCCAGCTGGAATTCAGTTTAGGGGGATCCCCCATGGTAAGCATTGTATTATTATGAAATTGATTTGCTAAATAATGTTTGAAATTTCGCCTTTCTCTTGTTCTTACGTTGATTGTCTCCTTTTGTATTTTCAGGATGAAGGTGGTGACGATGTCCAAGAAGCTGGCCCCAGTGGAGTGGGGGCTCTTGATGCCAGTGGATCTAAAGGGGACAATCCTCCTGTCCCAGATGCTTAGTTTTTAGTTTTTTTGTGTTTCTTTGTTTTGTTGTGAAACTACTCTGACTCAAATTTATACGGGAATTGTAAATTGAGATGAATGAAACCAGTTAACTCTTGTACTTGTACATCATTTCATGTATGAAAAACCTTTTTTTATTGATTTTGAGTTCAATTGCAAACATGACATGGCAATGTAAAATGTTTTGGTTTGTTTTTTTTTTGTTTTTTTTTTCTTGAGAGTAATGCACGGATGTAATCATAAGTCGGAGTATAATGATAAACGAAAGAGGAAAATAAAGTATAAGTGTATGATCTAGTTTAAGGCCATTTCGGGCCAGATTCGCACTAGTTTAAGGCCATTTCGGGCCGCATGCGTAGTTTAAGGTCATTTCGGGCCCCAGTGTAAGCAAAGGACATTTCGGATGACATAGGTGGATTTCTCTATTGACCAACCATTGCTGATCGTGGCTAGTTTTATGTCGTTGCAGACATGATAGTTTAACGTCATTTCGAACTTGGAATAGTTTAATGTCTTTTCGGACTTGTTGTAGTTTAACATCATTTCGGACCAATTGTAGTTTAACATCATTTCGGACAGATTCTATTGTTATTATTTTAGTAGTTTTTTTATTTTTCTTATTTTGACGTTAGGGGATGTGTCGGCGGGTATGATTCTATATTCGGTGTCCCCTTCGCTAATTACGTTGAAAGGTAACTCAGCCCAAGGGACGTTTGATGGAATGGTTCCCGTGTCAGTGTTTTTAGACATTTCAGTATTTATTGTGAGTTCTGTGCTAGTTTCTAATTGAAGAGGTGTATGTACAATGTCAGGCGCAAGTATTTCTGTTTTGGGTGAATCTTCTTATGTGTTTAAAGGATTACCGCCTACTGGTTGTTGTTCATTTACATCTTGCTATCTAGGCTTTTCGAGCTTGACCTCTGAGCCTTAGTCTGTGTCCATGTACGATGAAATAATGGGTGTAGCAACTTCCCCGTGTATGATGATTTCACCATCTTCATAAGGCAAATGAATCTCTTGGTGTATAGGGGATGAGACTGCTTTCAGTTGGGCTAGCCAGGGCCTTCCTAATATTAGGTTGAATCCTGGCATTTCATCGATTACTACGAAGTCAACGGATGTGGGGAATTGGTCCCTGCTATGAAGTCTAAGTTGATTGTACCCTTAACTATCACATGCGACCCGCTGAATGATTTCAGGCATGTGGTGGTAGTTGATATGATTAACTCTGTAAGGCCCAGTTGTTCGACGATGGGGTATGGTACTACGTTTGTGGCCACTCCATCGTCTACGTGGACCCTATGTATTTTGAATTGGTTTACGTGTATTGTTATGAACATAGGGGCTATTGTTATCTCCCCTATTTTCTTATCCACCTTAATGTTATCATTGTGGAAACTTAATGGTTTGGAAGTTGTCCCTTGGGGTGAGTACATTCCCGCATGAATAGAGGGTTCATTTGGGGGCAAGTCCTCGCTTACTGGGATTGACGTTAACATGTGCACCAAAGCTTTCCGATGTGTTTGAGATGTTAGAATTAAGTCATACAAGCTTAATGAAGTATTCTTTTGTTTGAGTGCTTGCGTGACTTCTGTTAAGGCTGTTGCTAAGTCTCTACTGTTGGGCGCATTTTTGTCGGCAGTGACTTGGTCCATTGAGCTCAACAGTTTTATTTCGTGCATCGTTTGTTTGTCTTTTTTGCCCGAAGTTGTTGTTTTTTTCGAAGTATCGTGTTTTCTGGATGTTTCACCTTCATGGCCTATGTTTGGTTGATGGTCAGGTGATATCATAGGTACTGCATTTAGTGGAGTGGGTTTAGGTGGCCCTACAGCAAACCGTTGACGCTCCTTCTCCAAGCGTTCACACGTGAGTTTATCCGCTAAGCGTTCTCGTGTGTGGCGTGGAGGTGGAGTTGGTTTTAGAGCCTTGGGTTGCCTTGGTATTCGCACTACGTATGGGGTCGGGTGGGATTGTGGTTGGACAGTCAGATGTGGTTGAGCAGCAGGCTGGCTGGGCACCCTGATGACATAAGGACTGGGTTTACTTTGCTTTTGGGAGGTGGAGGGTTGGTAATCATTAGGACTTTCGGGTGTCCTAATGACGTATGGGGTTGGTTTAGGTGGAGGTTGGACCTCTGCTGTTGCAACTGCGGGTAGTACTCAGACTACAAAAGGGGCAGGTCGAGTAGGAGGGGTTGATAGATTTGAGGTAGTGACGGCGGGAGGGACACGCACTACATATGATTTTTGGAGGGCGTATGATGGTTGAGGCATGGATGTTGAGGCAGTGGGAGGAATACGGACTACAAATGGCTTGTTAGGCATTTGTAGTTCATAGTTTGAGTAGACGGGGGTGATGCTAGGTATTTCAGATTCATCATCTAGGTAGATTGTGTTAATAACGTACGGTGCCTCTTTGGTATTCAAAGGGTCTTTGTAGACGTCCATAGCCTGGTTCTGTGGTTGGACCGGGTTGGCTTCATCAAAAGTGATTTGACCTCCGTCGATCATTCTTTGTATGTCTTGTTTCAGGGTGAAATAGTAATCCATGCCATGCCCATTACGTTGATGATAGTCGCAGAAGCGATCCATCCTAAAACATTTGGGTACTGGGGGCTCATCCGGCATTGCCAAGCTTGGGTTCTGAACCAGTTAACAGAACTGGTCATGTCTCTGGATAGCAGTAGGGGATAACTGTTTATGTTTCATTAACCCAGCTTTCAGAAGCTGGTCAAATAACTGGGATGGCTTCATAGGCAGTGGCGTATATTGGGAGGGCTCTTTCCTCTCAAAGTTTCTTGTACGATTTTGTGTTGGGTTCTGCGACAATGATGATTCCAGTGCGATTGTGGGAGTAGGTTTCGTATAATTAGTAGGGGCCACCTGCGGTTTGTTTTGTTGTGCTACATTTGCTTGTTGCGTTTTCGCTATTGCCGCTATAGTTGTTTTAGCCTTTTTTTTATCTTTCTTACTATGTTGATTTTTGAAGGCTAAATGCAGGATCGTGGCTATTTTGAGCTGCCCCCTCTATATTTTTAATTTGTACAAAGGCTTGGTTAAGGTTACGCGCATTGAGGTAATATAACTTAGATTTGAAAAAGTCGTTAACAGTCCCCTTTAGAATGGTGAGTAGATATGTCTGGGGGATGGGCTCATGTAGCTCATTGAGAGCAGCGCTCCACCTCTGGATGAACTTTTGTACAGGTTCCAGAGGTGCTTGTTTAACCTGTATAAGGCTATCAAGTGTCACTTCAGGTTTCAAGTTATACTTGAACCTGGTAACAAATTGATGTAACAACTCTTCCAAGGAAAATATGGAATTCCTCGGCAAGGCCCGGTACCAATCAAGTGCTCTCCCTGTGAGGGACATAGGGAACACTCGCAAAATGGCATGGGGCCATGCCTGGAGCAATGCACATTCTAATCTAAATGTTATAAGGTGAGCATTGGGGTCTATTTTATATTTAGTTAGCGTGGGTAATGATACACCTTTGGGCAAGGTTAGGGGCAGAACGAAAGAGCTGATGGGGTAATTGTGGTAAAAGTCCACTACCTTCAACTCTCAGTCGGCAGCTGTTTTGAGGCGCTTAACCTTGTCAGTTAGTTCTTGCATTAGTTTTTTAGCATCTGCCCAGTCTTGAGCGCTAGGCGAGGTGGTATCTTAGGGATGTGGTATATTGTACAGATTGGGTTGTTGGATAGTAGGTTGGAAGGCTGAAAACTGTGCAGTTTGTGATCGTACTTGTGGAATATTTATAGTGGGTGGTACTAAAGGTGGTACATTGTAAGCAAGGGGTTGTTGCTGCTGTGGTTGCCCTTGAGGAATGTTGGCCAGTGGAATTGTGTGTGGTGGCATGTTGTAGTGAGGGGTTTAATGTGGTTGAGCACCCATCGCTGCCCATTGCCCAGTCATGTTTTGTGCAGGAACCCCCTATTAGGTTACAGCGGTGGAAGGGGCTTCGTGCGTTTGGATGCGGGGGTATAGTGAGTGGATGTAGATGTCAGTATCACATGTGGCATCTCGATCACTCAGGGTGGGAAGGTTGCTCCCACATTATTGTGAAGGGGTGTTAATTACAAGAATGGGCCTATGGCTGTAGCAGGGATGATAGCAAGAGGGAGTGTACTAAATTACAAGTCGATTGCAGGGGGAGCATGAACCAGTGCAGATGTTTCTGGCGGAGGCATTTGTGCCTGGGTGAACCTGAGGGGTTGGAGGAGCATGATTTCCCCTGTGCCTGGATGAAACATGGGGTTGATATGGGTTTGTGGACTAAGGGTGTGATACGAGTCTTCATGTTCGGATTGGGCAGTGAACTCATCCTCCTCTTCCGGTTAAGGATCTATTGCGGGCTGATCTTGAGATTGACTCCTTTGCAGGAGGAGTTGTGTGATGAGCTCAGAGTAAGGCTTTGGGATAGGGATGACATTGTACGGGGAAGGAATGAACTCCTGCCCTCCCCTGTAGAAGAGATCGTACTAACTCTTGAATACTATTTCAGTTCAGTCCACGGCTAGGCCCGCTTGTATTTTCACGCATATTAAGTTGTATTGGTCTTGAGTTATGATGTTAGATGATGGGTTCCTCCTTTGCAACCTAAGGGACTAGCGAGGCCCCACTATGGGTTGTACCACGGGTTGGTGGACCACGGGCTGTTGGACAGCCATGGTGCCTACGATGTCGGTGACTTGGGTGGTTGTAGCGGTGGTGTTTACGGTGTTCATGATGACCTGTTGAGAATGTGACACGATGTAGAGATGTGAAGTCAGTGTACTTAGTGTAGCGTACAACGTATACGCTTCAACGATCAGCGTATAATGACAGCATATACAGCGTATCGGTATACAGCGTATAGTGTAAGCGTAGAGGATCTACGGCGTAAGGAGTACAGCATATATGCTAAGCAGCGTATACAGCGTAAGCATACAACGTAATCAATGTTACAGCATATAGAGTGTAGCGTATACCAGATGGCAATGTAGACCAAATCTACGGCGTAAAGAGCACAGCGTAACTAGAACAGCAGGGACAAAGTCGATGTACAGCATAGACGAAGTCTACGGCGTAGAGAGTGCAACGTAGAGTTAGCTGTTACATGTATGTTGGCAGCATAAACAGGGTCTTATATGTGGCGTGGGCAAACTTTGCAGCGTAAGGTGTGCAACGTATATTCAACAGCGTAGACGCTGGGAGACTTGCGGCTGGTAAGTTTTAAATAAAGAAGTGTGGACGTTCAACAGCGTAGATGCTGGATAGTTTATGCGTAAGGTTTTAAACTGCATAGTGTAAACGCTGGGAGGTTTTCAGAAGGAATCGACGTATGGTCAGCAGCATAAACGCCCAATAGCATAAACACTGGGAGGTTTTCAGAAGGAATCGACGTATCGTCGGCAGCGTAAACACCCAACAGCGTAAACGCTGGGAAGCTTGCAGGTAAGGTTTTAGGCAGAGGCCCCCCTTCTAGCACCAATTTCTGTACTGTCCGAAATCGTCGGTCTCCGGCTAGAAGGAAATAGAAACCGGGGGATCACAGGACATGCACAGAAGACCCTACCTTCACCTGAGGGCGAGCTAGAATGAACGAAGGTAGAGTACCTTGGATGGTTTGCACACGGGTCAGGCAAGGATTTCCTCGAACATGCACCGAAGTGCTATATGCTGGGTTATACGTAAACGGCGTAACAGACGTAAATCAGAGCATAAACAATGTAATTGATGCGAACAGAGCGTAGACGTAAACAAGCATAAACAAAATACATGCAACAATTAATGCAAATTGTAAACAATTTTAGGAAGAAAATGTAACAATGGCATTTCAGAATGAGAGTACAATGCACCGGTCTAACACAGTTGTGACTTGGACATAAGGCGGACAAAAAGCCCCGGTGAATGCAAGAATGATTGTGAGCTGGTTCGCACTGTAGGCATAGCGTAGAGGCTATATGCTCAACGTACAGGGTTGTCCAGCGTATAAGGTTTTCTGCTCTATTTCTCAGCATCTCTGCTTTCTAGTTTGCTCTTTAGAATTTTCCAACCGACCTCGATCTAATGAAAAATTGGGGGTTTTATATAGGTTTTGATGTTAGACTCAGGTTGGATGACACGTGGCACATTGACCGGGTGCAAAAAGGGAAAAATTTACAAGTGTACAACATGTTACATCTGCTGGGCGTATACACTGGGCATATACGCTGTATCAGGCGGGCGTAGACTCTGGGCGTACACGCTGGGCGTATACGCCGTGTGTGCTGGGCGTATACGCTCAGTGTATACGCCCATA
Organism: Gnetum montanum; assembly: GCA_015680685.1. NCBI lineage: Eukaryota > Viridiplantae > Streptophyta > Gnetopsida > Gnetales > Gnetaceae > Gnetum > Gnetum montanum. Next base: position 104,403 of record MNCI01003412.1, on the reverse strand, counting down.
TACGCCCGGCATATACGCTGATGGTTGTTGCCTTGTACCAAGTCTTGCTCTGTAGTGTTGTTTCCATGCCGTCTTCAAGGATTGCATGCTGGACGTATGCATCAGTCGTACAAGCTGGACGTACTTGTGGAGTGTGTACGCTGGTCATGCACACTAGGCGTATACGCTATGAACTTTAGGCGTATACGCTGAGAATGCCGGGAGTATACGCTAAGAATGTCGGGCATATACGCTGAGGATGTGAACTTGAGTGTATACACTGAAAATGTAAACTTGGGCATATATGCTAAGAATGCATACTTAGTGAAAATTAAGTATCTGACCTCCGAAGTTGACATGTTTGATACCAGATGTAGTTGTGGTCGTCTGCGGGTCGCAGGGACCTACTTCTTATTGGAAAAGTACTAAACTCAAAATTTTGTGGTGTTTCACCATCCATGAAAGGTCCATATTTACTACAGTTATTGTGGAATTAAATTTTGGATCTTTCATAGAATGTACTCTAGAGGCCATTTAGGGATCACCTCAAAGGATCCCCATTATGGCCTATCCTCTTTGAAAGTGGTGCCTGGTACTTAGGGGAAACATACCAATTTTGGCACAACAAAGAACAAGGAACCATGGTTAACATTTGTGGTGTGACTATTGATTTCTCTGTTTAGGCCATTTCAGAAGTATTAAAGCTCTTGAATACTAAGCCAAAGATTGCTTAGTTGTCTACTTTCTTAGACCTTGATGCACAACAAGTTTGGTTAGAAAGGATGTATGACAAGGAAGATAAGACGTTTGGGGAGTTGACAATGGAAGAGAAGATCTATTTTAAAATAGGGACTTATCACATCTTCCCCACAAAAGGCTTAAAAATAATTTCAACATAGGCGGCAAGAGGATGTACAGTGTTGATGGGAAAGGTTAATTCTAACCTACCTCATCTATATTTTACGAAGATCCTGAGGTGGTTTGAAGAACGGAAGATAAGAAAGCTTGTGTTGCCCTTCCCTTGTCTTATCAAGAAGATGTGCAAACGTGCTGGCATTAGAGGATACACCAATGATGTCCTCTGAAAAGCTTAAAATGCTTCTTACGCTGAACTGCTAAAGAAACCAGCCGTAAGGAAAATCACTGGTGAGATGCTGGGGCCAGAACAAGAAAAAGAATATATAGGAGGGCCAACTGCAACTCAACTTGTAGGACCCAGCCAACTCCCAAGCATGAGACCCAGCCAACAACAATAAGCAAGGCCTAACATGGGCTAGTAGGATCAACCACCACTGCCATCGCAAGATTACAGATTGTCAATAAGCTATCTCAAGGCCATTGCTAAGACGGTCAGTTGAGGAAGTCGTGATGACATAAATCTCTTCAACATCATTGAAGATGTCATACAATCCATGGTTTCTTTGGATTGTGCAAGGGGTGAAGTGTCCATCCATATAGGGGGAGGGGAGAGCACTTGGTCATAACAAATCTTAGGGAATGTTGCATCCTTTCAAGTGCAATTAGAAATTGGTGAAGGGGCCAGAGTGGTGGTCATGCAACACCAGGATGTAGTAGGAGCCATAGAAGTGGTCATAGACCACATTAAAGAATCATTCAATGTACCTGTTATGCCATCAGTAGATCTTACAGGAGCACGAGATGCTCAAACTCTGGCTGGAACCTCAATGACTCCTATGGAACATGAGGATGTACTTGATCAATTGCTACAAAAAGGACAGGTAATGATGTCCTTATTTGACATCCCATAGGATGTTATGGAAATTCAATTAGACCTCATTTCCACCAAAGGGAAGCTAGTCTTGACAGAGATGAGGATTGAGCACGCTGAAGCAAAGGTGCGAAGATTGCAAGAAAGGCTCCTGACCCTGCAAGCAGCATAGTGGGATCCTTCATAATTCATTCCTGCAGACTAGCTGGATACTTTTAAAACTAAGCAACTTACCAGATTATTGATAGAGAATAAGAAGGTGGTGGAAGAAAAAGAGAAGGCTATTTGGGATGCCTCTGTGGCATAAGCACAAACTTATATGCACACTAAGACACTCAAAGCCTTATAAGAGGAAAATAAGCAACTTGTTGCTAACAACCTTCAGTTGACCTCTGTGGAAAAATAAAAGAATGTTCTTGAAGAACATTTTCAATAGTTGCAAGAACAAGTAATTAGGGTCAACCAAGCCATGAACGGTTTAGCCAGGAAAAATTGAACCCTCTTAATGGGCGAAGTATGCGCCATCCGTTAGAAGATGGCTATTGAAATAAGCACGTGGTAGAATGAGGCTAAACGACATGAGAAGCTAAAGGAGAATTTCTGGAACTAGGTGGGAATGTATAAATAGATCATTGAGAAGGAGATCCATATGGCCAAGGCCCACATCAATGCTCTTAGTGATCAACACACTGATTGGCAGGCCATATTGGACACATACGCATTTGCCCACCAGGTAGAAGTTAAGAACTAGGACCTATAGATCTAGGACCTTACAGAGTACATGGAGTTGGCAAACCTACGATATGCCAACCTTGCCATGTTAAGAGCAGGGTGCTTGAGAAGAGAGCTCAAAAAATAGGTAGCCACCACCTATGTCAGATATGAAACAGAATTTGCAAAATGCAAGAAACTATTGCAAAAATTAGAGGTTGCAAATTCTAAACTTGAGGTGGTTAAAGCAAGCTACCAGGGGTAAAAAGGTGTCACAATAGACTTGGCTCAATGGCTTGTAGATTTTTAAAAATACAAAGACAAAGCCAAAGCTTATGAGGAGGAATAGCGGGTGTTTGTAGCCTGGTATGTCAATGCAAATAAAATGTTTTCGCAACTATCGTGCCCATGGGAGGTGCCGACTCCATCAAACATTGGAACATTGGCATGGATGGCACAGGATCCCCAAACTAAAGAGGAGAAACTCCAGGCCATACTTCAACACCATCAAATCCTAAGACCTGGAGCACAAGACAAGGGAAAGGCATCCATGGAGGATCCACCACCACTAGGAACTACATGAGTTCCACCAATTTTGTAGCTATAAGATTTTATTTTGCATTCTTCATGTTGTGTCTCAATTTTTTTCTGATTCCACACTACGGCATGAACCAATTCTTTTCAATCAATAATCCCATACCTATCCACTATGTAATCAATGAAGCTTATTCTCACTTTAACTTGAGGATGATTTTTCATTTAGTCGTGGGGGTATGATGAGTCATGAATTGTTGGCTACGATATTGCACCCATGATATCACGTACGCAATATCATGTATGTGATATCGTAGCCTAGACACGATATTGCACCCATGATATCGTGTCTAGGCTACGTTATCGTGTCTAGGGAGCAATAGACTTGGCTCAACGTCTTGCATATTTTCAAAAATACAAAGACAAAGCCAAAGCTTATGAGGAGGAACGACGGGTATTTGTGGCCTGGTATGTTAAAGAAAATAAAATGTTTCTGCAACTACCATGCCCATGGGAGGTGTCAACTCTATCAAACATTGGAACATTGGCATGGATGGCATAGGATCCCCGAACTGAAGAGGAGAAACTCCAGGCCATACTTCAACGCCATCAAATCCCAAGACTTGGAGCACAAGATAAGGGAAAGGCACCCATGGAGGAGCCACCACCACCAGGAACTACATGAGTTCCAACAATTTTTTAGCTATAGGATTTTCTTTTGCATTCTTTGTGTTGTGTCTCAATTTTGTTCTGATTCCACATTGCGGCATGAACCCATTCTTGTTAATCAATAATCCCATACCTATCCACTGTGTAATCAATGAAGCTTGTTCTCACTTTAACTTGAGGACGAGTTTTCATTTAGTCATGGGGGTATGATGAGTCATGAATTGTTGGCTGCGATATCGCACCCATGATATCATGTACATAATATCACGTATGCGAGCCTAGATGCGATATCGCACCCATGATATCATGGCTAGGCTGCGATATCGTGTTTAGGGAGCAATAGACTTGGCTCGACGGCTTGCATATTTTCAAAAATATAGAGACAAAGCCAAAGCTTATGAGGAGGAACAACGGGTGTTAATGGCCTAGTATGTCAAAGCAAAGAAAATGTTTTCGCAACTACCGTGCCCATGGGAGGTGCCGACTCCATCAAACATTGGAACATTGGCATGGATGGCACAGGATCCCTAAACTAAAGAGGAGAAACTCCAAGCCATACTTCAACATGATCAAATCTCAAGACCTGGAGCACAAGACAAGGGAAAGGCACCCATGGAGGAGCCACCACCACCAAGAACTACATGAGTTCCACAAATTTTGTAGCTATAGGATTTTTGTTTGCATTCTTCATGTTGTGTGTCAATTTTTTTCTGATTCCACACTGTGGCATGAACCCATTCTTGTCAATCAATAATCCCATACCTATCCATTGTGTAATCAATGGAGCTTGTTCTCACTTTGACTTGAGGATGAGTTTTCATTTAGTCATGGGGGTATGATGAGTCATGAATTGTTGGCTATGATATTGCACCCATGATATTGCGTATGCAATATCAAGTATGCGATATCACAGCCTAGATGCAATATCGCACTCATGATATCGTGTACGCGATATCACATATGTGATATCGCGTCTAGGCTATGATATCGCATACATGATATTGCGTATGCAATATCATGGGTGTGATATTGTAGCCTATCTCCCCATCTATAAATAAGAGGTAGGTAGATCTAGTAGGTAATTTTGGAAGTTTTTAAGTTTAACTATAGTAGTTTTGTAGAGAATTTTTATTAGTTTTACTCTTAACCCTTTTATCCCAATGCATGCTTGCAGTGTGATGATTGTAATTGTATAGCATCCTTATTCAAGTGTGATGTACTTGGACATGCACATGATTGGCAATAAAGATCAAGATTACTTCATCACTGCAACATCCACTTAGCTTAATTACCTAATTATTTAATTGTTATCGTTATTTATTTATTTCTTAGTTAATATCTCTTTACCCTTATCTCCTAGTAATGCGGAATGAGTATGACTTAATCACGAGCATTTAAGTGTGACTACTTGGTAACCTAGTAGCGTACCTAGGCCATACGGTTGGTAATCCCAATGGTAGTCATGCACGAGGTCCAAAATGTGTACGTATGATTAAGGAACAAATGCTTATCGCACTTAGGCTAGTCTAGATTCTCTCCCATTCTCTCTCCTAGCTTAGTTGACATTATTTACCATCATACCCAGGAGTAGCATTAGTTAGGAACACATCATTCACCTCACTCTAGACTAAACCACATGTGACAAAGCTAATACTAGTCTAGGTGGGAAGACAGCGAACTGCAATCTACGAGTAACCATCTAGATACCACAACTAGTCTATCTGCGGAGTTCAACCGGATCATGCATGAAACACTTGTATTCATATGGTTAAGTGTAGGGGTACCTCGCCACTCATCAAGTAGTAAGGATCAAGGAATTTCTCCAAGAAGGATCAAGAGCATCACTAGAATGTATGATTCTCATACTTTTTGCAATTGTTCTATACCTTGTGGCAAGGGAAAGAAGATTCTAAGCCAAGTTGAGATTATCTCATGGGAGATAGGTGAGTCTGGTAGCCAAGGTATGTAAAAGAATGATTACTTTGATGTTGTTTTTAATGAATCTAATGTTAAAGCCATGGAGAAGAGTTTATCTTTTGAGCTAGTACCTCCAAAATGGGATGAAGATCTTGTTGATGATTCCTTTGAAGAGAAGAAGCCATTGGAATTGGGAACTCCTATTTGGGATCTTGAATCTTCAAGCTTTGAAGCAGTTTTATAGCCATATGTTCAAGATCAAGTTGAACCAAAGATGGATGGTAGAAGCCATGAAAAGGTAAGTGTGAGCTTTACCTTGTTTAAGGTGGTAATGTTTCTCATGTTGAAGCTAGTATGATGGATGTTAGTATTTCACTTCTGTGTGATGGTGGTTTGTTCAATTGTGATGATGAGGATCATGATCATTTTGATGATTGTGATGAAATTATGAGTCATTGTTGTGTGTGATGAGAGAAATGTGATTTTTGATGTCATTGTTAGTGAGAGGAAAACTAATAATGGTAATGTGTTTGATGATCATGGCTATTAGCATAGTTTATGAGTGGCGAGGTACCCCTACACTCAACCATATGAATACGAGCATAGCACACGCGATCCAGTCGAACTCCGCAGACTAAGTGCCTACACACCTTATGGAATACTTAAGGTTAATCATTCATTGTCTTCCTAGACTTACTTGTAGTTGTCATGGTGTATGGTTAAGTAAGTCTGAGGTATATGATTTTTAGGTCTTTTTATGTTTTATCTCCTATGCTATTGAGTTGAAGGGTAGAGAGACTAATTACTAACTTTAACTAATGAACTAAGTCTAAATTAACCTAGCATCAGCATCCATTCCCACTTACCATTCACACCCTAAACTGATGCAAACTTGGTTACCAAATTCTAATCGTTGCTGGGATCACAATGCGTAATGCACGTGCTCAAAGTCATTGTACTGAGGCACTTAACTAGGAGAGAAGGGTTGAGAAAAATTTAATAACTAATAAAGAATTTAAATGATAGATAATAAATAACAATAAATAAAATCCTAATTAGCCTATTCCATGCACTAGAAGGTTTATCCAAGAAGCTTGTCTTTATTGCCATACACAAACTTGTGTTCATGTACAATGTCTACTCGAATAAAGATCCATTCACTCGAGAGTTCCTATTGCAGGCACATGGAAATTAATCTATCTCTGGAGTGGAAAAACTACTAGAGTTTCATTACGGTCTAGGCCTAGAATGGGAAACAAGGGAGAGTCGCCTCTTATTTATAGATATGATGGTGCACCACGATATTGTGTACTTGATATCGCAGGGGAAGGTGCAATATCGCGGCCCATGCGATATCGCGGCCCATGCGATATCGCGTCCCATCATACTCCCATGACTAAATGAAAACTCATCCTCGAGTTCCTTACAATAATATTGAGAATGTATGGGATTATTGACTCAAAAGGAACTAATGGGATGACATGTAAACGGATCATCATTACAAAACATAACAAAATCGGTGTTCATGATAACAAGGGTGAACACCTTATTACATTGACATCAGGCCTCATTTGGCAGTTGAGAAAGAGAGAGAGAAAGAAGTGTTGCTGCTGCCAACACTAAGATTGTGCCTTTTGTTGATAGCCATTGATCTTGCTCCTTGCATAGCTGCTTCAGCACCACTCCATTCCAAGTGGTCCCTCCCTTGTTGCATGATTGCCATCTACACACACAACACAGTCTTGTATTAGCAAGGGGAAATGAATTTCATGTAATTGATACCTTACCTCAGTAAAAGGTTAATTAACTAGGTTGTGGTATGGCTTATTGTGGATCTAGAGATATATTAATGATGACTATCGAAGGTGTAGGGGCTAGGAGAAAATCAAAAAAACTGGGCCCCATACCCCCATGACTAATCATGAACCTCCAATAGCGAGAGAATGAAAAAAAAAGGAATAAGAAGGATGGAAAATAAGAGACAACTAGGACATCGATGAAATGGATGTCAAGATGGAAATGAACAGAATAAAATGGATTGCAAAAATGTTAAGGAAAAGAATTTAATTGGTGCACCAAATAGGAATGCCAGTGGGTCCTCCCCAAAGCAGGCTCATGGCCTTAATGCCCTAACAAATCCACATTTGAAGAGTCCGTAGGCTCTGGGAATGTCCTTTGGAACAAGAGTTAAAGTCTTAGCTATAAGAATTTACCAAAAAGAAAATAATTCATCTACCAAAATATACACTAATGATACAATCGACAATGAGGTGAATAATGGAAAGAAGGATGGAGAGAAGAGAATGGAATGGAATCTCAAAAACAAGGTGGTGTACAGCCCCTTGTGGATTTTATGATTAATGTGACTTGGCAAATCTCATACCAAATCTGGCCTCAAACCAACCACATCTAGTGACTTCACATCAATGCATTCAGCCAATCCATCCACTTGAATAACAAGAATTCCTTTCCAAAGAGCCACCACCATTCCGACAAAATGAATGATGAGAGAATGGGAAGCAAGAAGGGCCTTAGTTAGAGGGAACATTTTTATTTTTGTTCCATAACTAGTGCTTTTAGCCTAAGAGATTATTTTTTCTAAGGGGTGTGCTTTGAATTCTCACTATTCTTTTTTATATTTATGTTTTTTGTTTTTATGTTTTTATGCATGAGAATCACACCATGCAAAGACTTCTTATTTTTATTATCTCAGCTTCCGATAATTGGGTAACATTGGAATGGCAAGAAAACTCAAGAAGAAATTATCCAAGCACCCAAGAGAATGGCCAACACAAATGCATCAAGTTCCCTTGAAGTCACACCCTTTTCAATCCTTGAGTCCTTCCTTAGTTTGAGAAATACCCAGTCACCGATTCATTAGAGTTCTTATTAGAAAGGGACTGTACATTTCCAAGCCAAGAGAGACCATAGACTTGTGGATGAATGGATGAAGTGGACTCATTTCCTACCATATCAAAAGAATATACCTTAGTATCAACATCGTAACTTAAAGGTAAAAACCAAACATTAGCAATCAAATAGAAAAATAGTTCATACCATCATGAAGAACACTTATTGGGTGACAAACTTACAGGATCGATAAAACACACACATATACACACACACACAAAGAAATAAAAAAGTATGAATGATGTTGTAAAACAAAAACAAGAAAAGTTAAAGAGATTTGTAAAACAAAAATATGTAAGACAAAAATGTGTAAAAAAAAATCTGTAAAACAAAAACGTGTAAAACAAAAACTTGTAAAATAAAAACATGTAAAACAAAAATGTGTAAAAAAAATGTGTAAAACAAAAACTTGTAACAAAAATGTGTAAACCAAAAACTAAAAAGAACTTAGGGCCTCCAATGATTAGCATAGGTGGTGATCTTCTCCATGACTGAATTGCAAGGGAGAGATCCGAAATAATGATCATTTATTTGAATTTCTTAAAAGTGCTCAACTTCTCCCCACTGATGTTCTCAGATTAAGGGGTGGAAGTTGGCGATGCTCATATTCCAATGTATCTATGCTTTCGTTGTTAGCATGAGTTGTTCCCTCAGTTTGTTTCGTGCATATTGGGTTGCTCTTTCACTTAGCTATAAACCACGGGGTGTCCACTACTTGTGTGGTTGCTACATATATGCACTTTTGTACTTTTTTTTCTTGGGCACACCGATTACATGGAAGAGATGCTGAACATTCTTCCATGTCGTCACCCTCTAAGTCACTGTATGTGATGCATAGAACTTTCTTCTTCTCGATCTTTCCATAAATGTCTACCTTAGATATTTCCAAGGAGAAATCGCAGATCCCTAGGTACACATCTATTGTACTTAGCCATGGCCTTTCCATTATAATTGGGAAGCCCCCTTTGTCACTGTTAACTTTTATCACTAGGAAGTCCGCTGGGTATGACCACCCAAACACAGTGGTAACTATGTCCTCTACCAATCCCAAGTGAATGGTGATGGACTAGTCAGCCAGCTCTAGTTGAATGTTGCTCTTCTTAAGTTGGGGTAGGTTCCAAGTTTGATAGATTTCTCGTGAGATTAAGTTGACTTCAGAACCTAAGTCAAGAAGAGCCTTATGTGGTTTGTTCCCGATGACTTGTATATAGATTAAGAGGCTTCCAGGATCAAAGAGTTTCCTGGGAAGGTGGCCTACCTTGATCCAGTCGGTTATGGTATGCGTTAACATAACCGTATGTGTACAGCTCTGTTGTTGGACTAAAGGGGGTTCCAAAGTTTTGTTTCTTGGAGGAGCTTACATAGACTCAACCGCTTGTTGTAGTGAGAGCTTGTATGGGCTCTTGGTTTTGAAGAAAGATATTTCTTTTTTACAGTTGTCAAAACTAACAGTGGGTTCAATGTTAATGTTTACAGCTCTCGCAGCATTACGTTGCTACGGTTGAGTGGGGAGTTCCCCTTGCATTGTTGGAGCAGGTTGTATGGGAACTACAGGTGGAAGAGGTGCGGATGGAGTTGGAGGATGGGATGAATGTGGAATGTCTCCCGAAGGAGAAGGAGTCCTCCTAAAGTACTCCTAAACTTGGTAGTGACGTTGGGGAGTTGTGTGATCCATAGAGTTACTTGGAGAAACTGGCTACTGCACATAATAGCCATAAGGATCATGTTGCTGGTAAGGGTACTGTTGTGTTGGCGGTGGCATCCCCCATGACTGTGGGTATTGCCATTGCTGATGTTGCTTGATGGGTTGTGGTGGAGTTCCACTTGGATAGTACATTAATGGTTGGTGGAACTACCTCAGGTTACCTTGGGGATAAGGTAACCTTCAGGGTGTTTTTCATTTGTTAAGTCTTAGGTTAAGTGCATACACCCGAGACTCTTGTGGATGTGTGATGATTGGATAACATCCCTTAGGATGGTCATATTGGCAGATCTCACATCCACCATCATCGTTTGTGTCTGAATCCACAACCTCATCAGAGATAGTAATTTTTCCCTTACCCTTGTTATGTGTAGGGCCTGTATCTTCCCTCTTTTTCTTATCTTTGTCACTACTTCATTCCTCCTTAAGCTCTTCTATGATTTTTAAGATAGTTTCAAGTCTAGAGTCTAAGGAATCCCACAATTGATCTACCTTAGCCGATACTTCTGTTGTTAACTTCTAAAGTGGTAAGGTTTTTCTGTTTACCAACTCTTCAAGTGGTGACTCACCCTCTTCATCACAAAATTTCACTCCCTTCTTTCGAAGGGAAGGATCACAATTGTATTCTTCTACACTCTCTCTTTTTCATAGCTCCCCTTCTTTTTTGGCTACTTGCTCCAACAAGCAGAGCCCAAGGGTTCCAAGTTCTGATAGTCTCCCTTGGGCATAAGTCCCAAGGGTTCTCCTAGTCTCATGTCTGAGCCCATCTACGATGTGGCGAAGTTGGTCTTGTTGTGCGTAACCATGGCCCAGGAAACGATGTAAAAATGCATAGTATTGGCCTATGGCAACATCCAAGGGTTCATGATTACCTTGCTTCCATCCTTGGTTCTGCTTACGCAAATTAGACACTCTAGAGTACGTTTGATACTTATCGTTGAAGAGTTCTAACATCGTACTACACCTCCTAATGGTTTTCGGCTCTAAGGACTGGTACCAACTCTCTGCTTCCTTGATGAGTGTCCTCGGAAATAACTTAAGTTTTTGCCACTCGTTTCCTATGTTCTACAAGGTGTAGGCATCGTCGAATGCCTATAAATGATGTTGCGGATCCGCGTTGTATCCCCCTTCAAAGTGTGGAATATTGTTCATGTCTAAACGCTTGATCCGGCTATCTCTCTGATGCCTTGTCAGTATTCTTACAGCCTCCATTATATCGAGCATACTTTGGCTGGTAAGTAGGGGCTCATCATGATCATCTCTTTCATGATGCCTATGATGTCTACGTTGTTCCCTACTTTCCCTTCGTTCATGCCCCTATCCTCTCTCTCAACTTTCTTTTCGAGGTCTCTCATTTTGTCTACCTCTATCCTCACCATTATGCTTATGATGGCTATGCCCAGATGTGGAAGGAGAGGGTGAATGGTGTGATGAAGGTGAAGAAGAAGGAGAACCATCACCATGACGATGTTTCTTGCATTCTCTTTGGCTGCTACAGCCCCGATCGTGATGACGATCTAAGTGCCCATCCTTATCATGAGTTGTTGTTCCCTCAATGAACAGTTAGTGTTCACGAGAATTAGAACCAGTGTTATGTATCGTGGATCGTCGGTTCTGATACCTACCTCCTCACCATCGTTAGGAGGGGGAGCATCATTGGATGGAAAACTTGTTATAATGGGTTCATCATCTCCTATTTCACTCAGGATGTGCAGGACCCCTTTGTCCTTCAACAGTGTATGTTGGCTCTCCTAACTTGAGTCCCTGATATGTTGTGTAGCTATGGGATGATAATCCCTTGTATCAAAATCTGCTATAAAGTATTCAACATAGATCTGTGTCATGCCAATCTGTGCCAAAGCACGGAGGAGCATGTTCAGGACTGATCGATCTGGAGGTAACACTATGTTACCTTGCAAATCTCTCCATCACAGCTGTTCATCTTGAAGGAGGATAAAGGTAAAGTCTAGTATGTACTCATCGGGATGAGTATATACCACTCGGTATTGTTGAGGAACCGGTGGATTTTGATTATGTGTTTTTGATTGCCGACTGTTTCTTGTATTATCCCTAGGTAGTGTATTGCTCTTGTGAGAAGAAGAAGAAGACATTGTGTCTTATCAGTGTGCTATTTAACCATTATAAAATTTTTCTTTTAATTAACCCTAAGGTTCATTAAGCTCCCAATTATGTGAGTGATCTCCTATGTTCTACTTAGCGCACAAACACTTAGTCCCTGGCAATGGTGCCAATGATGAGTGGCAGGGTATCCCTACACTCAACCATATGAATACAAGCATAGCACACACGATCTGGTCGAACTCCGCAGACTAAGTGCCTACACACCTTATGGAACACTTAAGGTTAATAATTCGTTGTCTTCCCATACTTACTTGTAGTTGTCATGGTGTATGGTTAAGTCTGAGGTATATGATTTTTATGTCTTTTTATGTTTTATCTCCTATGCTATTGAGTTGAAGGGTAGAGAGACTAATTACTAACTTTAACTAATGAACTAATTCTAAATTAACCTAGTGTTAGCATCCATTCCCACTTAACATTCACACCCTGAACCAATGCAACCTTGGTTACCAAACGCTAATCATTGCTGGGATCACCAAGCGTAACACACGTGCTCGAACTGGTCGTACTGAGGCATTTAACTAGGAGAGAAGGGTTGAGAAAGATTTAATAACTAATAAAGTATTTAAATGACAAATAATAAATAATAGTAAATAAAATCCTAATTAGCCTATTCCATGCACTGCAAGGTTTATCCAAGAAGCTCGTCTTTATTACTGTACACAAACTTGTGTTCAGGTACAATGTCTACTCGAATAAAGATCAGCTCACTTTGGAGTTCCTACTGCAGGCACATGGAAATTAATCTATCTCTGGAGTGGAAAAACTGCTAGAGTTTCACTACGGTCTAGGCCTAGAATGGAAAACAAGGGAGAGCTACCTCTTATTTATAGATATGACAGGGCACTGCGATGTCACGTATGCGATATCGCAGGGGAAGATGCAATATCGCGACGGCACGGCCCGTGCGATATCGCGTCCCATCAATAGTCATTATGATAAGATCATTATTGATGTTTGTGAAGACATTAATAATGATATGATTTTCTAGAAATTGGAGATATTTTCTATGGATTATGATAAGGATGAATTTGTCAAAGGTGTTGATGACCTTAACTATCTTGGTTGTGTAATGGATAAGCAACATGAAGATAATTTGCATTGTGGTGATGATGATGAAAGGAAGCTAAGTGGTAATTTTCCAAAAATGAAGAAGAAAAAGGTGAAAAAGAGGAAAAAGGATAGAAGGAGGGAAATTGATTTTAGGAGACCTAATCCTTTTGAATTTCCTTAATCTACTATTGTTGTAGGTCATGGAAGAAACACATGGGATTTGGTGCTTTTCAAAATGGAAACACGATGAAGCCTTTAAGGGCTAAGATCATATCCACTCTTCTTTCATGAAGTTCTCCATTGTGATGTAAGCACAAAATTGTGTGTGTATGTGTGTGTGTGTGTGCCATGCATACATTGTGTTGTGTGTTTATCTATTTGTGAAATAAGTTTGTGTGGTAGAGACAAAATATTATGAGCTCTAACCATTCCATGTGTGTTATGCTTTGGTTTATGTGTGAATTTTGGTCAATGTGAGGGGCCAAGAGCTATCCCAAGTGTAAAGGCATCTTGTATGGGAATCATGAGTCTTTTAAAGGAGGAGGGTGCTTATGTGGACATCAAATAGGCCAAATTAATATCTCTCCAATGATGGGATCTTTCCCTAGAGTTTTGGCATGTTTGGGAGTGTTTTGGGGCCATTTTGATGACTTTAGGATGTTTTGGGGGCTATGGGGACTTATTTGGAGGTGTCCAAAGGTTCCAGGCCCCAAAACTAACATCTTTAACTTTGACCCTGGTAGGATAGAAATATACATTGATAGTTAGACATCTACACTATATATTAGACATCTCTGCCAAGACGTCTACTTTGATAACTTTTGCACTTGGGAGAGACATCTCCAATGTCTCAAAGACATCTTCCACAAATATTAACAAACATTCAATTAAATGATAAACTGGAGGAAATATGGAGATACAAGGAGGAAAAGGTATTAATAGACCTCTTGGGCCTTCAATTTGATAAATAGAGTCTTGGCATGGTGCCTTGATCATCATTCATATGAGTGTGTGTTTTCTTTGATTGAGTGTGTGAGAGTTGAATTGAATCTCTTATTTGTCCTTGGGAATTGTGCTTCCTTTCATATGTAAATTCTCCATTTGAGCAAGAATAAAGCTTTCATTTAACTTTTCTTGTTCAAATTTGCTATTTTGTGACTTTGAGAGAGCTTGGATTATGGAGTCCATGGGAGCTCCTCATCGTAATTATTCATTAGATCATAAAGCCTATTAAGTGTTGGACATCAAGGATCATAAAGTTATTAAATCTCATGGCATAGTATTTGAGAAATTATTTTAAAAATTAAATTACACTATGAGTAAAAAATCTATTGACATTCCTAAGATGATCCCTAGTAAGATTAAAATTGAATCTTGGTAATTTGTAACCTTGAATGGAATGATGATCAAGAAGTTGATGCAAATGAGAAATCTAATCTTGCATGTTCCATTTTGCACTAGTAGTCACAATGGTTTGAAAATCATTTAAAAGATTTAAAATTGGTATAGTTGGAGCATATAAATAAAATTCTCATGAAAAGGCTTAAAATTGGAAAATATTATTGACAATCATTTTGAATTGACTAATTTAGAAATGATATTTAAGTTACATGAAGTTGAGGTCATGTAAGAAGCTATGCAAAATAAGGATTAGTTTGATGCAATGAAAGTAAAATATAGCATGGTAATAAAGAATGCTACTTAGGAACTAGTTTATATTTTTCCATGGGTGAAAATGTTAATAGGTAAATGAAATTTTCAATTAAAAAAAGGCTAATAACATGATGGAGAAGTATAAAGCCAGATTAGTTATTTAGGATTTGCGTAAAGGAAGGATGTTGATTACAAAATAAATGCTTTCTCCCACCATGAAACATTGGAGCATACAACGTATCTTATCTTAAATTGTAGCTTATGGTTGGAAATTACATCAGCATGATGTTAAAACTACTTTTTAAAATGGAGATATGAAAAAAAAAACACATTTATGTATGCACATAAAGGCTTTGTGGATTCAAAGTTACCTACTTATATTTGTAGACTAAAAATATCTCTTTATGGATTTAAGTAAGCTCTCCTCGAATGGTACATAAGGTTTGATGAATTTGTACACGAATTGAGGTTTAAACTATTAAATATATATGCCAATTTTTATGTTATGAAATCATACAATATTTTTTAATACCAACAATCAACTTACTGATGGGTTTACCAAACCACTAAGTGTGAAAAATTTCAATAAGTTTGTAATTGGATTGAATTTGCAAGGTTTATAATAAAATGCATACTTCATTTGATAGAGGATGCTAAGGATATCCAAACACTTTATTTTGTTTTCTTATTTCTCTTAATCTTTTATCACCATGTTTACGTCACCATTATGTATAAACATCACCACAATGTTATCACTACCACTGCAATGTTGTAATTAATCTTTAGTTAATATATCACTTTATCTAATAAGTGACATTATTAACTAATTTCGGTACATTATAATTTAGTTATGATAGTTTAAGTTAAGGACATATCATTTCACATAACTTAAATAACTTAACATGTTAGACATTGATAAGGGTCTCATTAGTTTTGGACCAATGGGATTTATCATATAAATCATAGTACGATATGATCATAAGCTTCAAGGATGATGTTAAATGAATGACCAAAAACACTTGTGTAATTGCATTCAAGAAAGATAAAAGATATTATAATACATATGATACACTTAGAACCTGTGTTTCCATGGTGAGAGATAGAGAAATATTTATAATTTTATATTTTATAATTTTAATTAATTTTTATGAATATAAAAAAATAAACAAATAGTAATAAACATACATGCATTACAATCCATCTTGGGGATAGGTGTAATGCGTTTGTTGCAATACCTCAAGGGAATAAGTGCAACACCACACACAAAACTCAAACAAAATGGCTCTTAGTCACAATCTTGATAGTCCAACACCATGCCTTATAGATGTGACCTTTATGGATAAGGATAAATCATCACAACTTATGAAAAGGAGAACCAAATAAATATTTATATGTTTTTAATTTTTACAATTTTTTGGTGTTTTAATTTTTTTGGCATCAATGGTACAAATTAGCGAGAATCATAAGCTTGATTCACTATGTAAACACTAGATTGTGCATCATCAAATGATTCAAGGCTACGTAAGTATGGTAGTACTTTGATAGATCCTCTTTGCACTTGTGAATGTGATGACTCAAAACACACACAAAAATTGGGAAGGAATCACTAATCCAAGGGAGGAAGAGCTCTTCACATGAAACTAAATGCTAAAAGCCAAAATAAATTACTTAAAATCAAGTTATTTCATATGAGAGATCATCCCCAGTACTTATAGTTTTTGTGGCATAATGGTAGGGGTTCACTAATGCCCAAGTGTCAACAGAGATTTGTTAACATAGCCTAAGCATCTTAAAAATACACCAAAGAAGGTAGAAAGATAAAAAGACCCAAGCCAAGTCATAAACGGGGATGTGTCAGCACCATGACATACAAGGGTGCATTGATGCAACGAACTCAGCATATCCCTACCCCCTCACACTTTGTCAACTTTTCTAGGATGTTAGGAAACATGTCAGAAGTTTTCAAGGATCTCTAAACAAAGCTGGAAACATCCAAGGAAGCCTAAAACATGCATCAAACCTTCAAGTGTAAAATGGAAGGCTAGGATGCAAACCTAGTAGGTAGAAACCTCAACAATATATTCAAAAACATCAAACATAGGGTACATGAAACACATCCCAAATCTAGGACATATAATTAACTTACAAAATGTCACTTGATGACTCATCATCTCCTCACAACTGAGTTAAGCTAGTCCCATAGGTTTAACATCCAAAATACAAAATTGGAACTAGACATATAACATGATTAATGTTAAGGAATACAACTAGATAGATGTACAAACTATGACTATATTACAATACAATGGAAGTCACCTCATCAAGAAGTGCTAGGGGGTGATGGTTGAGAGAAGAACCTCCATGACATGCCTTATTGATATAGAAAGAATATTAAGGAGCTAGGTGTAGAAATATGAAATCTCTAAAGTTATGCTTCTAGGTTTGTCACCCTTGCTTGGAGCTATAGATTTTGTTCATGCATAATCTCCTACTATTGTATGAGTGCTTGCTGCAATTCCTCAACATCAATATAGAAATACTCATGACTCCTTTTCACTTGCAAGAGCTCATATAAGATACATCCAATTTGACCACCGCTTAATGAAGTTTATCTTCTAGCTCTATGTGTAGTCAAACTATAGAAATTTGGATTATATAAAGATAACTCCTCCACTTCATCTACATGTCTACTTCAACTTCCTTGAGTCTCCTCTCAAGGATAGCAACCACAACTTCATGGTAAAGGATATACATGTTTTTCAAAAGGTCCATCTTTTCCTACAATGTTGGCTCACTTGTGGCTATTTTTGGCATGCAAGGTGTTGAATTTCTCCTTCATCATGTCTTTCTCTAATCACACATTCATTTAATAGAGCTATAATTTTTTGCAATTTATGCACCTCAATATCCTAGGTTACCTACTCAATTAGATGGATCTTTCTAAGCTCATCGGTTTCCCTAGTAGTCTTCTTTATTAGCTCTTGATGTAAGTTCCAGCACACTTTCTCCATGAAAAGATAGTTATCTTGAAATTGGACCATGATCTGCCTTTCATCCCGTAACCTTGGCTTTTACTAGGAAAGGGAAAGTACTTATTTCTTCTTTTATTGACTCATTCTTTCCAACTCCTAAGGCTGATCCTTCAACATTTTGATCTATCGCTCCAAGCCATCTTTCATGAACATGGATTCTTTACCAACCTAGCATGCCCAAAATGGTTCAACCTATAGGCACTTAATCTGCACCTCTAGAGTACTTGTGGAAGGTGATGGTACCAATAGTGTGAGATATTTTTTAATTGTTTGTGCAACCATCATACCTCGACTTGGTTTCTCTACAACTCCCATAGATAAAATGTTCTACCAGCATTAGTAGTCTCCAACTTGGCTAGTACTTTAATGAGTTTAGTCTCTATTGTACTATTGACATTACTTAACAATAACTTAGTGCTACATGCTCCTCCTCCATCCAACAACTAGTTTTAGGTTAATTAGTAAGTATATGCAGAACTTCAGCATGAGCATCAAAATGAGTTTGGATGGATCATATAGCAACAGAGCAGCAAACTGGAAGAGATCCTTCCTTATTGCCTTACCACCCATTATGGCTTTCATCATCTACAAGAAATTACTACGAAGGTTCTACAAACCTTTAATATGGATTATGTTAGCCTATTTCTCACCTTTAACATGAATTATTGGTGAAAAAATACCTCCAAGAAGAGGTTCTTGGCTTTTCCTAATGTCATAATTTGGAGTTTGGGAGATGGTTCTACTAGGTCAGTGCAATTACGTTCATTGAGATGCTTGAGGTGTAGTTTGTACTCTTGTTTGACATTGACAGTGTTGATATAAAGGTTGAATGTGAGATATCTTTATGGAAGGAATCATCCTTTTAGTTGAGTATTTTTCCAATGACCTCTAGATCTTATCTTAAAGCAACCACCATTATATTTTTCAAGTCTACCATTCTTGCTATTGTGGGATTCCTTTCCACATGATTAATTTTGCCTATCAATTTACACAATTTTTGGATTAACCTTGAAAACACATAGCTCACCTTATTCCTAGCCACTTCAAGTTTTTGGATTAAGGTCTTGTAGAGAAATTAGGAGATATTGATGACTAAATTTCCCCTCATCATGGCCATAATATTTTCCCTCAAGTAGAGATACTTATGGTAATATGATGAATAGAAAGTTATGGGTGAAAATTTTGTACATGGAATTTTGAACCAAAGGATGCTTAGACATACTCACCTCCACTTTTTTGAGGTCAAAGGCCATAAGAATAATCTTTGACTTGAGCTTGATGTCTCTCTTTTGGGTATGTGGCCACTAATTGTTCATTGGTTCATTTGGAAATCCAATCATTCTTGAGATTGCCCATGTGGAAATAGGTACATGTGCTCAATCAACGAAAGTCATGGCACCATCAATAGCAATATTTTGGTAGAATTCCTCTACCTCCTATTAGTATCATGTGAAGGATTGGGTGATGTATTCGTGGAAGACTGTCTACTATAGCAACTCCTTGAGCTTAGGAGAACCAAGCATTAGGAACTCATGATTACTTTTTTCCTCATGGATGGAACGTTGCCAAACATTATGAGCATCCACACCTTCTTGGATTTCATTAGCATCCTTAGCTTTATCTTGTGTCAACTCCTCTTGTACTTATTCAGTCATCCACTTTTGCATATGCACTCAACCTAACGATTGAGAACATGACTACCTATCCATGCTATGCGTTTGGATGGATGTCTTTCTAGACTAGAACCTATGGGTTCTAGATTGGAAGATCTAAGTTATTCTCCCTTGTCCTCCTAAGAAACTAGTAATTCACACAATAATCCACAGAAAGAGGCCTAAGATTGTTCAATCTTAGCCATCCTTGGTGTACAAAGCCTAGATCATAGTTGTCCCAACATTTTGAGCTATGAAGTCTACTAAAAATCCAATAAGTTTCCCTAGGAATCATACTACCATTGCAAAAATTATTGCAAGAACAATGATACATACAACCCTTGAACAACTAGAGAATAATTGGTTGTGAGGATGGAGGAAGAGATGGTTGGCCTCTTCAAGCATAATTTATGCTAGAAAATGGACTAAGAAGAAATTCCTTGGAAGATGCATCATCAAAGAAATATTTTGCAGAAACACACTTTTATGAGTTGGATAGAATAGCTATTGAATCACTTTCAAGCATAGAAAATAACAAACTCATGGAAAAGAAAGGTAAGAGTTCTTCAAATCATAGACAATATTTGGCTTTTTGATAGGTTTTCTCCTCCTTTTTGTACATGATTATTACAAGAAATTGAGTATTTTAAAGTTTTGGGATCATTTTTTCATCCTTGGGCTACTAGATGTTTTCGATGGATAAAAAGAAAATTTTCAGGATTTTTCCTATCATTAGGTTTCATTATGTGATTTGGATATAGTTATATGAAATGTTTTTATTCTTAGGTGGATTTTAGAACCATGGGAAATTTTTGGTATTTCTGGACCAAAAGAGTTTTGATTGCAAATAATGAAAAGCATGTATTATCACAAAACAAAAATCATAGAATATAACAACAATTGAGTTTTGATTGGTGAAAAATCAAGGGTTTGAACATTATGTTTGGTCAAAAGTTTTATGGTGCTAAAGTTTGGTATCCAAAACAAGGGCATTCTTCTATATAGAATCATGTAGAAGTTCCTATGGAATTAATCCAAAATGCTATTGTGGTCCTAAAAGAAGTTTTGAAGGCTTTAAGTGTGGAGAACATAAAATCCACCACAACACACCATTTAGAAGAGATTGTTTCTTGGGATCCAAATCCTACTCAATTGCAGATGGCATCATCACCTATTTTTGCATCAACCATAAATTCATCACAAGCTATAACTATGGCTAATTGCATTGCTAATGTGTCAAAAGCCATACAATTTTAATGCTAGGGGTAAAAATCAACTGCAGAATATGCTAAGTTATTGAGATAGTTTAAATAATAGCATGAAGGAGCCTTTTCCTCCACCTTCAAATGAAAATTCTCAGCTGGAATGTGAGAGGACTTTTTTTGCCTTCTCATGAATAGATCAGAAAGTGGTGGTGGTCTTTTGAAAAAAATTGATTTTCTTTGTGTATAGGAAACTAAACTGGATGAAGTAAGGAGTATTGATACTATTCACCACCTTTTTTCTTAATGTGGTTTTTATTTTATTGGTACTTCTGGAAGTTCAGGTGGACTTTGGATAATTTGAGATTTTGATTTTACGGTCTCCCTATTTTGGTTTGATCAACGCTCTCTTGTTGTCTGGATCTCAGGAACACCGGATTGGATTTAAATTAATGAGTATGAACATCCCCAAATTAAAGATCATGCCTCATACTGGGAAACAGTTTCATCAACAATCCAGCACATTACAGACCGAGTACTACTTACAGGTTATTTTAATTCTGCCTTGAATCCCTCTGAGAAAATTGAATGGCAATGGAATATTACCATCGATACTTCTTTTATGAATACAATCATAAGCTTGTCTTACATTGATATCCCTCTTTTGGGTGGACAGTACACTTGGTCAAATCAGCGTCAGGGTGTGGCTAGAGTTTTGTGTAAGCTCTATCATTTTATTACTTTTATTCTATGGTATCAGTGCTTTCCCTTTGCATCAGCTTAGCGCCTTTCACGTACATGCTCAGATCATTGGCGAATTTTGCTTTGTACAGAAGTGAAATTTCATATACGAATGTTTAGGTGGGAGAATTATTGGAATAAATCATCTCAAGTTAAAGAAATTATCCAACACTAATGGAAACATAGGTTTCTTAGCATAGTGCAGTTTAAGGAAAAAATGAAATGTGTTAGACAATCTATGATTCAATGGAGAAAGAAACATCCACTTAATTGACATAATCGAAAGCAGGATATACTCGCATAATTAGACCAAATTCAACAAAAGCTTAATGTGACATAATTGAAAGCAGGATATACTCACATAATTAGACCAAATTCAACAAAAGCTTAATGTGGTTGGCTAGTCTCATGAGTGGACTCTCCTTCATGCTTTTAAGGATCTCCAGCAACAAGAATTACAGTATTGGAAACAAAGGATGAAAGTAAAATGTTATCTTCTAGGTAATGTAGGTACAAGGTTTTCTCATCAGCATTAATGCATCATTCCAAATCATGATTTTCTTAATTAGAAGAAGAGGATGGTATTATCACTTCATATCAAGATCAAATTTCTAATATTGTAGTCAATTTTTATCATGGTTTATTAAGTAAAGGACTAAATCCCAATAAAGAGGCATTAAGGAAGGTCATCAAAATAGTTGACAGTAAGCTTACTCAATGTAATATTCAATTATTCAATAGGGCTCCAACTTTAGAAGAGGTCTAGGAGATTGTAAATAGTATGTCCAATTATAAGGTACTAGGTTCATATGTATTTCTAGTTGAATTTTTAAAAACTTTTTGTTACATTGTGGGTAAAGATATTTATGATATTATATTTAATTTTTGGAGGAAAAATTATATTTTGAGAAAATTCAATATTACATGGATCTCTTTATTACCAAAGAAAGTAGAAGCAAGTAATATCAAAGACTATAGACTAATTAGCTTATGTAATACTATTTACAAGATCATATCCAAATTTATGACTAATCGAGTAAGCAAGGTTCTTCAATCTATTATTGCATCTAAGCAAGCTAGCTTTGTTTTTGGTAGATATATTTTGTATAAATTTCTTCTCATTCAAGAAACTCTCCATTTGGCCCATCTTCAGAAGGTACCAAGTGTCGCTCTTAAATTAGATATAAGTAAAGCTTATGACAACATTTCTTGGAATTTCCTTGATGAGATGCTTTGCAAAGTAGGTTTTCATGAACATTATGAAAATTGGAGTAGTGCTATAAAGATGCCCATTTTCTCTCTTGATTAATGGGTAGCATACAAGTGATTTCATGGAAAAAAGTAGGTTCGTTAGGGAGACCTAATTTCTCCTGATTTATTTATTATGACAATGGACAATGGAAGGTTTTGGTGCCATCCTTCAAAAACACAAATCATAATAGCTTATCAAATGCATCACTCTAACCCATGGATGTCCATATTTTACACATTTTCAATTTGATGATGATCCTTTAATTTTTTTTTTTAGAATTCTAAGTTTATCCTTAATAGTGCTTTTGATTGTCTTCATACTTTTGATTGGGCATCAGGCCTACAAATCAATTTCATAAAGAGTAGGATTTTTAATTTTGGCATACATATTACAGTATTTCAAGAGTTTTTCCTGAAACTACAATGTCAAGAAGATAAATTGCTTACAAAATATTTAAGCCTTCCATCGTTTACTAGCAAAATGAAAATCAATTTATGGAAAGAAGTCATTGAAAAAATTAATAGAAGATTGTCAATGTGGAAGGAAAAATTGCTAATACAAGTGGGAAGACTCCAGTTGCTTAATTCTGTATTGCAAGCTACCTCTCTTTATTGTCTCTCATGTTTTAAAGCCCCAGAACAATGTTGAAGAAATTGGAGAAGCTAGAATGATATTTTCTTTGGTTTCACATTAAAGAATATACCTTTCATTTAATAAACTAGAATGATCTTTGTCATTCCATCCAAGAGGTTGGATGGAATATTTACCATTGAAGTCGTATAAATTTAGCATTATTGGAGAAGCTTGTGTGAAAACTTTACACAAGAGATAAATCATGGATACAAGTCATGAACACTAAGTACCTGTATAACAACATCATTTTCCATAATGCCTCATACATTATTCATGCTAATCTAACATGGAAAAGTTCTGAAAAATTAAAGTCTTAGTTCCAATCAAATATTCAGGTTCATGATCAAATAGGACAATGGAGCAATTCTTGTTAACATAAGCTTAATGAAGCATATACAAGTTTAGTTCAAAGAATTAAAGATTCAATTAAAGAATATTTGTGGCATGATGTGATGATACCAAAATACAAATGGTCTAGGTCAAAGTGTCTACATGAAAAATTACCTGTAAGCATGTTTATATTTTATAAGGGATCAACTGCAAATGATAAGTGTGTGCATTGTGGAGTTTAGGCAAAAACCATTAATCATTATTTATTTCATTTTCTTGAGCCTTGGCCTTTTTGGAATGAAATCAAGTGCATCATAGGAGTATGTTAGCTTAGCAATTACATTCATGACTTTATTAATTGAAGGCCTCAAAGTTGAGATAAATGGAAGTGATGTCGAAATAAAGCTTTTGTTGCTATAGCACTATGTACAGTGTGGGTACACGTAATAGGTGGATTTTTTAACAAGAAAAGAGTAACATTTTTGTACTTGCTAAATGCTTCATCATTGATTGTTCTATTATCCTAAAACACCATGGCAATGCACACCTACCTTAATACTATATGTGTTTTGAATTTTTCTATTACTGGAATTTGTAATTTTTTTTTATGTACTTCATGTATAAACTTTTATTACTAGATGTGCCTTGGACATGATAGAATTGAGTTTACTTTTTCTTCAAAAAAAAAAATACAAATCTTAGGAGACATTTGCAAAACATTATCATGATCACCAAATCATGCCATACATGGAAAAGTATAAGCATAATAGAAATATTGAAATAAATACCTAATGCATTAAATAAGTTCCCAAATTGGTGCCTCTCACCCATGATTAAGTTACAAGACACTAGGCTCAAACCACATATAAGATACTAAGAACTAAAGAACCAAAGAAGAAGACTTTACAATAGTGCTAATATATATATTTTAAGATGAAAAATTGATAAATTTTTCCTTGTTTGGGTAATTGAGAACTAAAAAAGCAAGAAAAGTCAAAATGGCAAAGTAGAAAATATGTTTGGGAGCCCTCTATATTTTATAGTGGGTCATTGAAGTAGGGGGGTACATTGGTGTAGGGGTGTTGATGCCCCTATGCTAATGTAGGGGGTGCATTAACACATCCTTCCAAGCAAGAAAAATTATCAAACTTCACCATGATTACTTTGATCTTAACTTTTGCTATGTTCGGGGCCTTACACAAGGTCCACAACATGCTAAAATCACTACAAGTTAACCTCACAAGATGCACAAGGAGCAAGATAACAAGAACTTTGCAAACTTACCTTGACAACATCTTGAATCATGGGAAATGAGTTGATTGAATAATTAATCTCTTCCCATGAACCAAAGGCTAGAAAAGAGGGGTTAGAATAATAGGAGAGAGATCATAACATCAAAACTGATGAAATACATGCACCAATGAGGTGAATTGATAGGAATGAGTCATGGTCAAACCTTGAAGTACAAAGAGTCAACACTTACACAAGTGGTAGATCAATCAAGTGTCCTATGTAATGCATCCCTTACTATCACGTAGAGATAAGCTTTAGCTCACTCACTTGTAATGCCAATCCACTAGGGATTCACAAGTGAGTCCTTCCCATAGCAAGAATTTTTTCTTCTTGTCCTTGTGAAACCTATGATGAAACACCTATGGATTCCTAGTAACTAGTGAGACAATAGCATCAAACATATGTCTATCTCCTTGGATGGCTAGATCTCATCCTCTACTTTGCCCAATTCACTTCTTACCATATATAACCATAGCCAAGAATCAAATAGAAGAGATGGCGAATGAATAATATATGTGAGAGAGAAAGAGAAACATCACTAGATCCCTAGTCAACCATTCAATCAACTCATGGAGCACATGAGCATGTCCTATACCCCATGAGAGATCCACTACCACATCCTTTCATTGCTACTCATCCATACAATAGGGATTAACCTCCAAGTCTCCCTTCCAAGTGCAAGGTCATACCTACCACATATAGTGCCATCTAGTCTTGATTGTTCCATAGGTTAACCACTAGTGGAACTAAACCAAGGTAACACATAATCAAACATTTAGAAATCAAGATTCTAATTTGGATTTCCTCCATGCATGCACATATGCACAATAGGCTCCCTAAAATTTTCTCTATTGGAAATCTTCCATCGATCTCCATGGTTACACTAATAATTTCACATTCCAACAAGAAGCTCCATACCATGATTAAAAAAGTGAAAGATTTCCAAGATTGAATCTAGTCAAGGTAGGGCCAATGATGATGATTTTTTATCCTTGGAGGAAATGATTAGGGCCTTAGGTGAAAGCAACAATTGAAATTAGCAATGTTCACTAAGAGAGAGACTTTTGGGCCTTTGTGGCCATGGGTAGAAATGAATAAGAGATTGTCTTAGACTAGCATTTTGGAAAGTTGGGAAGTTATGTGATCTCACAATGGGTTGAACATGAGAAAGGTTTGCAAATTCATGGGTTCAACCATTGATTGTGATATGAAAAACTATTAGATTAGTTCAAGATAGTAGAAATATCAAGTTGTACAGATTGATAAGCTTGGAATTACATTTCTCTTCCAATCATCTATTCTTCTCTTTTTTCTCAATATTTTTTCTTCTTTTTTCTTAATAATCATTTTCATTTCATTTTTAATCCATTCATTTTTTATTTTGTTCAGAGGAAGAGAGTTTTTAACAAAGCATGGGGATCATGGAAATTGATTAAAGTGTTAGATCATCACTAGAGTCTTTAACTTGCACAACATGAGAATTCATCCCTCACCATATAGCACACATACATTCATGAAATCATAAATTTCTTTTGGTTAGGATGGATAGGCAAGGCAAAATGTACACCTAAGTCCAATCACACCAATTAGACCAATCTAGTGGTCACAAGGATCCTCGATGCACATCCTCTCCATACTAGTAACCAAAAACTCTTTCAAGATTTTGGAGCTCACATCCTAAAGTATGAACTGACCACTTGATCATGATTCCAGTACCATTGGCTTCAACATCTTGTAGTGTAAG
This sequence comes from Gnetum montanum, assembly GCA_015680685.1. NCBI lineage: Eukaryota > Viridiplantae > Streptophyta > Gnetopsida > Gnetales > Gnetaceae > Gnetum > Gnetum montanum. The sequence goes on along the minus strand of MNCI01003412.1, from coordinate 77,525 downwards.
TTCTAGATCCCCACTGAATTTGAGCTTGGTTCATCAGTGATGGATAGTAGAAAAATGGGTGAATGATTATTTTTGCATGGCACTCCATTAATTAAATCTTCCCTTTGGACAATTTGGCACTCTTACATCATCATTGAATTTGTAACTCAACCATCCATCATTAGCTTATTGGGTGAGCATTAATGAAGCAAATTAACTAGTTTTTCCACAAACACACACAAAAACACTCCAAAAGAAAAGAAATATTATGATTAATTATTTGTTCGACTCAAAACACATAAAATTATAAATAATCGATCCTTATTAATTGCATAAATGAAAATAGTAGAAAACTAAAATTTTAACATGGGATGAAGGATTTATCGCTAACAACTGATCCATGCCTATCACTTGGATATCCTCTAAGTTGTAAATAGGGATTTAAGCATGCTTAGAGGTAAAAGATGCTTCTTATGGTATACCAAGTGTTACCCATAAAGTTTTCCATCTAGCTCACTTGAATGGCATATGTGCATGGTGTAATAACACCATGAAGAATCATAGTTATTCTCTTATATTTTATCATTTTGATCTCATTCCTTCTACCAATCTCATGGTGAAGGTCACTAAAATCAATATGGCATTTGCAATGTTTAACCAAGCTCTTCCAATGATAATAGGAAAACAATCTTCCAACTTATTCTCTAATTTAAGCACTAAAAAATTAGTGAGATATGAGCAACCTACAAAAAAAATTGATAACATTACATACCTATCCCATGAGGTATGCATATGATTGGTCTACTAGCTCCAACCGAATGTTGGTAGCCTTGAGAAAAGGAAGCTCCCAATCAAGGTACTACTGCAATGAGATGAGATCATTGAGCTAAGGTCATAGAGAGCTAGGAAATAATCATTTTTATCAATTTATATTTTCATCATGGGCCTATTAAGATCTATTTTTTTTTCAATAAAATATTCATTTTTGACTACCCGCATAGCCACCATAAACATAGAGATGGTGACAACATCATCATTAAGTATCATCATGTTACCTTTACTAGATATAATAGTAGAACTTATCCCTAAAATGTATTTGGTAGTTTTATTATAATCAAGGAGTTTCACCTAGACCTCTTAAGTGTGGAACTTTTTCTAGCTTGAATGATTTTTCTTTCCACAAGAGAAGGATACAAACCTAGTCCCACGATTCTCACATCTATACTTGTGGTAGAATTTTCTACAACAGGACCTTAAACTTTCCCCCTAACCAAATTGATAGATGATTAGTAATATTACCTAGATGCATTAATAGAAGTAGAATCATTATAGTAGTCAATATTGTAGGATTTGGCTTCCTTAGTAATGACTAACTAGGTATCCCACCTTACATGGGACCAAGAAGTAGAACCTATTGTTGCTATTTTTGGGAAGCTTGGTTGATAGGATTTTTCAAATTAGGTAGGTTCTATTGAGGTATCATCATTGTGGGTTAATAAGTACTTGCTTACACACCATGAAAGTAAGGATTCAACAAAGGAGACATCTATTAATGCATTAGCGTTGGGAGATTTAATAGTGTAGCACCCTAAGGATTTGGAGCTTGCCATGTTTTGTATTGCTACATGGGTTGTAGATAGATATCATTAGATAGTATAAGCAACTAGGGTATGAAGTCCTTCTTGTTTTCCTCTTGATGAATCTATGATTTAAAGGTATTCTAAATCATCCCATCTCAACAATCATATGAGCAATGACTAGGTAACATTGAGAATCATGAGAGTCTACAGAGTACTCATAGGGACCCTCATCATCAAAGGATGAGAAAGCTTCATTTCAATTTTCTTAAATAATTTTAGAGTAATAGTGCATCCCTTTACCCTTTTTCATTGTACCTCTTTCAATGTTCACATGGAAAAACTTCTTTGGTTACAACTTCAACCACCTTACCCTCAATGTTTTTAAGAGTAGAGTTGACCTTTTGGTATGTCAAAAAATTAAGGAAAATGAAGAATATAGGACGTTGTGGAGTGTGATGATTTTGCAGGGCATGAAGGAGGGCTCATGTGATGACATGTACAAAGAGATGTCAATGTGAAGACTCTAGGAATGAGAGCTACAATGATATGTCAAAGTGAAGACTCAAGGACTTAAGTGGCAGCAAGGAAAAAGATGAAGGCTGAAGAAAAATAAAGAAGTTTCCAATATCATGGATGAGCCAAAATCAATGAAGTGAAGCCTTGGAAAGAAAAGCCCAAAAACTGAGAAGACATCTACAAGAAGTAGAAGACATCTTTACCGAAGTACAAAAGAACCATAGAAGACATCTTGAAAAAATAGTAGATGTCTACATGTAGACATCTCTTTGAAGATTTCTTCCTTGGGTATGAGACATCTATCCTAAATTTAGGTCTAAATAGTGAGACATCCCAATTTCAAAGAAGACATCTTCCCTAGCCGTTAGATAGCCATTGCATGAATTCCAAGGTGGTTTTGGAAACATCAAGGCTATAAGAAAACTTCACTCTCTTGGGGAATGTGCAAGAAAGTGTCTATATCAAACTATAATTGGGAACTACATATTGTTGAATTTGTACCTCATTGTTTCATCATTTGTATTATAGTAGTAATTATATTATACTATTCTTCAAAGTACAAGGACTAGCAAATTAGTCACATCCTACCTTTGTAATTTTTCTCTTTCTTGTTGCCCCATTGGGGTTAATGTGCTTCTTGTAAGAAGGCATCGTCATTGAGCTTGATAGGATCTTGGTGGGATTGAGTGGTTGGTGCAATGTTACAACACTCCAGAGTGGAGCTTAATTTGTAAATGTTGTGGGATCCTTGAAACCACATTCTAAGCTTTCCAGGATCCTATTGGGATTAAGTAGTTAGTGTAGTGTCATAACTCTCTAGAGTGGAGCTTAGAACTTGTACAAGGTGTGGTGCCCTTAAAACCACATTTTGAGAGGAACAAAGTTCAAAGGTGTGCAAGTGATCTACCCTCCAAGTGTGGAGTACCCAAGTTGGGAAAGCATGTAATTTTTGATGTGGTTTTTGTGATGATTGATTTTTAATGGGGAACTTATTCATCCTTCCCCTCTCCATGCCACCCCCACACACTCCACACAGCACCCCCCCACCTCCCCCCTCCCCC
>MNCI01003412.1:59177-73624 GCA_015680685.1 Gnetum montanum | reverse complement strand
CCCCCCCCCACTAATCCCACCCCATTTTCCCCCCCTCCTTCTAAGTTCAACAATCCTCAAGTGATATCAAAGAAGTTACTCTTGTGCTCTACATCAATCTCCCAAGAGTGAACATGGAAGGGGCTATCAACGGAAGACACATCTAGACAAAGAAACTAATATGCCTCATCAATTATTATTCTCAATTCCTATATCATATTTATTCCAAACATAAATCTCTCACTTCCTTTTTTACATTCAGAAATAGAGAAGACTATACAAGTAAGATTGATAAAACTCATCTAAATGATATTTCCCTTAAAGAAAGGTATCAGGTGTTTTGGCATAAAGTTCTTTCTTTTCAAAATTTTTCTATTGAAATAAAAGATTCTTTACATGTCAAGCAAATGAAAATTATAGTTCTTAATGATGAATGTTCTTACCTCAAGAAAGAAAGCGAAGACCTTAAGGCTACGATTCAAAAACTAACCTATATGATTGAGCATATGAGTAAGAATCCTTTTGAAAAGCCTAACAGACAAAATCAACATGATGGATGTTTGAGAGACTCTACAAAAGAAAATCAATTTAGGTTTGGTAAAAAGCCAAGAATTTTAAATTTTTTCTTTTGTGGAAAATCTAGTCATATTCAAGCATATTGCTTTGCTAGGATGAAACAATACACTTTTTCTTTGCAAAAATAGCCTAGGACAGTTACTTTGCATGTTTGGAAGCAAAAAGAAAGGAAGCCTAAAATGAACTTGATGGCTCAAATAACTCTCTTTGATGACAATCTAGTATGTCATATATTGATAGTGGGTGCTCAAGGTACATGAAAGCTGACAAATCCTACTTCACCCACTTCATAGAACAAAATTGCGAAACAGTCACTTTTGGAGATGACATGGAGGCTCCTATAACATGTATTGGTACCATAGGAGGAAAATCTAAAGGTCTTCCAACTGTAAATAAATTTTTCCTTGTTAATGGATTAAAACATAATCTTCTTGTTGTTAGTTAACTTTGTAATTCTAATTTCAATGTTACTTTTTCAAAAGCAACTTGTAAAATACAAGATTTAACCATTGGAAATGTTGTGATAGAAGGATCTAGAAAAGGAAATGTTTACATAACTATTTTTGGAAATGATTCTAACCTTGAATCCAAGTGCTTAGTTAATTGTACAAATGATCCCTGATTGTGGCATTGGAAGCCAGGTCAATCAACAAAGAAATTCTTCAAACTCTTGTGGCAAGGAAAATGGTTCATGGGTTGCCTAAACTCAAAGACTTCAATCTAAATACCTGCAAAGCATGTTAGAAAGGTAAGAAAACAAGGGTAAGATTTGGTAAGAAAAATTGTAAATCTACCTCTAGATCCTTAGATCTTCTTCATATGGATGTGATTGATCCTATTCAAACTCTTAGCTTAGGAAAGAAAAGATATTTTTTAACTATTATTGATGATTACTCTTGCTTTACTTGGGTAGCTTTCTTATATCACAAGGATGAAGTATTTGATCATTTCTTAAGAATGTGTAACCAAATTCAAAAAGAAAAATGATATGGCATTAAAATTATTAGAAGTGACAATGGAGGTGGATTTACAAATTCAAAATTTGAGCAATTCTATCAAATAAAAAGAATACTTCATCAATTCTCTACTGTAAGAACTCCTTAACAGAATGGTGTAGTTGAATAAAAGAATACAATCTTGAACAATATGGGAAGAACTATATTGAATGATCAGAATCTTCCTCATCACTTCTGGGATGAAGCTCTCAACGCTACTTGCTATGTCTCTAACAAAGTATTGGTAAGAAAATTTAGCTCAAAAACTCCTTATGAATTGTGGACTAGTAAAAAATGCTTAGTAAGTTATTTTCATGTTTTTGGTTCAAAATGTTATATTCTAAATGATAAAGATAATTTAATGAAATCTAATCCAAAAATCAATGAAGGTATTTTCTTGGGGTATTTGCTAGTTAGCAGGGCCTATAGAGTTTTTAACAAGAAAATGAATACTATTGAGGAAACCATAAATCTTAAAGTTCATGATCATGACATTACATCTCCTTAACCAGATGATGAAATTGTTCCTATTCAAAAGCTATCTAGTGTCACTCAAGCTCAAGTTGATAAGAACTCTAAAATTGATATTGATCATGAAGAGGAAAAAGAAGATGAATTTGATGAGAACTCCCTTAGTCAACCTAGGATGCCTAGACTTGGTAAAATTTACTCTCTCAATGATGTTATTGGGGAAGTTTAATATGGTATTCACATTAGAAGTCAAACCAAATAATTTTGTGCTTATTTAGTTTATCTCTCATAACTTGACCCCAAAAATTTTAAAGAAGCTAAAGGTGAAGAAGGTTGGATCTCTGCTATCCAAGATAAGTTAAATCAATTTGTTAGGAATGATGTATAGGAATTGATGCTTAGACAAAATCATAAATCCATTATTGGGACAAAATGGATCTTTAGAAACAAAACTGATGAAGATGAAACTATAATAAAAAAACAAGGCTAGATTAGTTTCCAAAGGATGCAATCAGTAGGAAGGGATTTATTTTGATAAAACTTTTGTTCCTGTTGCTAGACTAGAATCTATTAAACTCCTTTTGGCTTATGTTAGTAGTCAAAAGATCAATCTATATCAAATGGATGTAAAAAGTGCCTTTCTCAATGGAACCATACAAGAAGAAGTTTACATTGATCAACTTGAAGGTTTTATAGATCCCATCAAACTTGAGCATGTTTACAAAATCAAGAAGGCTCTCTATGGCCTCAAACAAGATCCTAGAGCCTAGTATGAAAGACTTTCTCAACATCTCATATCAAATGGTTTTGAAAGAGGTAAGGCTAATGTTACCTTGTTTCTTAGAAGGGAAGGTAGTAATCTTCTTATTATTCACATTTATGTTGATGATATTATTTTTGGTACTACTAACAACACCCTTTGCAAGAAATATTTAGATCTTATGTAGGTTGAGTTTGAAATGAGCATGATGGAAGAACTAAAAACTTTTCTTGGATTTCAATTCAATTAATCTAAAAAAGGTACTTTTATTTTTCAAACCAAATATGTCAAAGGTATCAGTCTAACTAATGTAAAGATAAAAAAATACTCCCATGGCTGCAAATTTTCAACTTACCATGGATGATCAAGGTAAGTTAGTTGATCATAAGCTTTATAGAGGCATGATAGGTAGTCTACTTTACTTAACTGCTAGTAGACCAGACATTGCTTTAAGTGTTGGAATGTGTGCTTGATCAAGCCAATCAAAAAGAATCTCATCTTATTTAAAAGGTACTACTAACTAGGTCCTTTGGTATCCAAAGGACTCTCCTCTTGAACTGAGTGGATATTGTGATGTAGATTGGGCAAGCTATTCGGATGATTATCAGAGCATTAGTGACAATTGCTTTTTTCTAGGACAAAGCCTTATCTCCTAGACTACCAAAAAGCAAACCTCTACAACACTTTCTATAGCAGAAGCTAAATATATCTTAGTTTGAAGTTTTTGTACTCAACTTCATTGGATGACAAAAATGCTTAAAGATCTAGGTGTCCAATCATAATCTATGCCTATCTTTTGTGACAACAATAGTGCTATAAATATGACCAAAAATTCAATTTAGCATTCTTGCACCAAACACATTAAAATTTGTCATTGCTTTACATGCAAGAATACTTAACGGAGACATGTCAAACTAGAGTTTATTGGAACTGCCAATCAACTAGCTAATGCTTTTAGAAAATCCCTTGAGAAACAGTGCTTAACTTCCCTATATAAAGATATGGGAATCAAACCTTTTCCTATCTAGTAATTCCTCTTGGTCTTGTAAGTTAAAATCAAAAAAATAATCAAGACTACAAAACCTTGGTATTTTTTTCTTCTTACACATGTTTAGGGGGAGTTTTTCCCCATTCCTTTTTTCTATTATCCAAAAGGGGGAGAATTTTCTATGTTTTTTTTATGACTTGGGAAATATTGAGGATATATGACTTCATGATTTCAAAAGACTACTAATCCATTTTCTCAAGTCTTGGGCATCACCAAAAAGAGAAGATTGTTGACCTTTTGGTATGTCAAAACATTAAGGAAAATGGAGAATATAGGATGTTGTGAAGTGTGATGCTTTTGTAGGGCATGAAGGAGGGCTCATGTGATGACATCTACAAAACGATGTCAATGTGAAGACTCTAGGTATGAGAACTACAATGAGATGTCAAAATGAAGACTTAAGGACTTAAGTGGGAGCAAGGAAAAAGATGAAGATTACTAAAAAATGAAGAAGTTACCAAGATTAGGAATGAGCCAAATCAACAAAAGGAAGCCTTGGGAAGCAAAGACCAAAAACTAAGAAGACATATACAAGAAGTAGAAGATGTCTTGATTGAAGTATAGAAGAACCAAAGAAGACATCTTGGAAAAATAGTAGACCTCTACCATCAAGAGAAGATGTCTACATGTAGATGTCTCTTGGAAGACATCTTCCTTGGGTATGAGACGTCTACCTTGAATTTAGATCTGAATAGTGAGACGTCTACCTTGAATTGAGATCTAAATAGTGAGGCATCACAATCTTAAATAAGACATTTCCCCTAGCTATTAGATAGCCATTGCATGAATTTCGAGGTGATTTCAAAAACATCAAGGCTATAAGAATACTTCATTCTCTTGGGGAATGTGCAAACTTTGTATGAAACCAAGTGTCAATATCAAGCTATCGTTGTGAACCACATACTATTGAATTTGTACCTCATTGTTTCATCATTTGTATTGTAGTAGTGATTATATTGTACTATGCTTCAAAGTACAAGGACCAAAAAATCAATTGCATTCTACTCTTTTAATTTTTCTCTTTCTTGGTTCCCTGTTGGGGTTGATGCTCTTCTTGTGAGAAGGCATCGTCATTGACCTTGACAGGATCTTGTTGGGATTGAGTGGTTGGTGTAGTGTCACAACACTCTAGTGCAAAGCTCAATTTGTAAATGTTGTGGGATCCTTGAAACCACATTCTAAGCTTGTTTGGATCCTACTAGGATTGAGTGGTTGGTGCAACCTCATAACACTCTAGATTAGAGGTTAGAATTTATAGAAGGTGTGATGTCCTTCAAACCACATTTTAAGAGGAACAAAGTTTGGAGGTGTGCAAGTGATCTACCTTTCAAGTGTGGAGTACCCAAGTTTGGGAACCATGTAATTTTTGGTGTGGTTTTTGTGATGATTGATTTTTGTTAAGGAACTTATTCATCCACCTCCTCCCCTCCTTTCTAAGTTTAGTGATCCTCAAGTAGTGATAGTCTTTTCTTCCATCGTGTCCCAAACTCAATTCACATAGTGGACTAATTCTATCAAGGCCTTATTAGTTCTAATCTGATCTTCTACTAGGGTCTTAACTATAGTGGGAGGTTCAGTAGTACCTTCAATATTTTTGGCCTCTTCTATGCATGATGAATCGTGATTATATTCCTTAGTTAACTATCACTTCCAACCACTCACCTTCCATGCTAACAATGGTTTCTTTGATTTGGACCATAAACTTTTTATGTTCTTGACCCATCATGTACATGTTCACATGCTCTCTTGTTTTCTATTTTAACCCTTCTACAATGTGCATTAATTTCTCTCTTTGGGCAAACCCATGATTCAAATAGTGATGAGCAATTTTAATATACCTCTCCAAGGTAATGTTAAGAGATTCATGGGCTTCTTCTCTCCATCCAACCATCTCTTTTTGGATCTTTGAAATTTGGGTATAGGTCTAAAATTTTATATAGAATATTTTGACCATGTTTTTCCATCTTTGAATCGATGTGGAAGGCAAGAATTTATACTAAGTTTCTGCATGCTTGATGAAGGTAGAGGGGAGGGGGAATAACCATAACTTCTACCAATCACTCACATATGGAGATAGAAATTTTTTTCAAAGTCTTGCATATGGAGATGTTGGCACATCAACCATGTTGATTTGTTTGATTTTTCTATCATGAACATGCTCCCTTGAAATGCATATAGCTTTTGTTAACTCATGATAGTCACCCTAGTCAAACAAAGAAGAATCATCATCACCACCACCAAATCTAGAAAATTGCAAATGTTGGAACTTTGAAAGGAGGTCATGATTGTGAGCTACACATGGATTGAAGGTACCTAATCATGGGCCTTCATGGTGGGTTGGCCCTTTATCTTTATTTTCTATCTTAGATTATTTCTCCCCATCAAAATGATAAAATGAGAAGCTAAATCCAACATCTTCTTTCAACATTCAATCCTAACATCTTCTTTCAACATTCTTTCAACATGTATAAAGGCCCATAGTCATCGAACATAGGATCATTAGCTTTGTATGATGTACATTCATCTTCAAGCCCCATGTTGATCAAGGCATCAATGAGATCATCTGGTGCAGGCAAAACCTAGTCCCTTGAAAACCAACCATGAGCATCTCTCCACCTTCCCTACTTATCTTGGTAATAAGCTAGTATAACTAGTGAAAGGATCTTATCATTTGAATACTCAAAGATGATAAAAGTCCTTCATCTTTTTGGTACATTATCAAAGGCATTTGATGGGCTATTAGAACTATCTGCCATCTTGTTTACATCCACAACCTATACACATAACATTAAAAATACACACTGGATTTGAATAAAAGTTAACATCAACTATGTGAAAGTATTTCCAAACAATTCACCAACACCCTTCTCAACAATAGCACTAATGATAGGGGTCTTGCTAGTTTTTGACTAATGGGATTTATCATATAAATTGTAGTACAATTTGGTTGTAAGCTTCAAGGATGATGTTCAGTGAATTATCAAGAACACTCATGTATATGGTTGCACTCAAGAAAGATAAAAGATACTATAATACACATGATACAATTATAACTCATGTTGCCATGGGAAGAGAGATAAATAATTTTATGTTTTACAATTTTTATGACTATAAAAAATAAATAAACAATAATAAACACACATGTATTACAATCCCTCTTAGGGATAGATGTAATGCTTATGTTACAATTCCTCAAGAGGATAGGTGCAACATCACACACAAAATGTAAATAAAATAGCTCCTAGTCATAACCTCACTAGCCCAACACCATGTTGTCTAGTTGTGACCTCCTTGGATAATGATGAATCATCACAGCTTATTAAAATAAAAATAAAATAAATATTTATATGTTTTTGATGTTTTAATGTTTAAGGCATCCATGGTAGAAATGAGGAAAATCATAAGCTTTATTTACCACATAGAGTCTAGCCACATTTGTAAAAGCAATGACTCAAAACACACATAAAAAAATAGGGAATGAATCACTTGCCCAAGGAAGGAAGAGCTATTCACAAGACACCAAACACCAAAATCCAAAATAAATTGCTTAAAATCAAGTTGTTTCATGTGAGAGATCATCTTAGATATTTATAGTTTTTTCAACATAATGGTAGGAGTTTACTAGAGTCCAAGCATTAAAAAATCTCTATTAGTGTAGCTTAGGCATCCCAAAAATACACCAAAGGAGGAGTAGATGCAAAAGGCCCAAACTTGGATACCAAGGAATATGCATCAACATTGTTACACTAACACAGGGCATGCACTAAAATAGTAAAGTTAGCACATCCGTGCCTTCTCAAACTTTTTTAACTTTTCCTAGATGAAGCCAAGACACCAGGGAACATGCCAAAAGCTTATAAGGATCTTTGAAGAAAGCTAAAAACATTACAAAAATCCTAAAATAACCACCAAACCATTTTGGGATAGGTCAAATTGTTGGACTTGGTTTAGTCCTTTGAGCATGTTTGGTTTTTGGATCTTTTGGCTGTATGAAAATGTCAAAACATGTTTTGCATTTCTCCACTATCAACATTTGGTTTTTCATGCTTAAGTGATTGTTTTATGTCTAGATAATTCCATGATTGGTTGTTTTCTATGTGTTTGGATGATGGAGCTAACATTGAGTTTATGGCTAGATGAAGCTGGGTTCCCTAGAGATCATTTGATGATTAACCCACATTATAGAGTGCACAAGTATGAATCTTACTATAAGCCTCGTATTGTAGGAGTGGGTAATCCATGGCTCATTGATTTTTTTGATTTTGATACCTCTAGAACATTAAAGGAGATTCCCCAAGAGATGCCTCTAGCACTAGCAAGTTTAGAACCTCAGAGATGATGCCCAACAGGATTGCTTGAATTCATTAGGACTAATAATAAATCTATGCACATGGTAATTTGACATTTTTTTTACATACATTTTGATTTAGAAATTTGAAAAAGTTCACATAACAACTTTGTCATACATTTAACACTAAGTATGGTGTGTGCTAACCTCCTTGATTTTAGGTTGATTGGGTGAAGTGAAAAAATGGTCAATATTAAATCTTTTGAATGATTTATGGATATTTAAATCCTTACTTAATAAATTATCTTAGATGCTTGACATTTCAAATGCTTGGATTTATTTTGCACTAATTTGTTTGTAGGCTACCATGCCCTACCTAGCCACCATGAGACTTGTCCTCAATTCAATCGAAGGAGGGTGCCAAGGTTTCTCACTTAATAGAAACTGATATTTTGTTTTTATATATAGGTTTTCATGGCTAGGGAGATCATGGAGAGCATTTGGTATCATTATTTATTTTTAAAATGAATGATGAAGTTATATTTAGCATATGAACCTTATCTATCAAACCTTATGTAGATGTTTATTAATTTGATTTACATGCTTAATTATTCATAGAAGACCTTTGTATGAATTATGATATATTTTTTATGATGAATATATTTATCACATTTGAGAATTTTAAGAATTCTATTTATGAGATGTATTTTACTAGCAAATTATGGAATTTTATATTTATTGGTGCATATGAGATTTTATATCATTAGACATTAAATTTTGAATTGCAGGTGTATATATATTTATTTTTATATTTACCATTATAGAAATTAATTTATTCTTATTTATCTTTCCATTACTTAATCTCTTAACTTTACCGTAAATCTCCTTTTCGCTTCCTTTCACTACATTGGATTGATTTGATTTCATTATTCTATCATGTGTAATATTTTGTTAGGGGTTAATCCCCAATGTAATGCTCTCCAACCTAAGGCTAGAAAGGAGGGTGTTACACTCCCCTCCTAAACTCTAGGGTATCACATTTGATTCATAGTTAGTATCAGAGTTTAATCTCTTAAATACCAAATTAACCTTCATCAAGAGTTTGTGCTTGTTCTGTCATGTTTTTTATAGGTGGATAATTATCTTACAAGTATTCATTCTTTGATGGGTCAAATTATAACTACTGAAAGACAAGAATGACATATTTTCTATAATCTATGAAATTTGATATTTTTCCCCTAGTTAAGTATGGATATCTAGGTCCCATGAAAGTTCACACAACACCAAGGAGGAATTCTTATACAAGACCAAGAGACATCAGCAAGTGCATTAATGAGAAAAAGAGTATGCATGTGACAAATGCTAAGGCCATGAATGTATTCTATTGTGCTTTTTGTGTGGAAGAATTCAACCAAGTTATTTGTAGCAAAATAGGCAATGGGATTTGGATTTGTCTTGAAACTATACATGAGGAGAACACTTTAGTAAAACAATCCAAGGTACAAGATCTTAATCACAAAATTGTGCATCTATAAATAAGAGAAAATGAAATCATAAATAAGTATTTCTTTAGAGTTACTAAAATTGCAAATACTCTCAAAATTCTTAGTGAATATTGTTTTTATTTCAAAATTTATGAACAACTCTTCGAAAGCCTACCTAAGAAATTTCATACCAAAGTGACAACCATTCTTGAAGTAAGGGACATCAATCTTATGAAAGTTGATGAGCTTCAACGTAACTTATAAACATATGAAATGTCTCTTCAAGAGAACAATGATGTTGGATCATCAAAGTATAACATAGCCCTAAAATCTTTAAAGTATGTTGAAGATGTTGATTCAGATGATCTAAATAAGGAAGAACTGGCTCTACTAACAAGGAAGTTTGCCAAAAGTTTTTGTGAGAAAGTATAAAGGAAAGACATTCATCAATAAGGATAATAAGAAACCCAAAATTTAGTGCTAACACTATTATGGCTATGGTCACATTACATTAGAATTTCCAAGGAAGAAGAAGGGAAAAAAAAGGACAAATCCAAAGGTAAACAGGCTCTCTATTCTTGGGATGAATTAGAGAAATCCTCATTAGATTCAAATGCTAATAATTAATGTAACCTTATTCTCATGATGGCATTAGAAGAAAAAGATTAGCCTAATGAAGGAGTACTTAGACATGCACATGACCAGCAATAAAGATCAAGATTTCTTCATCATTGCAGCATTCACTTTGTTTATTTATTTATTTAATTATTATTTACTGCTTTCTTAATTAGTTTCTCTCACCCTTAAACTCACATTAAAACCACAGAATGAGTACGACTTGATTACGAGCATTTAAGTGTGACTACTTGGTAATCCAGTAGCGTACCTAGGATCTGTGCTTGGTAATCCCAATGGTAGTCATGCACAAAGTTCAAGATGTGTACAGATAATTAAGGAATGGATGCTCATTGCACTTAGGCTATATTAGATTCTCTTACCCTTTCTCTCCTAGCTTAGTTAATCTTACTTTCCACTACCTTCAGAAGTAGCATTAGTTTACGAACCATATCATACACTTCACTCTAGACTAAATCATACATGACAAATATAATACCAGTCCAGGTGGGAAGATAGTGAACTGTGACCTAAGGATAACTATCTAGGTGCCACAACTATTCGGTCTGCGGAGTTCAATCGGATCGCGCGTGTAACGCTCGTATTTGTATGGTTGAGTGTAGGGGTACCTTGCCACTCATCATTGGCGTCATTGCCAGGGACGGTGCTAGTTATCTAGATTAGTTATATCATACAAGATCGCTGTAAAGGAATTAATGATACATCTTTTAGAAGAAATAATTATAAAAAGTTTCACATAAATTCACACACAACTTCACAACAATGCCTCTCCTACAAGACTATAACAATGCCACACTTAGTAAGGAAGTTTGTTGGATAACCAATGAACTATATGACGATGAAGATTGGAGTACACAACCTCAAGTGGGGGTTTGTTATAAACATGAACAAAAACAACGTCATCCCAACACACGAAAGCATAACTTACAGGATGACGATGAACCTCTACTAGCCACTACAAGCTTAACACAAATACAAGAGGTCGTTCGAATCTCACATAGGCATTGTAAAGAGAGTCGTCTACCCAAGCTCGATTTAAAAAACTTTCCCAAATTTTCAGGAGGCTATGACTTAGATCTGCATGAACATTTACAAGCATTCTATGATGCCTGCACATGGAACAACATTGATAACGGTTGGCAAAAACTTAAGCTCTTTCCCATGACACTCGTTGGCCAAGCAAAAGTATGGTATAGATCATTAAAACCAAATTCAATATGACACTAGTCAACAATGGTAGAGGTCTTTAACAAAAAATATCAAACCTATGCAAGAGTGTCCACCCTAAGGAAACAAATCCAAGGATGGAAACAAGCAAAACAGGAACCCTTGGACATGGCCTTAGAAAGGTATTATGCACTGTTAAATAACTGTCCAAGCCATGGGTTTTCCAAGGAAAGACTAATGTACCATATCATTGATGGGCTACATAATGAAACAAGAGAGACCTTAGGAATGTATGCCCAAGTTCAATTATATGAACTACAAACCCATCAAGTCCAAGAGCTTATTAAGCGGGTAGCAAAAGAGGAAGGAGAAATGGCTAGATGGGAGAGTGTTGAAAAACATCAATGGGACCAAAATCTCAACTTAACAAAGGTCCATGATCATAAAAAGGAGAAATCAACCAATCTCAAGGTGAAAGAACCATCTTTGCCAGTACAACCATCATTAGAAGAAGTTGAGGCAAAGATCAATAAGATGTTGGAATGGACACATCAAAAGTGTGGAGAATAAATCAATCTTATTGGAGATAAAGTCTTGACAATCCAAGAAGCAAGACAAAATAATAGACAATGAGAAAGAAGGGATAAAGAAAATAAGAGCCCAACTACCAATCATACGTATGAATGTGACATATGCCTATACGATCACCCCAAGGGCACCTACCCAATATTGTTACATTTACACAAGCATTGGGGAAACACGTTACATCTAGAGTTCGTACAAAGATACTGTGTTCGATCACAATGGCAACAATCCCAATCATGGGGGAGACCACCACTGGACTGGAGACACCCTTCACATCATTTGAACCCAAATGCTTATCTTGTTCAACATCCTATTTCTCCAACTGGGCCAATGCACTTTATCTCACCATAGTACCATTCTCCTCAATACTATCATCCCATACCTTCAGCACAACCACCACCTTGTGCACCTTATACTCCTCCTAACTTTCAACATTCTCACTTTTTTCCTCCTTCCACAGTGCTACCAACTATTCCTAAGGTGCCCACACCATAGCAACAACCACTGAACGCTACTTGTGCTCCTATTTCTAATAACAGTGAGAAACCTCAGCAACATCAAAAGCACCCCTTCTTTAAACATGCCTGTAAGAAGGGACAACACAATTCTGAGGCCACTACATCCTCCAACTCAGCACAAGCTCAACACTATGGTTCACCCTTACCTTTGAACTCCATGCCTCATGTAACTTCATCAGGGCCACCAACTCACACTCCAACAACCATACGGCCCAATGAACACAACCATGGGAGGCATCATCTCAATCCTTGTATACCATCTTCCAGTCAGAAACATCATAGTGGGTTAACTCATTATCCGAGAACTACATTGTACAAATTGCCCCACTATGCTCACTATAATCAAGTGTGTGAAACTTGATGGGGTAAGTATGACTGAGCCCCAAGATTTCCAACATGCAAGGATCCCCGTCGTCAGTTATTAGTCCTTGCCATCCTCAACCGTTTAGCTATGAGGGATATCCCTCATTCTAACAACAAGAAGGATTAATAACCACTTTTTATTTTCTTTTATTTTACAACTTTTTATTTCCCAGTATTTCATTTTTTAACTTTTTGTGTTATCTTCTTTTTATCTTTTTGTGTTTTTGTCTTTTTACGTTTTTGTAAGTAATCTCGTCTATGAATAAAACACTCATGTGGATCGTTGATTGAGGTGTGTTGTATGTTATTAAGTCATGAGTGATCAATTATTTGGAATAGTGAGCCCATTACACCCACTCATCCACTCTACAAATAAGAGGTTCTGATTGAGGGTACAGTGATATTCTTGACATTTTTAAAACTTAAAATTAATTTTGTGTTCATTGTACCTAGAATGAAGAAGGATGGACCAAGAGGGAATGATTCAGGTGTGACATTAAGGGGACTTGTGGATTCTCTTTGGTGATGTCTATGGAAGTTATCATGCAACATGGTTGTACTAAGATCCTTATAGATCTAATGAAAATGGGAGTAAGAGTAATCAAAAGAGCACTCAAAAATTTAAACGCTATTCTAGGGGGTCCCACTGGAAAGACATGTACCCATGCCTAAAGGTTGGCGGCTTCTCTGGATTCAGTAAAGTGAAAAAAGAGAAAGAAAGAAGAAAAAAAAAAGAAAAGAAAACGGAAGTGCCACAAAACAAAAATCACTTCTCCCTTGTATAAAACACCAAGTGATCGTACACCTTGTTGTTATGGTACTCTTGTAGTTGTTCATCATGGGATGAAACAATGCGATGTCACTGATTAGAGGCATGGACTTGGTCCTAATCTTGGAATGATGGGGTAATGACACCTTAATCATGCTTTACACACAGGATTCACTATAACTTGGGTTAGTTACCTCATGTCCCAATCTCTACGACCCCTTTCTATAATTCATCTCACCTCATTGTTCATGTAATTGTAGTTCATGTCCTATATAGCATAGAATTTTCATCTCATTCCAGTGATAATTACATGTGTGTGTTTTGTGGAGTTAGTGTGGATTACATTTAAACCTTCTAGTGCCGATGGACACTTTAAGTGTGGTTACACAAGGGCATTATAGGTTGAAACCTGCTTTGGGGAGGACCCACTTGTGTAATTTCTTTGTAATATTCACTTATGACATAGATCACACACACCATTTCTTACCCTCAGCATAATTTTTTATAATGTTCTTTCCCTACTATTATCCCTCTCAATTTCAACATTCTGATGTACCATTACACACCCTTTTTCTTAACCATCCAAGTTTTTATTGATAAAATCCACACCATCATCATTAATGGTGCCTTTCGAATTAATAAAATTTCCCTAGAACATCTTCATAATAGCCAGTGTCCTCCATTTACAATGTTAATTTCAAAATAACCCTTTAAAAATTTGGTATTTTCATGGTATCTCATGTCACTAGGGACGTGATATTGCATACACGATATCGCGTTGCCGTAACCTATAAATAGGTTACCCCCC
>MNCI01003412.1:0-59167 GCA_015680685.1 Gnetum montanum | reverse complement strand
CCCCTCACAACACTTAGCATCATTTTTTCATTCACACGGGGGGAGTTTTTGAAATTTTTCTCTGCGACTTGCAATTGAGTGACCCTTGCTTTTCTACTCATATCTCACTCGCTGGTGCTCCGATTTTTATTTTGTTTGAACCTGCTTGAACCCGGAGTGTTCAACTTAGTCGTGGGGGAGGGACACTTGCTGAAAAGTGCCTAACCTTTTTGAAATTTATGATCACCCAACAGACATCATCTAGGGTAATTAACTATAACATATAGAATATTTGTGCCCAAAATCATTTAATCCTTAGGTATACTAGGAAATTAAAATTGAAAAAACCACCTAAGTAGAAGGAGATCCATTATTACAAAATTTTGAACAAGATCACATAGAGATAAAATAAGATCATTAATTAAGGCAAGTAGTAAGGTATAACTCAATTTCAAAAACAACCTTACTAACGCTTGACCTATGTGATTACAGATGGCCCCGAAACGTGGACAACAGGAAGGTCCTACCCAAGGTGGAAGAAAATGATCTCCGAGAGGTGGAAGACAAGGACCTGCTAGACAACATGCAGAATAGGAGGAGCAATCATTCAGCATTCATCAAGATGAACCTCATACCAGACAGTCTGGGCAGGCAGAAGGAGGAGCTGCTGCTATGCCTGAACCGAGACAACAACTCACGTTGCCCCAAGATTCTGTTCAGGCTATCCATGAGAAGTCCACATTCGTTGTGGTAATTGTGGAATTGAACTTTGAATCATTGGCAGAGTTCACTCCTGAGGCCATTAGGGATCACCTCAAAGGATCTCCCTTATGACCTATCCTCTTCGAAAGCAGTTCCTGGTACCTAGGAGAGACATACCAATTTTGGCACAATAAGGAGCAAGGCACCACTATTAATATTTGTGGTGTGACAGTTGACTTCTCTGCGTAGGCCATTTCAGAAGTGTTAAATCTTTCGAATATAGGTCCCAAGGTTGCTCAGTTATCTACCCATTCAAACCTCGATGTGCAAAAGGATTGGTTGGAGAAGGCTTATGGCAGAGATAAAGCATTTGGTGAATTGACGATGGAAGAGAGGATTTACTTCAAAATTGGAACATATCACCTCTTCCCCACAAAAGGCTTGAAATGAATATCAATGTATGCGGCTAGAGGATGTGCAGTGTTGATGGGAAAGTTTAACACTAACCTACCCCATCTATATTTGACGGAGATCTTGAGGCAGTTCGAAGAATGAAAGATAGGGAAGATGGCATTACTTTTCCCTTGTCTTATCAGAAGGCTTTGCCAACGTGCTAGTATTCAGGGATACACTAATGATGTCCTCTGAAAAGCCCAAACTGCTTCATATGCTAAATTGCTAAAGGCGCCAGCTCTAAGGAAAAGCATTGGTGAAGAGTGGGGACCAAAACAAGAAGAAGAACAGATGGTTGGACCAACTACAACCCAACTTGCAAGACCCAGCCAACCTCCAGCCATAGGTCCTAGCCAAGAATAAGAAGTAGGGCCTAGCACAAGCTAGGATCAATCGCCGCCACAAGAATACAGACCGTCGATGAGCCATCTCAGGGCCATCGCTGAGACAGTCAGTTGGGGAAGTCATGATGATGCAAACCTCTTCCACGTCATCGATGATGCCATTCAACCTATGGTTTCATTAGATTTCACAAGGGGGGAGGTATCTATTCAAATAGAAGGAGGGGAAAGTAGATAGTTGCAATAGATCTCAAGGAATGTGGCATCTTTCCAGGTGCAGGTAGAGACTAGTGAAGGGACCACCGTGGTGGTCATGAAACACCAGAATGTCATGGGAGCTGCAGAAGTGGTTGTACATCACATCAAAGAATCCTTTAACATACCTGTTGTTCCACCGGCAGATATCTCAAGAGCACGCGATGCTCAAACCTTAGCCGAAACCTCAATGACTCCTGCGGAACATGAGGATGCGCTTGATCGATTGCTCCAAACAGGGCAAGTAATGATGTCCCTATTTGACATCCCTCAGGATGTTATAGTAATTCAATCAAACCTCATTTCCACAAAGGAGAAGCTAGTCTTATCTGAAGTAAGGGCCGAGCATGATGAAGCTAAAGTGTAGAAATTGGAAGAATAGCTCATGGCCTTACAAGCAGCACAGCGGGACCCTCTACAATTTGTTCCCACAAACTAGCTAGATAACTTTAGAATAGAGCAACTAACCAAATTGATAGTAGAGAATAAAAGGGTGGCAGATGAAAAGGAGAAGGCTGTTTGGGATGCCTATGTAGCATAGGCGTGAACTCATGCGCATCTCAAGGCACTCAAGACCTTAGAAGAAGAAAACAAGCAGCTGGTTGCTGACAACCTTCGATTGACCATCATAGAAAAGCAAAAGAACATTCTCAATGAACACTTTCATCAATTACGAGAGCAATTTATCCAGGTCAACCAGGATATAAGCCATTTAGCCAGAGAAAATTGAACCCTCTCGATGGAGTAGGTATGTGTCATTCATCAAAAGTCAACGATTGAAATAAGCGTGTGGCAGAATGAGGCTAAACGACATGAGAAGCTGAAGGAGCATTTTCGCGATTAGGTGGGGATGTACAAAAAAATCTTGAAGAAGGATATCCATTTGGCCAAGGCCCAAATCAACACTATCAATGCTCAACACACTAGCTAGTGGGCCATATTGGACACATATGCCTTCACCCACCAGGCGAAAGTTAAGAATCGAGACCTGCAGATTCAATATCTGATAGAGTACATGGAGTTGACAAACCTGAGATATGCCAACCTTGCCATGTTAACAGTAGGGAACCCAAGGTCAGAGCTCGAGCAGCAGGTAGCAACCACCCACATCAAATATGAAGTAGAATTTGCAGAACACAAGAAGCTGTTGGAGAAACTGGAAGTTGCAAATTCTGAACTTGAGGTGGTAAAAGCCATCTACTAGGGATAGAAAGATGTTGCAACTGATTTGGCTCGATGGCTAACAGACCTTCACAAATACAAAGATAAAGCCAAAGCCTATGAGGAGGAATGACGAGTGTTTGTGACATGGTATGTCAAAGCCAACCAAATGTTCCCACAACTACCCTATTTGTGGGAAGTGTTGACTCTGTCAAATATTGGAACATTAGCATGGATAGCATAAGACCCTCAGACCGAAGAGGAGAAGCTCTAGACCATACTTGAACTCCATCAAGCTTCAAAGCCTGGAGCACATGACAAAGGAAAAGTGCTAATGGAGGAGCCACCGCCACTAGGAACTACATGAGTTCCAAATTTTTGTAGTTGTAGCACTTTTCTGTGTTGTGTATTTCTTTTGTTTTCTTCCCATACTACAGCATCATTTCATTTTTTCCATCTAATAATCCCATACTTATTCACTGTGTAATCACTGTAACTCAAGGACAAGTTTTCATTCAGTTGTGGGGGTATGATGGGACATGATATCACATGGGCCACGATATCGCGTACGTGATATTGCATCGGTTGCGATATCGCGTACGTGATATCGCATCGGCTGCGATATCGCGTCTTCCCCTACAATATCGCATACATGATATCGCAGTCCACCACTATGTCTATAAATAAGAGGCAACTCTCCCTTGTTTCGCATCTAGTTTTTAGATTGTAGCTAGACTCTAGTAGTTTTATCCCTTCAAAGTTAGAATATTTTTCCAGTGCCTACCCGCAGTGTGGTGAATGTAATTATATGGCATCCTTATTCAAGTGTGATGTACTTGGGCACACACATGATTGGCAATAAAGATCGAGATTACTTCATCATTGCAGCATTCACTTTGTTTATTTATTTATTTAATTGTTATTTACTACTTTCCTAATTAGTCTCTCTCACCCTTAAACTCACATTAAAACCGCGGAATGAGTATGACTTGATTACGAGCATTTAAGTGTGACTACTTGATAACCCAGTAGCGTACCTAGGATTTGCGCTTGGTAATCCCAGTGGTAGTCATGCACAAAGTTCAAGATCTGTAGGGATAATCAAGGAATGGATGCTCATCACACTTAGGCTAGATTTTATTCTCTTACCCTTTCTCTCCTAGCTTAGTTAATCTTACTTTCCACTACCTTCAGGAGTAGCATTAGTTTAGGAACCACATCATACACCTCACTTTGGACTAAACCATACATGACAAATATAATACTAGTCTAGGTGGGAAGACAGTGAACTGCAACCTAAGGATAACTGTCTAGGTGCCACAACTAGTCCGTCTGCGAAGTTCGACCAAATCGTGCGTGTAATGCTCATATTTTTATGGTTGAGTGTAGGGGTACCTCGCCACTCATCACTATGCCAAAAAGTATTAGTTGATTTTTAATTCTTTCATTAAACTTCAAAGTATATGCATAAAAAATGAAAAGAAAGCTTCATGAACAAGAATTAAAGCTAGAAGCTCAAGCTACTAAACTCCAAGAGAAATAGACTCTTCATGGTGATCTTCAAGCTAGATGCAATTTCTTCCAAAAGTGCCTTCAAGAAAGGGATATATAACTACAAGAAAAGAAGGAAGAAATCAAGAATCTCCTTAAGCAATTCAATGACTCTCAAGATACTATTGGACATTAGATCCAAGAAATTGCAAGCCTCAAATGTGATCTTGAGAAATTCATCCAAGGGACAACCAATTTAAACATGATGATGGGGAAAGTAAAGCAAGTTGGAGACAAATTAGGCCTTGAGTACAAGCCTACATAATCCACATAGAGAGAACAAGGTAAATGGAGTTATTTGCTAAGGTATGAATTCCTCTCCAGAAATTCATATATTCAATGTTAGTATTTCTACAATTATGGGGATATTTAATGTTTTTTCCCATAGAAGTCTCTTTACAATTATGATAATATGAGATTTTCAAGAACTAACCAAGATAGATACAAGATAGATGAACAAAAGCCCAAAGTAAGAAAGGTGTGGGTTCTAAAGAACATGATACATCAGACATATATGAACAAGTTAGAATCACAAGGGAAACCACCCACCTTTTGGTATCTTAATAGTGTATGCCCAAGACATGATTGGGAATAGGTTAGGATTTATCTTTCTTTCAAGTTATGATGGTGAGAGTCTTACCTTTGAAGACAACAAGGTATATGTCAAAGGAAAAGGTATGATTGAAGGTAAGAATTCTCATAGAATTGATAACGTACTTTATGTTGTAGGATTAGAGCATAGCTCATTAAGTGTTATGATGGTAAGTGTGTATTATTTCAAGCTAACTATTACATCATTAGAGATTCTAAAACTAATGAGGTAATCCTTACTAGATACAAATCATGCAATGTTTATATCATTGATAATTGTAATTTAAGTAGGTATACTTTGAAGTATTTAATTAGTAAATTAGAGGATAGCTGGCTATGGCATAGAGCCTTAATAAGATTTCTAAAAATTAGGTTGTTAAAGGACTATCCAACATCTAATCCAAGAAGGATAAGGTATGCAAAATATGCCACAAATTTAAACAGAAATCCATATCCTTTAAAACTAAAAATGACATTACTACTAAACACCCTCTTGAATTATTACACTTAGATTTCATTGGACCTACTAGAACTTGCAGCATAGATGATAGGATATATTTTATTGTGATTGTTGATGATTACACAAGGTTCACTTGGGTACTTCTATTAACTCATAAGGATGAAGCATTTTATCACTTTAAGAAACTTTGTTGCAAGTTACAAAGAGAGAAAGGATGCCTAATTAAGAAGATAATGAGTGATCATGAAGGAGAATTTAATAACCATGCATTTGAGGAATATCATGACAATAAAGGTATTGAGCACCAATTCTCAGTTCCAAGAACTCCATAACAAAATGGAATGGTTGAACGTAAGAACAAAGTGTTGCAAGAGATGGCTAGAACCTTACTTCATAAACAAATTCTTCCATAGTCTTCTTGGGGTGAGGCCATCAATACTGCTTGGTATCTATCAAATCGATTTTTTATCAAGCCCAAGGCCACCAAAACGCCATTTGAACTCTATCATGGTAAGAAGCCCAACATAAGCTACTTCAAGGTTTTTGGTTGTAAATGCTTTATTTTGAAAAATAAAGAAAAGCTAGGAAAGTTTGATAATAAAGTTGATGATAGAATTTTCCTTGGATATTCATCTACTAGCAAGGCTTATAAAGTTTATAATAAATTCATGCTAACGATTGAGGAAGTGATCAATGTAGTTTACGATGAGATAGATCCTAGCTTGATCCACCAAGTTCAAGATGATGATGATAAAGAAATTTCATCACAACTTTCTTGCAACCTTAAGGAGAGTCCAAAAGAGGAGGATTAATAAGTTTCCTCTACTTCTAAAACTTCATCAACTCATTGGAGGTATGTTAGAAGTCACCCCCTTAGCCAAATTATTGGAAATTATCAAGATGAGGTGAAAAGAAGGAGGCTACAAGAATTTTGTGATTTGCCTACTTGCTTTCCCAAATTAAACTTAATAGCATTGATGAATCTTTAAACAATGAATCATGGATTCAAGCCATGAATGAACAACTCAATGAGCATAAAGTTATTGGCACAAAATGGATATTTAAGAACAATATAAATGAAGATGGGATAGTTGTAAAGAACAAGGTAAGATTGGTCGCTAAAGGTTACAGTCAACAAGATGGAATTGACTGTAAGGAAACATTTACACCGATTGCACGATTAGAATCCATTGGGATTCTACTTGCCTTTGTTACCCACAATAACATCATGCTATTTAAAATAAATGTGAAAAGTGCTATTCTCAATGGAATAATTCAAGAAAAAGTTTATGTGGAGCAACTACTAGGCTTTGAGGACCCTCACCAAAAGGATAATGTGTTTAGACTAAAAAAGACATTATATGAACTCAAGCAAGCCCCTAGGACTTGGTATGAAAGGCTATCACAACATTTGATCTAAATGGTTTTGTAAGAGGCTCTTATAAATAAAATCATGATAAGGATATTCAAAGGGTTACCTTGTTAATAGCACTATACATTTTTGTAGAATAATAATGATAATAACTAATGAAAATCAAGATCAACACAACGTTTTCTTTACTTGACTAACCTAATGCACAATATTAAATTTAATATTGAAAAATCTTGGCATAAATTGTTGCAAAATATTATATAAGTACAATATAGCTTAGGTCATAACTTATCTGAAAAAAGGATAAGAAAAATAATATTCACATTATTTAATGAATTAAATACATCAAATTCCATACAAGAGATGTTTCTTGTTGTAATCAAACAATATTCACAAGATAAAATTTGACATTTAATAAGTCTGTATCAATTAATGCTACAAAGAAGTAACACCATAATACTAATCATTACTATCAAGTCAATCCTAAAATTCACATCACTTGGCTTGTTGACAATAATCATCATCATCATCATCATCCTAACCTTTTCCCAAACTATTATTTGGTGGGCTTTGTAGAGGAAAAATATTCTAAAGTGATTCAAAACTATATGATAGGAGCTACAAGTAAAATTAGAATAGCTATTTAAATTTATGTTTGATTTTGTAGTCATATATGCACTTAGCATTATTTACTATTGTTAAAGGTGACTTAACAAAGGAAATGCAAGATGAAATTTCTTAACGTATGATATTGTAGATGATATTGTGTTGGTGGATACAATTAGAGAAAATATTACTTTTAGAATAGAAATAAGCCAAAATATATGAAATACAATTTTAATAAAAAGGTAAACAATGGTGAAATCTAACCTCTTTTTGTTAACTTAATTATTATACCACTATGCTATCCATTTATGGAAAGATGCGTGTGAAGGAGCTCGTCCTATCACTAGTATTCATTAACACGCAGGAAAGTGCATTTACATAGCAACCAGACCCAAAATTTTACATGAATATGGATTAAGGAGAACCAGAGATTTTGCTCCAAACTCAGAGTCTAATGGCTACACGTCACGAAGAATTAGTTAAATGCTCGGCAAATTCAGGGACTACACGAAAAGAAATAAAATGTGAACCCTCGCGTTGGTTGCGCAACAAATACATTTAACACATCCATTTTGAATTTTTGTAATGGTACAAGATATATTCATGTGCTTTTATTCAGTTTCGTTTGAAATGAAACGTCCTACATAATTTCTACATTCTGTCCGCTGTTGTGTCTAACACCCAACAGCTTGAAATTTATTTGCAACATATGCTTGAAGACTAAATGTAGACGGAACATTTTGTTTAGTTGTGAAAACAGGGATAGACTGATTTTAAAATAACACATGAAGATATTCCACAACATGTTTCTAGTTGACTTTGATATTGGCATCTTGAAGAATGCCCAAGTTTTAATCTTCTCATATATGTTCATAGCTTCCTAACCATTGAAATGTAAATGAATTTTCACATCAATAAAATGAATGTAATACATAAACCTCTTACAACTGCAATAAAATGAATGTGCTACATAAACCTCTTACAACTGCACTTGCTCTGTACAATCTATCGTACTCATGCGTGTAGTAAGTGTATAAATGAATGCAATAGGAAAAATGATGGATTCCATAGTTTTCTAAAGGGAAAAATGGAACTGGAAAAATGACACATGACATAAGAAAATTTACAGGGAGTGCTCACCACCAATTGGCTTTCATAAGAATCCGAAAGAAAGGACAAAAATGGTGATGGAAATTAAACATGATAAAGGTAAGGAAACAAAAAATGTTCTGCCTAATTGGCATGCACTGTTTTTAGATGTTGCTGGTCCATTTGCAGAAGAAACTGGGCTGTAAGCTGTGTTTCCATGGCTAGTATTAGTAATCCAGGAAGGTTCTAATGTTGGAGAAACTGATGAAACAGTACTGGAGTTTGAAGGAGTATATCCTGAATTGTTGCTTGTTAAATCAAAACCTGAACCAAAAAATAATGAATATCATCTGAATAGGTTAAATGGATAGCTCTCACTTTATCAAGTGGATGATGAATGTAAATGTGAGAAGCTATGAATTATTGACCATTACGCTCATTTATATTAATGAATCTCATTTCACAGAAAACTAAAAGTACGATTATGTTGTAACAAAAAGGCTAAATTGTTTTTAAATGATGTAACTGCCGAACTTACAGTTAGCCTCCTTCCAACCCAAGGTACCATAGGTGCCCTTTTCTCGATCAAAGATGATTTGATAACCTCTCATAAAATTTTCTGCATTAAACATCGTTTGTAAAACAAGCTAAAAAGTTTAGCGTTGCTGCCAAAAATAATAAACAAAACAAAACAAAAAAAGCATTGCTATAAGAAAATTTCTCAAGAAACTGCTTTATTGGTAACCATAATACGTCAGTCTTTAATAAAAAGACATCTAAAGAGATTGTATGCCAGTTGAAAAGACTGATCTGTTGACAGGTTATTTTTCATTCAATTAATTTATTTCCAAATATAGAAGGAAAATTCAGATTGAGCGCATGCTTATTTTTAACATAGCAACATGATCAAACTAGAGCGTTTACTTTCTAAGAAAAGTAACTCATCAGTTCCTCATTTTGAAAGTAATCCATATAATAGATGTGCCAAATGCAACAAATAGTATCTCTAATTCAGACTGAATATTTTTCAATATTACACAAAATTAAATATCATCTCAAGTAATTTGATAGAAAGAGGAACACTGTAACAAAACTCAGTTTCCACTTTCCACTTTCCATATAAATGGGTAGAACCCCTAGTGTTGGATTTTATTATTTTCTGTTATTGTAATGCGGAGGTTGAAAGTGGCGGAGCCATTGTACTGAGCTCATTGATTTGACAATGAAGAAGCTATTATCTAGGTCCATGGGCTTGCCAGATCTGCATACATGTTAATTGTAGTGCATGACCCTTCCTTTTACTATTTCACACATCTCTGTTTCTGTTGCATTAAGATATCATTGTCTTTGTCTTTAAGTCGTCATAACTATCATCCTAACCTTGTCCCAACAATATGAGGTTGGCTACATGAATTCTAGTCCTCTAGTCATCTAACATGAACTATGTTCTAAGGTCCTTTTTCCAACTCATTCCCTTAAAATATTTGTAGAAGAAGCCTTTTCATGGACTTCTTTTCCAACATCTCAGACTTCTATACTAACTTTAAAGTCGAAAATTTATATGTCAATTATCAATCAGAACTGCCTGTTCCATCTGTTGCAATCGGAGTATGAAATAATATTTCAAACACAAAATGTCCTCTCCTTAAACATATTAAAACAAATCAAAATCAGCTTCCCGCACCATCTCACACAACAAAAAAACATTACTTAAGAGAACTATCTTCCATGTGACGGCCTAAATTTATGCTACAACCTAAACTATTCAGTCATTCAGTGAATGGATATAATAGATGTTAGGCTCTAACTAGATGTAGGTTTTATAATGAATTTTCATTTGATTTCTTCAAAATTGGTTTAACGATGTCACTGATGATGCTTTTGTTCTACTGCACAGCAATTCTAAGCCTTGCTGCAAGCAGTGATGCAGTTGGCTACCCAGCAATGCAGATCACCACGCAGCTTGTCACAAGTTCATCGATCTGGAATCAGGAAGAATGTGGGTCGAGACACTCATTAAAAGCTGTAATGGAGTCACGTCTTGTAGCAGAGCAATTCTTAGCTTTTTGCAAAATGAAGCATGACTAATGCTAGCGATTGCCATGCATGACAAAAATCAAAGACTTAATTCATTGGGAAACCAAGATCTATACAGCTAATGGCAACAAGGTTGAAATGACTTCAAATTATGTTGCTAGTGACAGCACAACTCAAAGCAGTGGCCATGATGGGAGCTAATACTGTTTTTGGAAAACTGGGGTCTGAAAACTGACTTCATGTTGTACATGTAAATGGCGACCATAGAATCATTAGGAACATATACACATACATGAGACATGATAGAGAATTAAGAAACATAGACATAAGTATAGAGAAAGATAAGGACAATTAAGTATCGTATAAGTTAATATTTGTTTTGAACATAGTTGCTTTCTCCTTTTATGAATTGTCTTTCCTAACTTAAATTTTTGGTAAATTTAGTGTTGTTGCTTTTTAAGTTTTATGTTCTTCACTTGTCTCTAATCCCGCTTTGAAGCACTATCCTACGGGAGTGGTATTACGATAAGTACAGATTTAGATACCCAAAATGATGAACAAAATTTTCCACTCTTCTCTTATTCTTGCAGCTACATTTTCTGAAGTGAAAATTGTGTCTAAAAGGAACTAAAAACCTGTTTTCATGATGAAGTTGTTCAAAATGCATCCTAACTATACACCTGTTTATGAATCAAAATACAAAATATCATATCTACATTTAAACAGAATTAATAAATATGAATTTTTAGTTGCTGAACTTACGACCAATGATCGATAAACTGGTGCTTGGACTTTGCAACACTGCTAAACAATAACCGAGAATGCTCCCCTTCTGCCAGCATTAAACAAGTGCTGAAAATGAATATTGGATTAAGTTTTCAAAATTTTAATGAAATGTAGGCTAAGATGCATGCCTGATCAACGACATAAACCCATGGATGAAAAACAGAGAATTTGCTTCCTCCAACATTCAGGGCAATCTTCTGAGCTGCATTCAAGCTTTGGTTTTCACTGCACATATAAACATAGAGCAATTATTTTTTTGAAACAAAAGAAAGGGCAGGCCCCTAACGTATAGGAATATTGAAACACTAGTCTATGGGAAAAAAACACAAACCTGCTTTGATAGCAATATTTAAAAGGAATGCTGTCACTAACAGTTAGATTTGAATCAGTTACCTGCGAATGATACTGCCACATTCAAAGGATATGAGTATCAAAAGTATAGAAAGTCAAGCATGCAATGGCGAAAACAAAACTAGAAATATTTACTCACATAAGATGTAAAGGTCTCGTATATTGAATCAGTGAAGTATGTAAATGATGTGCCCGAATCAAAAAGGGCTTCAAAATTGGTTTTGAAAGAAGTATTTCCGACAGAAATTTCTTGTATGCTTGCATAATATCCATGGTATTCTCCTTTGCTACAATGCAATTTAAATGTTAATGGACACTGAATTATTTTATAATCATTTGACCCTATGTTTTGAAATACGTATAAACTTTGCAGGTTACAAATGCAGGTAATTTATGAAAGCATTTACCTTGTTGTAAGCACAGTAAAAGGAGCTTCCTTTTGATCTAGACTTCCTTTCTCTCCAAAGACAAAACGCCCATAATCTCCAGTGTCTCCAGTATCTGGTATAGGAAAACACATAGAAAAAGAATTTGCCACAAGATTTGACTTGGATAGCATGGTAGGTACAGCAATGGCTTGCTTGCCAAGCCCAAGCAGCCCATATGAAACTGAGCTTTCCAGTAGCACACCACTTTGCACCATCCCACATCTGTCCAAAATATGATACCAAAGTTAAGCAGAGATGACTGCTCTAATATCTATACAAGTTTAGCTTCTATATGTTACATATTTGATTTGAATCCTCCAAATTGCCAGTGATAGGCTCTTTCTGATTTTCATTGGGGTAGGAAAATCATCATTTAGAAATGGAAATAATAATCGGCTAAGAAATTATGTAAATAGTAATCTAAATGGCTGTGCAAAAAAATGGAAAAAATAAGAAGTTTGTTTGCCTCATTACTGATAATTTCTTGCAGAGATTAAAAATGATTGAGCATACCCAAATGTTATGTTTGCCTGCACCACCTTCCCACTCTCAGATTTATTATTGGGGGTTAGATAAAGAATATCCTGCACAAGAACTCCTGATGAAGAAGTATTGTCAGAAGCATACTGAACAGTATATGGACATTGGCTATTGGTTGAGTTGCATGATTGGCTCTGGTCACACAAGTCACTGCTACAGGTAACTTCCTTGCTTGTTGTGGATGTAGATGGACTATATGTCTGTACCTGCATCTATATTCAGAGTGAATCATAAATGTTAGTTTATGAAGTCAAATGCAAACTGGTTTTTATTTTGATCTTACCTAAAATGAATACTGATCACCATTACCCAGACGGTAGGTGCTTTGTGTTAACAATACAAAAGTATCCTTTCATGATACAGTTTATTTATTTTTTTAACAAATAAATTTGGGGGCAACATATTTCCCAGTCAACTTGTCATGCTTTGCTACGAAACCATGGGATAATTGTACTTTACGGGTCTGGCGGTTTTTCAAAACCGTTGAATCCCAATAAATACCACTTTTAAAAATAGAAAGCTGTTTTGACCAGTGTGCGACGCGATAGCATGTAAAAGATTAATACGAGTAAAAAATATGATCTGCAAAATATGTAACCATCATAATTCCTGCAGTGGACCCAATAAGAACGCGTTGCAGTGGACCCAATAAGAAAGCGTAGCAGCATCTGTTAAGGAAAGAAAGAATATCAAAAATTGGCCTCTCCAAAGCTGGAATTACTTCCATTTCTATAAAGGTGGCTTTTCCCACTTTTATTTGTGTACTGTGGTTAAATCAAAATAGGAAACTCTTAAACATTCTGACACTTTGATTCACGGAACAGTGGTATCTAAATATTAGGAAAGTATCTAAATATTATGGAAAATATTAGGAACTCTCAGATTTAAAAACTACCAACATGCCTTAGAAATCTGAGATTGTTGCAATATCTTTCCACCAGCATTGTGGCCGAATGGATTGGAGACCTGGAACAACTCTTTGAGGCCTACTTGTCATGGTGGAGCAAAATAGACAGAACGCCGATGTACTTAAAATGAGTGAAAAGGTTGGAGATAGAAATAAGGATCAACATTAATAATGGTGATAGAAGAAAGCAGGAGGAGGAAGGTGCAAGAAGATTGTGGACATGGCATTCTCTTTCTCAGCTGACTCACTCAGCTGGAGGTATTGGATCAAATGGATGAAATACAACATCAATTTGTTTATCAAGAGCGTTCAAATTTATTTTAACTAATCTTTTGAATCTATCGTGCGCTTTTTATTCAAATATTATATTACCACTGTAATCTCTTTTTACTTGTTCAAAAAAAAAAAAAAAAACCATGTACTTACTAGACTATCAAATTTCATCATGGAGGACAGCAAATAAAGATATTATGTGCCGAATTATAGTTGCAAACTTGCAGTAGCCAAGATAATATGCGCTTTGACAAAAGATGATATGTAAAACGAATTAGATTCATACATCCAGCCTGTAGAGCTGAACAATAGGAAAAAAAATAGAGAACTCACCGAATTACTACCAGCACATTGTTTGCAATCACAAGGTACCCAGAATAAATCACTGCCAGTGTCAAGTGCAGCAAGCACACTGATGTTGGGAGTTCCCAATTGAACAACAGTGTAGAACAAACTGTCACAACCCAAAAAGAAAATATAAGCGATGTAAGTCCCAACGCTCAAAAACTATGCCAAAATCATTAATACGAAGACGGGTAAATAGCTTTAATGTTTGCTACAATTCTTGCAGGAGAAAATACCGAGTCACCTAAAATTTGTTGAAAATTGTCCTAAGGCTAATGGACTCCAGGGCTAAGCCTGATTAAAAACAGACAGAATCTACAGTGTGGTTCTTTAAAGAGATGTTGCTTACTATCCGAGAGCATTAGTACTCAAAGTTTGGTTTCCAGCAAGAAAAGTCAGAGGACCATCATCCTGAACCAAAGAACGGGCATGGCGAGCATGGTCATGCCGATACAGGGCGTCATAATATTGGGAGCTATGCTTCATCGGCCAAGAATGTGCGTCCCCACCATGCTTCCCAGACACCCACCCCTTAACTTCATCAGAAAACTTGTGATACATATGCATGCTAAAAGATTGCCCATCTGAATATCCAATCAATAGAGAAAACACAAATACAGTGCAGCAATATGCAACGAAATTCTGAGCCCCTCTATCCATCATGACCGTGACTGAGCTTCAATTCAATTGGGTTTTCTCAACAAACTGCAAAACTGTTCTCTGCACAACAACTTCAATTGGGTAATCTCAGCAGAGGATGAAATCAAGGGCTATAAAAAGTGCTCCCCTCGGTAGGAGAACCTGCAGCTGTGTTCCGCAGATCATGAAATGTTTAAAGGACTTGCCGTTTGTATAGAGTTAAGCTGCGAGTGTCAAATGTCAGCTGCACAAGCAAACAACAACAGCTACGCCTTGTAGATGACTGCAATGTTCAAGAAAAGCCGACGCACCAAAACGAACAACAGAAATACATTGCCAAACAGGACAAGTCTGAGGTGACCCAACAACCTAATCTGACCAATGAGGTTTGAACGAATTAGGAAATTTCAGGCAAACAAATCTCCGGTACCAAACACCGTTTACAATATTGAATTTCGACCTTTTGGTTCTCTTCTTCTTCTTTCTTCTCACTCTGTTCCATCAGTGCGAGGTGGAAGACTGAGCCAGATTTGCTTGTTTTGACCTGAGGTGCCCCATTGCTGCAAGAAATCTGGTCTTGAAATCATGGGTGACGAAATGGAGCTGGGAATTGCACAATTGCAAATGGTTGAAACGTTCAACCCTGTGATCTGCAGCGGAATTTTGGCAATCTTCCATTTTATTTGCCACCAGCCTGTTTGACTTG
Organism: Gnetum montanum; assembly: GCA_015680685.1. Lineage (NCBI taxonomy): Eukaryota > Viridiplantae > Streptophyta > Gnetopsida > Gnetales > Gnetaceae > Gnetum > Gnetum montanum. Next base: position 43,595 of record MNCI01003412.1, on the reverse strand, counting down.
ACCCCAAAAACACAAATCTCCATGTTACTAATGTCCATTGTTGGATCTTCAACATCAGCGTTGACAGCATTCTCCAGATCAGATTCCAGTCGAACCCACTAAAAAAACACAACCTTCTTCACACCAGACAAGGCTAGGCTGCCGTTCCAACGGCCGCCCAAGAATCCCCACCATCTTCCTGGAAGCTTTCAATGTATTTCTTATTTTTAAAACGTTTCTTCCCCATTAAATACGGCAAATCAATCAGTCTCACCGCCTTGTGAATTCTAGAGCAAGCAGTTATTAAAAGCTGTGTTCCAATTTCTCCTTCCTTCCACTGGTCTTGCCGCCTGAACGGACAAAATAAGCAAAGTAGGCCATCTGTCTTCAAGAACCCTCAACCGTTGTCAAAGGTTTCTAGGCTATCACGTTATCCATCCGAAGAACCCTCAACCGTTGTCAAAGGTTTCTAGGCTATCACGTTATCCATCCGAATTTCTGGTCAATTGCTTCTGTCACTAATGGTTCCATTCCTTTTCTTAAACATGTGTCTCAGTTGATTATTGCAATTATAACTTGGCTTTCACGTCATGGACGGCCTCCTACTCCTAATCTTTTCATTCTTGACCAAACCAGAAAAGAACACCAGCAGATCCCCAAGAACGCTTTCATGGGTTTTTGTCTTCAGAATTAATTATTTAGGTTGGGTACTAGACCATCATTCTCTGACTGTTCACTGTTCATCCATCCTTGCACTGAAAAATGGACTCGTCCTTTGTTGTTTTCTTCGTGTGGTAATCGGGCAGAAAGGCGTTCTTAAATCGGATAATTATATCCTAGGAACATCTCGTTTTGATTTAAAATGTCTGTGACGTCTCGTTAGAAGAAGCATTAGGCATGGCTGGCTGGCTCGCTGACTGGAGCCAGGAAGCTTCTCGGACCTTCCAAGATTCCACGTTTGAAATGAATACTTAATGCTTAGGCGTTTTCCCACTTGTATGGATTTGTTTAACCCACTTGGATTTGTCTGACACAATCATTTGTCTTCGTTGCTTGTCCTTCCCAATTCCGCTTTAGAGCATTTACCTTCGTGAAATTAAAATTTTTACAACTCAAATCTTCTTGCGTTTTTAAATAAAGAGTCTTACCATTACATTATTACTTTAATGTTAAAAAGAAAGAAAAGGAAAGGATTAATTCACACCTTATAATTTTGAAAGCATTTTGAACTTAATTTACTATGTAAGGTAGGTGGTTAGCCATATTAAATCATCATCAAATCCTTTGTCTACTTTAGTTGTTAATTCATGACAAATGGTTTCATTGAATATTGCTATTATAACTTGGCTTTCACATCATGGATGGCCTCCTACTCCTAATCCTTTCATTCTTGACCAAACCAAAAAAGAACACCAGTAGATCCCCAAGAATGCTTTCATGGGTTTTTATTTTCAAAATTAATTATTTAGGTTGGGTACTAGACCATCATTCTCTGAATTGTTCATTGCTCAACCATCCTTGCATTGAAAATCAAACTTGCCCTTTTGTTTTCTTCTTGTGGTAATTATATCCACTTGTAGGAACATTTTGTTTTGATTTAAAACATCTATGACGTCTTGTTAGAAGAAGCATTAGGCATGGCTAGCTGGTTGGTTGGAGCCAAGAAGCTTCTTGGACTTTCCAAGATTCCATGTCTTGAAATGAATACTTAATGCTAAGGCATTTTCCCACTTGTATGGATTTGTTTAACCCACTCGTATTTGTCTAACACAATCATTTGTCATTCTGGCTTCGTTGCTTGTCTTTTCCAATTCCACTTTAGAGCATTTACCCTCATGAAATTAAAATTTTTATAACTCAAATCTTCTTACGTTTTTAAATAAAGAGTCTTACCATTACATTATTACTTTAATGTTACAAAGAAAGGAAAGGAAAGGATTAGTTCACAACTTATAATTTGAAAGCATTTTGAACTTAATTTACTGTGTAAGGTAGGTGGTTAGCCATATTAAATCATCATCGAATCTTATCTACTTTAGTTGTTAATTCATGATAGATGGTACCATTGAATATTTATAAGGAAATAGATAGTCCCATCAAACATTTAAGAAGGCAACGAACCTTCCCAAAAAAAGTCTCTTTGAAAACAATTTATGTGCATCTTCTCACTGTAAAGTTCAAAGATGGATGACTCTACCATTAATGATGGTTGTCTATCGTAAAATAAAAATATACCAAACTAAAAAAAATACAAGTGCATGTAGATGCTACTTTGTTAGATCATTTTCCTATCAATATTTTTTTTTAGAATTAATTCTTCCTCCTTTCAAAAGTCTAAGCTTTTTTGTATGAATGCTAATATGTTCATAGAACCCAGTCCTAAAAATATTTTAAAGTCAATGTAGAAAAAAACCTAGTGGTGATATTGAATAGATTAACTAGTGGGAGTAAACTACTTGTAGAGTCAGAAATTATGCCAGATAATTTACAAAGCAATTTGCTAAGCAAAAGTGTCAAGTTGAAGATCTTGCAAAATCTATCAAACAAATGCAAATTCTTTAAGACTAGAATCCCTTTGATTTTGAAACTTAAAAAGCCTTGGCTAAATTTCATTATGCTAAACAGTGTTGAGATGCTTTTAAAGATAAAAGTGCTCTCACTAAAAGTCACATATCTTAGCTAAAAATGGAAAATGAATCTTACAAGGAATTTTTCGAATATCTAAAAGGAAAGAATAAGTACCTGATGAGAGTAGTTACTCTAGTGGCTTATTCTAATTATTAGAGTGGTAGTTTTTCTAATTATTAGAGTGGCAGTTTCTCTAAAATTAGAGTGGCAGTTTCTCTAATTATTAGAGTAGTTGCTCCCAAGCCTATAAATACAGTGCCCAGGTGCACAATTTAGGGAGAAAGTCTTGGGAGGAAGTCTTGGAATAAAGTCTTTCAAGTGAAGTCTTTTAGGAGTCAAGTAGCGAAACTTTTGTAATTAGAGTATTTTCGAAGTGCCCGCAGCAGGAGGCATAAGTGTGGACGGATCTTTATTTGAGCATTGTAGGGGGGGACACACCTTATGTACGGCAATAAAGATGAGCTCTTGGATTCATCTTTGCAGCACTTGAGAATTGTTTTCTTACTCATTTCCTTTATTTTATTTTCTTCTGCATTTATTTTATTTTATTTTATGCACTTTGCATTTCTGTTATTAGCACACACAGTACAATCACTTCAAGCATGCGTGTAACATTTGGTAACCTATTAATGATTAGCGTTTGGTAATCCCAATAGTGTTGCGCTGGTTCAGGATGTGTATGGCAAGTGAGAACGGATACTGGTGTTAGGATTAGTTTAAAGCCTAGTTAATCAGTAGTTAAGTTAAATTAGTCACTTTTAGTTATCTCTCTCTCTCCTCTATTATTAGCAGCAGGACATTAAAACATAAAAGCTATAAAAATCATATGCCTCAAACTTACTTAACCATACAATCGTGACATACAAGTAAGTTTGGAAAGACAATGATCAACCAACCCATCCTTGTTCCACAAAGACGCATAAGCACTTAGTCTTTGGAATTTGACTGGATCGTGCATGAAACACTTGTATTTGTATGGTTGAGCGTAGGGGTACCTCGTCGCTCATCATTGGCACCATTGCCGGAGACTTAGTTGTTTGTGCACTAACTAGAACATAGGAAATCATTCACATCATTGGAACAAACCCTTAGGGTTGATTGAGGAAATAATAAACAAGATTACATTGCATACTGAATAGACAAATATGTCTCTGTCTTCGTATGAAAGTGCCTCATCGCCTAGGTCTAAAACAGGAAACAATCGGTGGTGTAATACACATGACATTGATTTGCCAGTCCCTCAACAAGTTCGAGTGGCATATATTCATCTTGATGAGTGTATACCAGACTTCACCTTTATCCTCCATCAAGATGAACAACTACGTTGATGAGACTTAGAAGGTAACATAGTGTTACCTCCCGATCGTTCAGTCTCGAGCTTGCTTCTTCATGCTCTTACACGAATTTGCATGTTGCACTTACACGCAGAATATGTTGTGCAAGACCATGACTCAAGAGAATACCATCCCACATAGGCACAACATCAAATGAACTTACAATAGGAGAGACATCATAAGTCTTTGAAGGGTAAGTGGTCCCAGGATGCTCCACATGTCTTAGGCGAAAATGAGGGTGGTGAACCTACCTCAAGCAGTCGGCCACACAACAATGTTGCTACCCTTGACTTTGGCCAAGGGGTTGTGTGTCAGGACCTTCATTCCACTATTCATAACCCAAGTTCTGATACCCATGGGCACAAAGGGTCCAAAAAAGGGACACGAACTCATGATAAAGGTGGACATTCTAATCGCAATTGCGATCGAGGCCGAGACCGTAGAAAAGAAGATAGTAGACACCATCATGGTGATAGTTCTCCTTCTTCTTCACCTTCATCATCTCCTTCACCCTCTCCTTCAATATCCAGACATGGTCATAAATAAAAAGACCATGGAAATAAAGGTAGACAAAGTGGAAGTCATAGAAGAAAAAACCAGGAAAGGGAACAAGGGCACTCTAGAGAGTCACGACATAGATGAAGGGAAAGTAGGGAACAATGTAGGCATCATAGATGCTATGGATGAGACAATCACGATGAACCCCTACTTGCTACTTGAAGTATGTTAGACATAACGAAAGTTGTTAGAATTCCAACAAGGTACTAGAAAGATAGTAGGATCAAGAGATTAGATATGAATAATATCCCATGATTTGAAGGGGGATACAATGCTGATCCTCAGAATCACTTACAAGCATTCCATGATGCTTGTGCCTTACAAAATATAGAGAACAAATAGCAAAAACTTAAGTTGTTTCCATGGACACTAGTTAAAGGAGCGGAAAGCTAGTACTGGTCTTTAGAACTGGAATCCATTCGTAGGTGGAGTACTATGTTAGAATTATTTAATGATAAGTACCAAACGTACTCCTGAGTGTCTAACTTGCGAAGGCAAATCCAAGGTTGGAAACAAGGAGGACATGAACTCTTGGATGCTACCATGGGCTGATATTATGCACTGTTACATCATTGTCCTGACCATGGTTATTCACAAAGGGATCAACTGCACCATCTCGTAGATGGGCTTCGGCATGAAACAAGAAGAACCCTTGGGACTTATGCCCAAGGAAGACTATCCGAGCTTAGGTCCCATAAAATTTAAAGACTATTGGAGCAAGTTGCTAAGAAAGAAGGTGAGCTATGGAAAAGAGAAAGTGCGGAAGAGTATAACCGAGATCCTTCCCTCCGGAAGAGGGGAGTAAGATTTTGTGAGGATAAAGAAGAGTCACCACTTGAAGAGATGGTGAATAGGAAAAATTTGCCTATCCAAAAGATGACATCAAAAGTTTCGGCAAAGGTAGACCAAATGTGGGATTCCCTAGACAATAGATTTCAAACTGTTCTTAAAATAGTAGAGGAGTCTAGAGAGCAAGGTAGTGATCGCGGAAAAAGAAAAAAGAGAGAAGTTGAACATGCACATAGCAAGGGTAAGGAAAAAGTTGCCATCATTGAAGAGGTTGTGGATTTGGAAACAGACAATGATAGTGGATGTGAGATATGTCAATATGACCATCCTAAGGGATGTTGCCCTGTAATCTCACATCTACAAGAGTCTGAGGTGTATGCACTAAACCCACAATTAAACAAAAAGAAAACACCCTGAAGGTTACCTTATCCTCAAGGTAACCCAAGGTAGTTCCACCAACCCTTAGCATATTATCCTAGTGGAACTCCACCACAACTGATTGAGCAATATCAACAGTGGCAACATCCAAAATCATGGGGAATGCCACTACCAAGGCAACAGTATCCTTACTGGTAACCTGACTCGTATGGATATTACATGTAGCAGCCAATCTCCCCACATGACTCTACTGGTCACGTCACTCCTCAACCTCACTACCAAGCCCGCGAGTATTATGGGACTCCCTCTTCTAGAGGTAATATTTCATAAGCATATCATCCTTCTCATACAACTACATCTCTTCCACCAATAACTCCACTACCACCTGCTCGCACAATGCAAGGTGAAATCCCTACCTAGATGTAGCAACGTAATGCCATGAGGGTTGTTAACTCTTAACCTATTGTTGGTTCCAACAACCACATGAAGAAAATACCTTTCTTTAGAACCAACAGTCCAACCAAGCCCTTGCAATCACAAGTGGCTGATTCCTTAGATGCCTCAGTATCAATCAAAACTTCGAAGCCTCCTTCAACTCAACCATCACACTCAATGCATATGGTCATGCTAACACATGTCGTCACTGATTGGATCAAAGCTAGCTACCTTCCTAGGAAATTCTCTGATCCTGGGAGTCCTTTGATATACTTACAAATCACTAGAAATGGGCCATGCAAGGCTCCTTTGGATTCAGGTTCCGGTGTCAACTTGATTTCTCAAGAAATGTACAAGCCCTAGAACCTGCCTCCATTGAAAAGAGCAACATCTGTCTAGAGTTGGCTGACCAGTCCATCACTATCCCATTGGGACTGGTGGAAGACATTGTTACCACTGTTTATGGATGGTCATACCTAGCTGACTTCCTAGTGATTCAAGTAAACAATGGTAAGGGGGACTTCTCAATCATAATGGGAAGAGCATGGCTAAGCACCATCGATACACGCCTAGGAATCCGCAATCTTTCTCTAGAAATATCATAGAAAAATACATTCAAAAAGATCGAGAAGAAGAACGTTCCATGCATCGCATATAGTGACATAGGGTGTAATTGCGTGCAGAGGTCATGGTTTGTGCAAAGTTTAACATTGCCTGCATGCAATCAGTGTGCATAAGTGATCAACATACAAAGATGCTTGTATGCAGTAGCCATACAACAAGAAGGCACCAAGTGGCTAACAGCTGATCAAGAAAATAGTTCACTCATATGCATGGAATGAACTAAGGGTTTGACTTGCGCTTACATTGATAGGATAGATGCATTAGAGAAAGTCCATTACCAACTTTCAAGTCTTAAACTTGAAAATGTCAACTGGGGGAAGTTGGAAATCCATGAGAAATTTAAGTAAGAGCCCCTCAAGCTGAAACCATTGCCCACCAGTATGGAATACATGTTCCTTAAAAATGAAAAATCAGTAATTATCAACATTAAGCTTGCTCATCAACAGAATGAAGAACTACTGAAGGTAATCAATAGATGGTCAAAAGTCTTCACTTGGTCATATCCCAAATTAACCAGAATAGATCCTAGGATATGCCAACATAGTATTTACACTGACCCCTCCATGAAGCCTCGAAGACAACCGCAGAGGCGTTTGAACCCATAGCTGAAGCAAGTAGTCAAGGAAGAAATCGAACAGCTTCTCAAGGCTGGGTTCATATATTCCATTGCTGATAGCAAATGGGTTATCCCCTTAGTTATTGAGCCTAAAAAGGAAGACAAATGGAGGGTGCGCATAGATTTCAGACTATTGAATATGACAACATTCAAAGATCACTTTCCGTTGCCATTTGTTGCCATTTGTTGACCAAGTCTTAGACACCATCACAAGGCATCACTACTACAATTTTCTGGATGGATATAGCAGATATAATTAAATACAAATAGCCCTAGAAGACCAAGCCAGGACTACATTCACCAGTCCTTGGGGAACATTTTCATACAAATAGATGCCATTTCGCTTGTGAAATGCCCCTACAACATTTCAACAACTAGTTATAAGAATCTTCCAACAACAGATAGGAAATGGTATGGAAGTCTTTATGGACGACTTCTCCACTTATGGAGCAAACTTTGATCAAGCCTTGGACCGGTTGGAGCAAGTGTTAAAAAGATGTACAAAAACAAATTTGAGGCTCAACTAGCAGAAAAGTTATTTGATGGTCCAAGAAGGCGTAGTACTAAGACACAAAATCTCACACACAAGGATAGAGGTAGACCCCAAGAAAATCAAAGTTATCCAAGGAATTACCCATCAATAGGAAATTGCCAAAGATATTTGATCATTCCTTGGACATACTAGCTACCTCTGTATACTATCCATGGCATGTGACCTCAACCTTGACCTTGATCTAGCATAGAAACAATGGTTAGTAACCCTTAACTTGCTAGATGAAAATTGACTAGCTGCCCTATCATCTAACGAATTGCACAAGGCATTCAATAAACAATGTCATGACCTAAGGATTAGGATTAGGAAAGTTAAATATCAACTGGGAGATAAGGTTCTCTATTGGAATCTCACACATGTGCCACAATGTACTAAATTTCAAACACTGTGGAAAGGACCTTATATTATTTATGCAACTTTTCCTTTAGGGGCCATGATAATATACAAACATGAGAGCCTAGACAAGAAACTGTTGGTCAACGTACAACAAATCAAACCTTTCCATGAGCTTAGGACAGCCAGTACACATGCTACCTCTGTTGATGGACAACCTTGCTCACTATTTTGGATCTCCTCCTTCCAACTTAGTCGTGGCGGAGATGGCCACCTATGCTAACTGTTCTAGGCCCTCAGTTCTTTTTGAATTTTTATTTTATACATTTTTTTACACATTTTTAATTTTACACATTCTTTCAAATTTTCTTATTTTTATTTTACACCATCGTTCATATTTTTACTATTTCTTTGTTTACTTGATTGCTTTTATTCATCATCCAATAAGCACTCATGATGGTGGATTGAGTAATATCATATTGATTGCTAATGTTTGGTTTTTACCTTTGAATAATGATGTTGATATTAAGGTATGGTTCTTTTGGTAAAACAAGCAATGAGTCCACGCCATCCACTCATCCATACAACTGTATGGTCTCTTTTGGCTTGGAATTGTACAATCCCCTTTTTCTAAGTAAGCTTGTTAATGAATTGGTGGTTGGGTATTTTTCAAACCAAGGAAAGACTCAAAGGATGAAAAGGGTGTGACTTTAAGGGGATTCAATGCATTTGTGCTGGCCATTCTCTTAGGTACTTGGATGCTTTTTCTTGGGTTTTCTACCATTTTGACATTGTTCAAAAATCAGGAAGCTGAGTAAATAAAAATAAGTCTTTGCATGGTGTGGTTCTCACACAAAAAAAAAAAAAAAAAGAAGGAGAAAAGTGAGAATTCAAAGCACACCCCTTGGATAAAATAAATGCAAAAAAATAAAAAATAAAAATTGCTTGGGTCTTTGCATGGTGTGGTTCCCATTCAAGAAAAAAAAACAACAACATGGGAATTCAAAGCACACCCCTTAGACCAAATAAAAGGGCTACAAGAACTGTTTATGAAATTGGAAAGACATGTTACCCATGCCTAAAGGTTCCCTCTAACTAAGGCCCTTTCTTGCTTCCTACTTCTCCATCTCGCTCTCCTCAGAATGGTGGTGACTCTTTGTGGAAGCATTCTTGTTGCTTCAAGTGGATGGATTGGTCAAGTGTGTTGATGCGAGGTCATTGGATGTGGTTTATTTGAGTCTGGATTTGGGATGAGTTCTACTCAGTCACATTAACCATAAAATACACAAGGGGATTTACACAACCTTATTCTTGGGATTCCATTCCATTCTCTCCTCTCCATCTTTCTTCCCATTTTCCACCTCATTGCCAATTTTATCATTAGTTCATTCTGGGTTGATGCATTGTTTTTCTTTGGTGAATTCTTGTGGGTAAGTTTTTAACTCTTGCTTTCAAATAACATTCTTAGAGCCTACGGACTCTTTGGTTTGTGGGTTTGTCAGGGCATAAAAGGCATGAGCTTGCTTTGGGGAGGGCCCACTGACATTTCTTTTTGATGCAATTGTTAACTTCTTTTTCTTAAACACTTCCTACAATCAATCATTTCTTGTTTCATCCCCATCCATGACATCCATTTTATTGGCGTTGCCATTGATATTTTTTCCCATCTTTCTTGTTCCTCATATTTTTCCATCTTATAGCTACTGGAGGTTCGCTCTTAGTCATGGGGGCCCTGGCACAAATTTTTTAATTTTCTCCATTTTACTATTCACCTAACCCCTACACCTTGGGTAGTCACCTATGATAAATCTTTGAACTAGTTTCTGCCATAACCACAACTCAGCTAATGCGCTTCATAGTAAGGCAAGGTATCAACTGCATTATGGTTTATCTATCCTTGCTCATTTGTGACTGTGTTGTATGTGCAAATGTTGATCATACAAACAATGGACTAGGCTTGGAGGAAGCACTTAGGGTGGACCGAAACTAGAGCATTTATGAAAAGAGCAAGTTTGGTGTTGTGGCTATGGATAAATAATGGAAGGTGCAATCTTAGCATTGACAGCAACACGCTTCATTTTCTTTCTCTCTCTTTCTCTACAAGCTACCAAATAAAGGCTTGGATGTCATTTATGTATGAGTGTTCATCATAATGGTCATGAACGCTAATGTTGTAATATGCTTATTGATCCATTCACTAGGCACATTGAGTCTGTTATCCCATTCCACCATAAGTTGTCAATTAGTCAATAATCCCATACCTTCCTAATATTTTGTAAGGAACTTGAGGATGAGTTTTCATTCAGTCGTGGGGGTATGATGAGAGTAGTTACTCTAGTGGTTTATTTTAATGATTAGAGTGGCAGTTTTTCTAATTATTAGAGTGGCAATTTCTCTAAAATTAGAGTGGTAGTTTTTCTAATTATTAGAGTAGTTGCTCCCAAGCCTATAAATACAGTGCCCAGGCACACAATTTAGAGAGGAAGTCTTGGGAGGAAGTCTTGGAAGGAAGTCTTTCAAGTGAAGTCTTTTAGAAGTCTTTTAAGAGTCAAGTAGCAAAAATTTTATAGTTAGAGTATTTTCCAAGTGCCCACAGCAGGAGGTCTAAGTGTGAATGGATCTTTATTCGAGCATTGTGTACCTGAGCACACCTTGTGTACTGCAATAAAGACAAGCTCTTGGATTCATCCTTGTAGCACTTGAGATTTTTTTTCTTACTCATTTCCTTTATTTTATTTTCTTTTGCATTTATTTTATTTTATTTTATGCACTTTACATTTTTGTTATTAGCACACATAGTACGATCACTTCGAGCATGCATGTAACACTTGGTAACCTAGTAATGATTGGCGTTTGGTAATCCTAGTAGTGTTGCACTGGTTCAAGATGTGTACGGCAAGTGAGAACGGATACTGGTGTTAGGATTATTTTAAAGCCTAGTTAATCAGTAGTTATGTTAAATTAGTCACTTAGTTATCTCTCTCTCTCCTCCCTTATTAGTAGCAGGACATAAAAACATAAAAGCTATAAAAATCACATGCCTCAAACTCACTTAACCATACAATCGTGACATACAAGTAAGTTTGGGAAGACAACGATTAACCAACCCATCCTTGTTCCACAAAGGTGCATAGGCACTTAGTCCTTGGAATTTGACTGGATCATGTGTGAAACACTTGTATTCATATGGTTGAGTGTAGGGTACCTCGCCACTCATCAATACCTAAATTGAAATTGCTTTATATAAATGATATCATCATTACAAGTCTATAAAGTATTAATATTTTTTTAGTAAATCATTTTTCTACTATTTTTTATAAAATTTTTAGCAAAGAAACCCTTGAAGCCTTTACTATACATATTCCTTATCTTATAATAGAATCACATCAAAGTATTTTTGAAGCAGAAATTACAGTGAAAGAAATCAAAGCAGTGGCTTATAGTTTATCAAATAGTAAAGCTCTAGGATTAAATGGTCTTCCAATTGAACTTTTTAAGAAGCATGGAGACATTGTTAAAGATTATCTCTTTCATGTTTACCAAGAAGCTATTAAAATGATTTCTCTTTGCAAAAACATTAATAAAGGTATGATTTGTCTTTTCCTTAAGAATGAAAATCTTCAACATATTAGTAATTGAAGGTCTATTCCTCTTCTTAACAACATTTACAAAATTTTGTCTAAATACATGTTTTGCCAAATTCATAAGGTTATAGAAGCTACCATCAAACCTGAACAAATATGTTTTGTTGAATGTAGATATATCTTAAATAATGTTATTGCAACTTGGGAGAGAATGCAGTAGGCTTTTGATACTAACCAAGACATTACTTGTATTAAGTTAGACTATGCTAAAACTTAAGATAGGATTGAATGGAATTTTATTATTTCTTGTCTCTATAAACTATGGTTTGATGATTATTTTATTCATCTCATCTATACCTCACTCATTGATGCTAATGCTCAAGTTTCTAAAAATTTTAGATTAAGTTCCTTGTTTTCTCTTTAACAATCAATTCATCAAAGTTTTCCTCTAGCTCTATATCTTTTGATTATTACTATAAACTTTTTTTCACATAATCTACATTATGATCTATAAAAGAATATCATTAAGAGAATTTCAATTTATAATCAAGGAATGTAATTTCTTAACATGCACTTTGCAAGTGATTCTTTTTTAATGGGGTATTGGAAATTGAATAATTGAAACATAGGTACACCCCAAGATATATAAAAGTTTATAACTCAGTGCTACCTAGTAGAATCAAATCTATGACTTCGACTTACCAGGCCAATACTTGTACCTTTAGGCTAACACCTCATTGTTATCAATTAGTAAAAATCTATTGTTTATTGAAATGGTAATATTGATGAGTTGGTTACTCTCAAGCCTTAAAAAATCTTGAAAAAAAGATTTTATTTTCAAAATTTTAAGAATACATTTTTCTTTTGAGCCTAATCTTACTATTTTGTGGAATTATGTAATTAATAAAATTAAAAACAAGCTTGATAAATGGAAATTAAAAAAGCTAACCTTTGTTAGCAAAGTTTTAGTCATTAAGGATATGATTCAATCTACTCATGTTTATTACTTTAGTTGTTGGGCTTGTACAAAAATTTCTTATAATAGAATTGATTGTATTCTTCATTGGTTTCTTTAGTCTACTAGGCAACATTAAAAAAGCTTTTCTAGAGTTCCTTGGAATATTTGCAAGAAAGATGGAGGACTTAGCCTCATTAATTGTTATAACCAAGGTCTTTCTCTTATAGCAAAATGGATTGATAGAGAAGATGTTTAGATGCTCCTTTTAAAAAAAAAATGTATGCAAAAAAAAAAAAATGTAAAAATGATAATAATTGTTCTTCTAATAAATTTTTTCACTATTCTCTTTTTTCTCAAGTCATTTCTATTCTAGTTTTCTAATTAAAAGTATCATCACCTAGAGCCATAGTGCTCATATCGGTTGGTAGATGAGCAAAAGCCATAGTGCAAGCATAGTAAGTAATGAAGTTATAATCATATTACAATTTTAGAAGACATGCGTAAGCAAATTAACTCATGATGGCTTCCTTTTAATGTAGAAACTTAGGTTACCAATTTATCTAGATTTTGTACCACTCAAAGTAAATTTGATATCATTGTAGTTTCATGTCTACATATGCATGATAGATGGATTACATGAAAGGAGGCTTCTAGCTTCTACAGTTTGAATAGAAAGAGGAAAAAAGATTTTGAAAATTAATTTTTGATCTTAAGAATTTATTTAAAGTTAATAATAGTTTGCATTAGGTTTTTCTAATGTTTTTTGGAAGGATAACATATCTATTTTTCCTTTTAATTCTAAAGTTTCTTACATGATTATTACAAAGAATGATTTTATTCATGAAAAATTCAATAGGCTTGGATAATGCAATTATCATTACACTTTTAGATGAGGAAAATGAAAAATATTTGGAGAGATATTAATTTTACAAAAATTCATATATTTTTATGGTGTTTTATTCATTGAGGTCTTCCTATTAGCACTCATCTTAAAATATATGAGACTTGTTTCTCCTCAATGTCTTCTTTGTGTAAGTAAAAAACTCATTTTCTCAAGTTTTTTTGAGTGTCTTACTACACAACTGATGAGTAGCGTGTACCCCCTATGCCCAACCATACAAATCACAGGTGTTCATGTGCAATCTAGTCAAATTCTGTGGATGGAACTAGTGTGGTATCTAGATTGTTAAGCATTGATTGCAGGTTGTTGTCTTCTCACTTGGACTAGTGGTAGCTTTATAGCATATGGTTTAGTCCAGAGTGAGGAATATGATTATGATGTTGTTGGGGCCTTAAACTAACCTTAACAATAACATAGAAATTAATTATTTAATCTAATTAATAACAAGAAGATCAATTCCAACTTAGCCTAAGGATGATGAGTTTTCATTCCTAGCTTGTTGTACACATCCTAAACTCATGTATCCATTTTTGGGATTACCAAGTGTTATGTTATTAGGTGAACCAAGCAATAACACTATTGGGATTACCAAGCGAATACGTGTTTATGCTTGAAACTGGTTGCACTCATTCTATCGATTGATTAACGTGCATGGAAATATAAACTAAGTACATGAAAAGTAAATTGCATTAAAAGTAATCCTATTCTAAGTCAAAGTTTTGCAATGAATACGAGTCAATCTTGATCTTATTGCTATTCATGGAATGTGTCTAGGTACAATGCCACTCGAATAAGATGGCGTACAATTGACTTAAATTCACATTGCAAGCACTCATTGATTGGTTGCTAAGTTCACAAAATAAAACTGCAAGAGTCTAGCTACTAAAATGACCAAAAGGTGCCAAATATGCAACGGTTGCTTGCATATTTATAGGTGAAGATAGACATTGCGTCAATGGATCTACATTGATGCATCTAACCATGCCTTAATGAGGACGCATTGACGAGGATGCATTGACAGGGATGCATCGACACAATCATCAAGTGATTAATCAACAACATACTTGCAAATGGACATATAGAATTGTAAAAACTTTCAACAAAGCATCAATGAAGTTATTCTTAGCAATCAATCTAATTTGTCTACTTCCTTTCTTTGCATTTGGAAGTATCTTTATTTGCCTATTCTATGTTCTATTTGGAAGCTTCGATGTGCAACTAAGTTATAGCAATAAGAGCATAACCATTATATTTTTTCAAGAGATAAATATCAAAATCTCACTTTTTAATTACAACTTCAACCAAAAAGCTTTCTAGTTAAAGTTGAACAATTATTTTGTTTTCTACAATCTTAATTTCCTTGTGTTTTGCAGGCTCATGAATGGGAAGTTTTCAACTTTTATTACTATTTATTCATTGGTTTTTTAATTTAAGCTTTCTTTTGTAGTTAAAGAGATTTTTCTCCTTCTTTTTATAAGAAACCCTTTAATAATAAGTAAAAAGCTATGAGTGTGCTTCTAAATGAGTTCAAGGTTTAATCCTTTTCCTACCCTAAAGGAGAGGTTTTTCAAGATTGGTTGTAGGGATGAAAACATAAATAGGCATCCCCATAACTATTGCACTTTTTCTTTAGACTTTATCTTTGTTGATTTATTTTACTTTTAATTTTTTAATATTCTTATTGATTTTTTGAGGTTTGACTTCCTTCCATCCTCCCTTGCAAGATCATTCTTTTAACTTCTAACATCTCCCTCCCCCAATCCATCATCATTGCATTTATTTAAAAACCTATTACAATAGGTTTATATTATATCCTAAAATTTAAATTATAAATATCCAAGATTAAATTACACAAATCTTAAGACTTATGGCATGTGATGTCATAATGCTTATAACTTAAGAAAGAATCAACTATAAGCATTATAAGACTCACACACCAAGTGCATGGAATAAATAAAAATTCCATATTGGAGAACTCATAAATAAATCTTATACATCATAACTTAATTCATAATCTCATGGGAGTTTATAATCAATACATCAATCTTATTAAATCATATCCATCAATACATGAATGTCAAATGAAACTACAACTAAAACCAAAGAAAGAAAATTCATTAATCATGATTCCTAATGACCATTACCCTCCTAACTCTTACTACCTAAATCTACATACAAACATGCAAGAAGGGTCAAAAACCTTCTAGTAAAGCTAACCATCTTGGTGCTTCTCAAGCAAGCTATAGGATGGGGTTACATGCTACACACAAAGTAACATCTCAAGATCCATGAAATTAGAAGCCATAATCAATATCAAAACCACAATGTCATATATAATGTGAAGGAAATAGATTAAATGAGATTGTACTAGAAATTAACCCATTGTAAGGACTCCTTGGCCTGAAAAAGTCTCACCTATGTTGGATGTTGTTAATGATCCTTTTCGATGACTGGTTGACTAAGTCTCATCTAGTATTGGATGAATCAAATCTAGAAATAATCCATATGGTTACTTACCTTTATCATTTTGAATCATAAAGCTAAAGAATCTACCTCGTGAATAATCACAAGTAATATGAGTAGGTAGTATTTGCAAATTAGTTTCCCACAATGCTTACCCATTATTAGAACCTATGCAAAATCATAGATGATGTAGATCAAGTATGGTAGCTAACCATATCCTCCATAATGCCTATCCATTGATACATCAACTATGAAATCTAAGGTACAATCATAAGTGATGTGGATCAAGTACTAGAGGTATTAGAGAATGCAAAAATTAAGTTCAAGAGGTTGTGAATGGTTTGAAGGATGCAAAAATAACACATTCTTGTTAAATTCTAAGGAGTATGAATTGATCACAACTCATGGTTTGGTATGGAAGAAAAAACATGAATCGTGGTTAGGTTGTGGTTGAAATCAAAATGCCATAGTGAACATTGCCACTCACTACTTAGTAATTTTGCTTGATCATAACTTAGACATGGTTGAGGACCATGACCTCACCATGAGTTGTGATGAATATCATAACTCCAAAAATGCATACCTTGGCTTGGGTTCTAGTTTGTCGTAAAACCATGAATTATGGTTTAGTCATGGTTGGCAATCATAACCTTGCCACAACTCATGGCCTTTCCCAACACCTTCATTACAGGTCATAGTTACATACCATAAGTTGTGGTGATGTAAAGCTACCAAAGACATGTTAAAAGACATTAAAAATGAAAGTTAATGTTGAACCAACATTCATAGATCAAACATTACAATGAATACAATGATATGGAAGACAAAAAATATATCATCATAAGAAATTACATAAGCATAGAATAATAATCAACATGGTAGAATACATCAAATACATAACAAGACATTAGAGCTTAAAACTAGTTGCTCTACCTTCATAAATTTGGAAGACCTAGAACACATAAGATTGGATTTGTGAAAACATTGCTATGATATTGATATCACCAATGAGAGAATTGAGTAGCAAGAATAGTCAAAGAATGCATGTAAAGCAAAACCCTATCTTTAACCTTAGGGGTTTTAAGCTAATTTAGAAATAATGGTTCACAATAGAATATTCAATTAAGAAATTCCATAGTAAATAGAAAAGCTAGCAAGGAGTATAGTAAATCTTAGAAATTCCAAGTTCACTTTAGAAAAAAATGGAATAAAGCTTAAACAAGTTTTTAGAAAAAGGATAATATTTTTTCAAAATATCCATCTATCACTTCATAGCATGCGCCACCATCCTATCAACCTGTTCTTAGTAAGAAAATACTAAGAAATTAGTTGTTTTCAAATATGAATCTAAAAAGCTAAATAAAATCATATTTATAAAAAGATACTAGGAGTTTCCAAAAACATAAAAAAAATAAAATTAAAATAACAATATTTATAAAAAGGATGTGCATCAATAAAATATTTAAGAAAATTTTATGAGATCAATCCTTAAGAAGCATAAATATTATAATAAAAAACATAATGGAAGGAATATCATAGGTTAATCAAGGATAAATAAACATAAACTAGAGGTTAGAAACATAGGGTATTACAGTTCACACTATGTAAAGTTATCTTTTATCATGTACAGTGAAGGAAATTAACATTTGATTATCTATTTATAATATTTTACCTATGAACTAGCTAAAAATGAAAATTTTACATTTAATTATTGATGAAGTGTTCGGCTGATATGTTGATTGGGCTATGTTAATGGAGCCTTGTTGATGTTGCCACATTGACATGACCCTATCGATGTATCCATCCATGCGTTAACGTGACCCTGTTAACGCAGAGTCTGTGTCTTGCTATAAATATGCACGCACCCATAGCATTTATGACATCTTTTGTAGTAGTCATAGAAAAACTCTTGCAGTTTGTTCCCATAAGAGTTAGAATATTTTTCCAAGTGCCTGTAGCAGGTGTGAGAAAGGTGTATGACTCTTTATTCAAGCACTAATGTACCTGACCCCATTGGTGTGATCGGCAATAAAGACGAGCTTTTTGAGCATTTCTTGTAGCATTTGGATTTTAATCACTTAAGCATTTTAATAGTTTAATGTTTCCATGCTTTAATAATTTTAGAAGCTTTTATTGTTATCATTCTATAGTTATTATCCTTTCATATTTTATGAGAACCATAGGCATGACCATCTCGAACATAAATCCGACACTTGGTAACCTAGTGACGCTTAACGTCTGGTAACCTAGCAGTGGTTAGGGTATGCTTAAGATGTACATGGAAGATGGGATCAGTTGCTTATGCTAGGGAGAGTTAAGTAATAGGGTAGAATAATTATAGATTACACAACTTTTCTTTCCCTACAATTAAAGAACTAGACTTCAAAAGATAAAAAGAAAATCAATAAAAATCATTTGCCTCAATCTCACTTAACCA
This sequence comes from Gnetum montanum, assembly GCA_015680685.1. NCBI lineage: Eukaryota > Viridiplantae > Streptophyta > Gnetopsida > Gnetales > Gnetaceae > Gnetum > Gnetum montanum. Next base: position 25,025 of record MNCI01003412.1, on the reverse strand, counting down.
TCACTTTAGAACACCACAAGTGAGGTTGGGAAGACAACGACCATTCTAACCAAGTTTTGCTGGCTAGAGTTCTGTGTATGCAAGTGCTTATAGTCTGCAGAGTTTGATCGAGTTGCACATAAATGCTCGTAATTCGTATGGTTGGGCGTAGGGGTACCTCGTTGCTCATCATTGGTGCCATTGTCAAGACTGTTAGTCTTGCATGCACTATCTAGTCTTAATAAGATCATCATTCACTTTGTTGGAATGGACCCAAGATAGTGAAACCTACACACGTTAGGAAGTTTAAGTAAAAGAATAAGACACACTAGTTGAGTTGATTATCTAATATCAAAAATGTCTTCTTCTCATAGGCGAGAAGAATCCAACCCACTAGTGCCACAAGAGTGTCGGGTGGTATATGCACATCCAGATGAGTATATCCCCAACTTCACCTTTATCCTACATCAGGATGAGCACTTGCGATGGTAGGACATGGAGGGTAACATCATATTACCTCATGATTGGTCAGTTCTTGGAATGCTACTTCAAAATCTTACTAGACTAGGCATTCAGGACTACGGTGTAGAATATGTAATGGAGAATCATGACTATTGAGATTATCATCCAACTAAGGCATAACATGCGTGGGACCAGCAACAGGTGGAATGCCATGAACACTTAAAGGGAAAATAATTTAGTAACCCTTTGTTCTTGTAGGACCTGCATGACGATGAGGAACCTATTTTTCACGATTCCCATTTGGCTGAACCTCCTCTGATGCATCAGATCATCTAGTCCATCATCTAAAGTAAAAAATCAAGCGATTGGGAGCACTAAGATGATGAAGGATCACACAAGAAAGATCGTGGTAAGGGAAAGGATGGACATAAAGATAGAGGCTATCATCAAAGTAGAGGAGGAGATCAACACCGAGGTGGTGGTAGTTCTCCTCCCTCTTCTCCATCCTCTCATTCCACCTTGTCTTCACCAAGTTTTGACTCCAATCAGGGTTATGGTGATCAAAAGGACCAATGGGATCACAAGGACTAATGGGGATGACATGAGGAAAAGTGTGACCAATCACGTGAGTCTAACTGTCAAGAAAGGCGAGGCAGCCAAAATTGTCACAAATGTCATGGCCAACAGTAAGACTATGACTCGAATGAACCACTACTAGCTACTTGAAGCATGCTTAACATAGCCAAGGCAGTTCAAATACCTAGTAGGCACTTGAAAGATAGTTAGATCAGGTGCCTAAACATGAACAGTATTACCAAATTTGAAGGGGAATACAATTGTGATCCATAGACTCACTTGCAAGAATTCCATGATGCTTGCACCCTACAAAACATAGACAATGATTGGAAAAAACTCAAGCTGTTCCCCCAAACACTCATTAAGGAAGCGAAAAGCTGGTACTAGTCTTTGGAGCTGGAATCAATCAGGGGATGGAGTACGATGCTGAAAATTTTCAATGATAAGTATCAAGCCTACTCCAGAGTGGCTAACCTGAGACTACAAGGGTGGAAATAGGATGGTCATGAACCCTTGGATGCAGCCATAGGTAGATATTACTCATTGTTACATCAATGCCCTAGTCATGGCTACTCTCAACAAGAATAGCTCCACTATATCATAGATGGGATCTACTTTGAAACAAGAAAGAACTTGGGCGTTTACACTCAGGGAAAACTATTTGAATTGAGGGTTCATCAACTGCAGCATCTTATTGAGCAAGTGGCTAAAGAGGAAGGGGAATTAAGGAAAAAAGAGAGTGCAGAAGAGTATAATCGAGACCCTTCCATCTGAAGGAAGGAAGTCTGATTTTGTGAAGAGGAGGAAGAATCACCATTGGATGTAGCGGTGAACCAAAAGACCTTTCCCATACAAAAATTTTCCTTTGACATTTTGGCCAAGGTTGAAAAGATGTGGGACTCTTTGGATGAAAGGTTCCAAAGCATCCTGAAAATTGCGAAGGAATCCAAAGAGCAAAGTAATGAGCAAGATTGGTAAAGGAGAAGAGAAGCTGAATGTGCCTACCATAAAGGTAAGGGCAAAGTTGTTGTGGAAGAATGGGTTGTAGACTCTGATACAGAGGAAGATGATGGATGTGACATATGCCAATATGAACATCCCAAGGGGTGTTACCTAGTGATGTCACATCTACAAGAGTTTGGGGTGTATGCATTGAACCGTCGTTTGGCAAAAAGGAGAACACCCCAAAGATTGCCTTATCCACAAGGCAATCGTAGGTAGTTCCACCAACCACAAGGATATTATCCAAGTGGAGCACCACCACAAACCTACTAGTATTATCAGTAATGGAGACATCCACAATCATGGGGGATGCCACCTCCAAGGTAGCAGTACCCTTATTGACAACCAGATCTTTATGGGTACTATGTTTAGAAACCAGTCTCCTTGCAGGACTCTTCTAGTCATGTCACATTTCAAACTCATTACCACCCCTCGGAATACTTTCAAAATTAGTCTCCATCACCCCAAGGGAATAACCCATACCTATACTATCCTTTATCACCTTCTCTTACCATCCCTACTCATCAAACCCCCACTTAGCTACCTCTTGCTCCACCTATGTAGGGAGAGATACCACCATAGCCACAACAACACAATGCCATGAGGGCTGTCAACCTACAACTGGCATCTTAGCTGAGTGGACCAGAATCAAAACCATAGAAACATCATTTATTCTGCTCTAATATCCCTAACATACCCTCACATTCACCTGTGGCCAATGCCTGTGAACCTCCAATCGCCTCCACTATTCAACCCTTCAAGCAACCTTCAAGTCAAACACCCTCCATAGTACAAACTATCATGCTCACACATGCTGTGAGGATTGGATAAAGGTAGGTCATCTCCCTTAGAAATTGACTGATCTAGGGAGCCCCCTCATATATCTTCAGGTGGAAGGAAACGAGCAATGCAAAGCTCTCTTGGATTCAGGGTTAGGTGTGAATTTGATTTCACACGATATGTACAAGAATTGGAACTTGCCCTCGATGAAGAAAAGCAACATTCAGCTTGAGTTGGCAGACCAATCCATAACTATACCCTTGGGATTGGTAGAAGATATTGTGACCACTATTTGTGGGTGGTCGTATCCTGCTAACTTCTTGGTAATCTAGGTTGACAATTGCAAGGGGAATTTCCCAATCATAATGGGGAGAGCCTAGCTCAGCACAGTGGATGCATGATTGGGACTCTAAGATCTTTACCTTGAAATTTCAAATGAAAATCCTTTTTAGAAGATTGAGAAGAAGTGCATTCCATGCATCGCGTATAGTAACTCAGGGTACAACTATGTGTAGCAACTTTGGTTCGCTAAGCGAACATCTATTCAAGCATGCTGTCAGTGTGTTGAAGAATCCCAAGTTCAATGATGCCTATATGTAGTAGCCATAAATCAAGAAGGCACCCAGTGGCTGACCGCTAACTCTAATATCAGCACTTTATGCATAGAACCAACTGAGGGCTTTGTATGTGCCTATATGCAAAGCATGGATGAATTGGAAAAGGTCCATCAACAAGTCTCTGCTATTGATGATAGTGATGATTGGGGAAAGCTACAGATCCCTAAAAGCTTTAGATAGGAGCCCTTGGAACTGAAAACCTTACCTGCCAATTTGGAATATGCATTCTTGTAGAACGGCAAGTCGGTAATCATCAATGCCACTCTTGCTCCTGAGCAAAAGAGAAAATTGTTGAAAATGATGAAGAAGTGGATGGCTTCTTTTGCATGGTCATATCATGAATTAATGGGAGTTGACCCTAGGATATTCAAACATCAGATCTATATCAACTCCTCCATGAAGCCACGATGACAACCACAAAGATGGTTGAACCCCAAACTAAAGCAAGTTGTCAAGGATGAAATTGAACAATTGTTGAAGGCGGGGTTCATCTATTCTATTGCAGATAGCGAATGGGTCAGCTCACTTGTTATTGTGCCAAAGAAGGATGGCAAATGGAGGGTCTGTATAAAATTCTGACTATTAAACATGGTGACCTTCAAGGATCACTTCCAACTTCCATTTGTGGACCAAGTGTTGGATACTATTGCTGGGCATTGTTACTATCACTTTTTGGATGGTTATAATGGCTATAACCAAATCCAAATCGCACCTAAAGACCAGGCCAAAATAACACTTACAAGTCCCTGGGGGACTTTCACATATAGGAAGATGCCCTTTAGCCTATGCAATGCACCTGTAACCTTCCAACACCTTTTCCTCAACATCTTTTAGCAACAGATTTGCAATGGAGTAGAAGTCTTTATGGATGACTTCTCTACCTATAGAGCAACATTTGAACAAGCCTTGGACTACCTTGAGAAAGTTTTAAAAAGATATGCAAAAAACAATTTATGGCTCAATTGGAAAAAGAGCCACTTGATGGTCCAAGAGGGCAATTTTCAGGGGCACCATATTTCAGAAGCAGGGATTAGTGTAGATCCTAAATAAATTAGGGTTATCCAAGGAATCACCAGTCAACTGAGTACTATAAAAGATGTTCGGTCATTCCTTGGCCACACTAGTTATTACCAATGCTTCATCAAGAATTTCTCGAAGATCACCAAGTTGTTGGTGGAACTCACAAAGAAAGATGCTCCATTTGTCTAGACTAGGAAATGCGAATCCACATTCCAAACACTCAAATAGAAACTCATAGAAACTCCAATTCTATGGGCACCCGACTAGTCTAGACCTTTTCATATCATGAAGGATGCGTCTAATTATGCATTGGGAGCCGTGATTACACAGTTGGATGACTAGAGACACCCATATTATATCCACTTTGCAAGTCTAAGCATTGTGGGTACTAAGCTTAACTACACCACCATTGAAAAGGAATTAATGGTGGTGTGGTATTCACCTTGGAGAAATTTTGATACTATGTGCTAGGGTACAAGGTGTTTGTACATACTAACCATAGTGCCATTCAGTTCCTGATGAACAAATCAATAGTGAGTCCCCATATCATATAGTGGCTAGTGAACCTTGGAGAAATTTTGATACTATGTGCTAGGGTACAAGGTGTTTGTACATACTAACCATAGTGCCATTCAGTTCCTGATGAACAAATCAATAGTGAGTCCCCATATCATATAGTGGCTAGTGATCCTTCAGGAATTTGACCTTACTATGGTTGATAGGAAGGGAACTGAGAATGTGGTTGCTAACCACTTATCTTAGTTACAATGGGATGATGTAGAGGAGGAGGAGCCACTCTCTGATCAATTTCTAGATAAACCCCTTCTCACAGGTGCAATTGATAAGGAAAGGCATACTGGATCAACATGGTTTGGCAACATCCTCACTTATCTCTTAACAAAAGAATTACCAAAAGAGTGGGACCATCAAAAGAAATAGAAGTTTCTTCACAAGGCCAAGCAGTTCATGAAAATCAATGGACACCTTTATAAGGTGTGCATGGATGGATTGGTTTGATGGTGCGTCCTTGATGTGGATACATTGCACATCCTCCAAGATGCTCATGAGGGCCCTTATGGGGGCCACTACGTTGGACAACGCACGATCATTAAGATCCTGCTTGTGGGATATTACTGGCCCACACTCTTCATAGATGCACAGTGGTTCACCTACTCCTGTGAATGATGTCAGAGAGATGGTGGGATGAACACATGAATGGAGGAACCCCAATAGTGGATCTAGCCACTGAAACCCTTCAATATTTAGGGCATCGACTTCATGGGTCCCATCACACCCATGTCCAATAGGAAGGCATACATCATCGTTGCTGTAGACTACTATACTAAGTGGGTAGAGGCAGTAGCCATCACCGACTATTCCTCAAACACAGTTGCATGGTTTGTCAAACAACAAATTGTGAATAAGTTTGGGGTGCCACATGCACTCATTTTAGACAACGGAACTTATTTCATGGGTACTACTTTTCATAAACTTACGCAACACTTAGGGGTCAAACATAAATTTACAACACCTTATCATCCTCAAGCCAATGGGCAAGCCAAATTCACAAATAGGGAGATTATAAGGATCTTAACTAGGACCATCAGCAAATATAGGAGGGATTGGAGCACAAAACTTAACAATGCCCTCTGGGCCTACCACTCCACATGGAAACTTCCTATAGGCTACTCTCCTTACGAGTTAGTGTATGGAAAACTACCGAAACTTCCAGTTCAGGCCGAACTCCAAACACTATCTACCACCAGTGACTTGGGTCTTGACTTACCACTAGCACAATGAGAATGACTCATCAACTTGAATGCACTAGATGAGAATCGATTAGTAGCCCTATCATCAAATGAAATCCACAAGGCCTATAATAAAAAATGTCATGATCTTAGGATTCGAAAGGTAACGTTTCGACATGAAGATAAGGTACTCTACTGGAACCCCACACATGTATTGCAATGTACTAAGCTTCAAACACTATGGAAGGGACCTTATATCATTTCTAAAACCTTTCTGTCTAGGGCCTTGCTTATACACAAACCTAAGGATCCCAAAAAAACATAGTTAGTCAGTACACAACAATTAAAACCCTTCCACAAACTCCAACAAACTAGTGCCACTACCCTCTCATCACACAACCAACCTTGTTCCATTTTTTGGATCTTCTCCTTTCAACTTAGTCATGGGGGAGATCACCTTCCATGCTAACCAATTCTACTGACCGATTAGTTGTCTTTGCAAGTTTTTGTTTTACAACATCATTTGTAAATTTGCTATTCTTGCTTCCTTTTTTTTCTTTCTTTACTTATCGATCTATTTGTTTGTTTATTTTTATCAATATGTATGTTTTATACTTTTCTTTAATAAGTCATCTTATTATCACAAGATGTACTGGTGTGGTTGTTTTTCTTTGCAATGGGTTGCATGCTATGGTTCACCTAATATATCTAGCTCCCACTTTCACATTGTTGTTCTAGGCAATCATGTTAAACCTTCATTTCATGTAACAGGTAGCTTGTCCACATCATCTGCCCATCCACCCACCCCATGGGTTTCCTTCTTTTGGAAACATGCCATCCCTTTCAATTAAATACAACTTTAATTAATTCATGACTTGCATAGTTTCTAGACTTGAGAAGGACCCAATGGGTTGAACAGGGTGTGACTTCAAGGGGATTGCAACATTCTTCGTACTTTTCTATTACCTTGTGTGTGAGCGTGTGTCCTCACAGACTTCTTACCACTCCATATCCTCTCCTAACCAGAAGTCACTTGGCAATTTGGCCTTGCATGGTGTGGTCCTCATCATTCAAAAAAAAAAAAAAGAGGATTCAAAGCACATCCCTTGGCCAAATACATGCGAAAATGCATGGGTCTTTGCATGGTGCAGTTCCTAGAGAAAAAAAACAAACACATGGGAATTCAAAGCACACACCTTAGATCACCTCTAATAGGCTACAAGTACTTGTTATGGAACTTTCTTTGTCCCCTCTAACTCAGCCCTTTTTCACTTCCTCTCACTCACTCATGTTGGAGTGGTGGTTGTTTGTGGAAGCATTCTTATGACTCCAAGGGAATGGACTAGTCTTCGAATGTTGCTGCGAGGTCACTACATGTGGTTGATTTTGGGTCTGGACTAAGGATGAATCCTACTAGGTCACTTAATTACACACTTCACAAGGGATTTCATGTGACCAACATTAGGAATTCTATCTCATTTCCTCCTCTCTTCATCATTTGCTTCCCCTTATTCACCTCACTGTCGATTTTATGTCTTGAGTGTCTATCATTTTCTACTTGAACTTCTAATTCTTTGGCTGGTTCTTATGGTTTTGGGTATTAACTCACGGTTACCATTAATTAACTATAGGGCCCATGGACTCCTGTGTTGACGATATGCAAGGGCTACTAAGGCTACTACCTGCTATGGGGAAGACCCACTTGCATATCCTTTGGTTCCGCTTGTTAATCTCCTATTCCCTTGATATGGTTGGTTGATCATTTTTGTGCTAATCATCGCCCAGTCCCTCTTTTGCTAAGTTCCATCCTATGACATTCTCCTCATTCCGACTCTCCTTCTAATTACAATATTTCTTTCTCTTTCACTCATACTATTTTCTGGTCTCTGCAATCTCGAATCACCCTCATGTTATGCTCCACTTCATAGCTTTGGACTTTTTCTTTACTAGTCAAGCAGGTCAACAATCAAAGCACAATTGCATCAACTAGGCCCCATATGCACATCCCCTTGTGTTTATGCAGCCTTGTCTACACGGCCTCATCAACACATGACAAAAATGCTATATATACCCATGTTGCACCTTTGAATTTTGTCCATTTATGAAAATATCTAGGGGAGTTTTTCCATTCTTTTGCACCACCACTTCTTTCCAAGCACAGAATGTTTCCACTGCGTGTCCCAATCCAATCATTCTTTTAACCCTTTAGCAATCGGAGGTATGCTCTTCNGGGGGGGTCTCTAATTATTATTATAATTGTTATTATAATTATCAAAGACTTAACACCTCTTAGGGGATAGACAAGAAAAAACAAAAACAACACTATAAATTGCAACTCATGTCTTATTGTTTTTTCTAACCCCTTAATTACACTCCAAGGAATCTAATAGGATGCACATGCCATTGTCATAGCTTGTGCCATTTTCATAGCTTGGTCAAAATGAGAAGGTGTATGATTACCATTTTTAGCAACTTATACACACATTTTAATTCATGGTTATGTTGTGACTGCAGATGGCACCCAAACCGAGGCATCCAAGGGAAGAAGGACCATCCCAACCAAGGGACAAACAACCAAAAACAGGAAGAGGAGGTGCACAACCTCCAGAACATGTAGAGGGATCACATGCAACTGGCCCCCTTTGTGAAGAACCTGATGTGGAATTTGTTCATCAGATTCCTGAAGTGGACAGCCCTGGTAAAAAATCACAAAGGGACAAGACTCTTGTGGTAGCGCCATCGGTTGAGGTCACCCTGACCCAAGCTGGTATTGATGTTATTAAGTTGAGGGAGCTACAATGAATGGTCCTTTAGGAGTTGAACTTCAGACCATTTCTAGAAAATGCACCAAAGAAAGTCAAAACCCAATTGCAAAATTCTTTTATGTGGCCAATCATCACCTCCAGTGGTGAATGGTACCTAGGCAAAACTTACCTCTTTTGGACGAATCGGAAACTAGGGTCTAGAGTAAGAATCAAAGACATTCATGTCTCTTACTCTACCGAAGCAATTGCACAAGCTCTAGGGTTGCTAGAGATAAGAGTTAATGTGGTGCAAATTCCTAAATAAGTAGACCCTAAGGTAAAAGGGGTGTGGATCAGGCGGTGCTATGGGGTAGAATGTAAGGAGTTTGGCACCCTAACTACCGTAAAGAGGGTTTATTCAAAAATCGCATCTTACCACTTCAATCCAATGGTAAGACCTAGCAAGATCACAGCCTTTTCTGCTCATGCTTGTGCCACTCTAAGAGGAAAGAACCCCATCAACCTTCCATAGTTACTTTTCCTGGAGATTGAGAAGAGATTTTCTGAAAATGAACATGGAAGATGAGCTCTAACCTTTCCCTATCTAATCGAAAAATTATGTAAATGGGCCAGGATAGCACGATATGCCAAGGACACACTTCGTCATGCCTCAATTGCCTCGTGGAGAGAGATGATGAAGGACAAGACTCTAGCTACAACATAACTCAAGGAAGAGCAGCAACCACCTCCACTGCCTGCACAAGCAACAAGGTCGGGCTCGTAAACAATCGCAGAACACATACATGAGATCCGAAAATTGCTCTTGAGCCAACAAAAGTGATCAGTAGGAATTGGTGTAGGAGAAGACCCTTTAGTCTATTGCCCTACGATGGGCCATCTTGAGCAAGTGGCTTGATCGGTGAGTCTGCTAGAGAGAGCAGGGATGATGTTTTCTGTCACCCAAGAACAAGTGCCTACTAGAACTGATCCTAGTGTCCAAGAAGTAATGGTGTCCACCCAATAGTTATTTCCTAAATTTTTAGGAAATGCCGCTACTTTTTTGGTGCTCTTGGAGGATGGTGAGGGGGTGACTATCCTGGTAATGCAACACTAGGGACAAGAAGTTGTAGCTAAAGTGGTTGATGATACAATCACTACAACACTTAATGCACTTATGGCACCTATATTGGATGTACATGGACTTGAAGATGTATAGATGTTCATAGGAACTTCACGTGGCAGGATCAACGTAGTCTAACATGAAGAGTTGTGGGACCGACTGGTGGGAACTGGGCAACTGCTTCTAGATGTCTTTGATCTTTCAAACAACATTACTGTGACCTAGTTGTAGCTACTTTCAGCAAGGGGCGAGTGCCCAATCTTGGAGGGGCAACTTGAAGTGGCACAAGTGGATCATCAACACTTGGCTATGGAAGTTGCCTAATTAAGGGCCCAACTTGCTGATTTAGCTCTTCTCAATCGCAAACTCACTAGAGATGAAGCTTTTCAATAGCTTCAAACCAAAATTCAGAAGGTTGAGGATGAGTGAGAGTCAAAAATCTTTGACAAGTCCTTAACAGACACTCATGCTTACCATCTAAATAAGGACTTGGTAGAGGTTTTCCAGGAGAATGTTAGGCTAACCACAAAAGTTCATCGTCTATGCAATGTTGATGTGGAGAATCAACACATGAAGAACTTTATTCATCAACAGTAGGAGGAGCTAGCTAGGGTAAACATTGATGTGAGGAGATTGGTAGTTGAAAATCGTAATCTATCTATGGAGGAAGTTCGAGCCTTGTGATAAAAATCAGCAATTGAAATCGTTGCTTGGAAAAATGAAGCCCTTAAGTTTGAATGAGTTAAAAATCACTATAGGGACCAAGTGGAATTGCAAAAGGAGATCAACAAAAAAGAGATTCAAGTTGCAAATGCTAAAATGAACCAGACACTCCAATAGCTCAAGGAAGAAGGTGAGGTGTGGTAGCCCATCTTCGATAGATTGAACACCTACAATCAGGCTGAGACCTACCTCAAGGAGCTACAGATTGAAGAGATGACAAAGTACATGGAGTTAGCTAATCTTTGTTATGCAAACCTGGCAATGCTAATAGCTAGAAGGCTGTGGTCAGACCTGGAGAAGAAAGTCGCCACCTTGTATTATTTATATGAGGGTGAGTTCCAAGTGCGTAAAGAGACAAAGGAAAAGCTAGAAATAGCTAATGCAAAACTTGAAGTTCTTTGCACTCATTTTGGAGGACAACGTGCAGTTGTGGAGAACTTGGCTAGATGAATGAACAACTACTAGCAACTACAGACATCAATCAGAGCGTTTGACATCGAACAAAAATAATTCACTGCTTAGTTTGTCAATTTGAAGGAACTTTTTCTTGCACTTTCATGTCCTTGGAATGTTCCTATTTCAGCACACATTGGTGAAGCTACCTAGACAGTGAACAATCTAAGAAGTAAAGAAGATAAAATCAGGGCATTGTTGGAGGCTTTTCGATTACCTCTGGAAGTTGCAGCTACTGCAGGGCAACTGTTATGAACACCACAACAACCACATGCGCCGAAAGCTAGTGAAAGCCTATCAGAACCACCGCCACCAAGGATGGTATGACCTTCTCTAGCAACTTTAGCATTTTTTAGTAAGGTGTTTAATTTTATCTTTGAACACCACAATTTTGTAATTTATTTTTTTCGTACGCTTGAGCACTTGGTATGTTAATAGAGTTAGTGTGTGTAAATATGTTTTGTCATATGTTCAATCAATAATTCATACCTTCCAAGTTGTAATAAACTTGAGGATGAATTTTTGCTCAGTTGTGGGGGTATGATGAAGTGTTCAGTTGATATGTCGACTGGGCCATGTTAATGGAGCCTCATTGGTGTGGCTACTTTGACATGACCCCATCAACGTATCCATCCATGCATTAATGCGGCCCCGTTAATGTAGAGTCTATCTCTTGCTATAAATATGCATGCACCCGTAGCATTTATGGCATCTTTTGTAGCAGTCGTACCGAAAATCTTGCATTTTGTTCCTGTAAGAGTTAAAATATTTTTCCAAGTGGCCATAGCCAATGTGAGAAAGGTGTATGACTCTTTATTCAAGTGCTAATGTATCTGAGCCCATTGGTGTGACTAGCAATAAAGACGAGCTTTTTAAGCATTCCTTGCAGCATTTGGATTTAATCACTTAAGCATTTTAATAGTTTAATGTTTCCACACTTTAATAATTTCAAAAGATTTTATTGTTATCATTCTACAGTTATTGTCCTTTCATATTTTATGAGAACCATAGGCACAAGCATCTCGAACATAAATCTGACACTTGGTAACCTAGTGACACTTAATGTCTCTAGTAGTGGTTAGGGTATGCTCACGATGTGCATGGAAGATGGGATCGGTTGCTTATGCTAGGGAGAGTTAAGCAATAGGGTAGAATAATTATAGATTACACAAATTTTCTTTCCTTACAATTAAAGAACTAGAATTTAAAAGATAAAAAGAAAACTAATAAAAATCATTTGCCTCAGTCTCACTTAACCATTGCTTTAGAACACCACAAGTGAGGTTGGGAAGGCAATGACCATTCTAACCAAGTCTTGCTGGCTAGAGTTCGATGTATGCAAGTGCTTATAGTTTGCAAAATTTGACCAAGTTGCATGTGAATGCCCATGATTCATATGGTTGGGTGTAGGGGTACCTTGTCACTTATCAATTATCTATTTTTAATATTTTACCTTTAAAGAAACTGAAATTGAAATTTTTACCTACATCCACTAAGATCCTATTGGATTAATGAGATAGAGTAGTTCTGAAATTTCTTTTATAAAATTTTTTAATCCATAACTCAGCATTATCCAATGTAATTGAACTTATAACCTACGGTTTCCATGCCAAGGCTTTTACCACTAAGCTAACATGAGTCACTAGTTAATTGGTAGCACATGTTCTATATAGAACGAATGTTATCCTCTAAAAAATATACAACCTAAATATATTATTAGATTATTCAACTCAAAAAATACTATAATGATAATTATTAATTAATCTTTTTCATCCTCTTTCACTACCATCTCATAAGTTTGTAATGCATAACATTTTACTTACTTTTTTTTGTTGAGCAAGAGAGAGAAAGTTATATATATATAATATTTGTATAGCAAAAAGGATCATAAGCCTCATCATGCAACCCAGTGGATCCACCAAAATAAAACTAATGCTTAATGAAGAAATGGTAAAATTAACTATTGACGAGAATGATGATAAACATACTGATGAAAATTTCAACCAACAAGAAGACAATGAGTAGAAATACTTAGCATAAGGACATGAAAAATAGAAAGATATCACACATATTAGTTATAGATGTAATGCATGTAGAGTTATCACAATGAGTTTGATGAGTGACTAGAGGTGTTGGTGTCATATTCCACAAATGATGCAACCTAGTTAAATGCTTATAAGTTGAGCATCTTACCAATCTAGAGCAAGAGTAGCTACAAGTTATGATACTTGTGCTAAGGTGGAAGATGTTCAGAGCACATGAGGACTCTCGTTTGGTTTCTAAAGAAGATAAAACTTGTTATCATATCCATGGGGTTAGCAAGCTAATAAGACCCAAAAGAACTAGCCAAGCCATCAAACATGCATAAGGTTAAGAAAGAATTGGTGTAGGGAACACTTTGAAGTAAGATCATGTAAGGTGTCATGTGATGGCTTAATAGGGCATTTGTAAGTGGATGTGTAGGTAGTAGGATGTGATGGTTAGGACTTGGGGTGGGGTATGGATGGAATGACCATCATGATTAGATGTGAAAAATTATGAGGAGGTAATCAGAGATGGATCATTGAATGGACTGGTCCCATTAAGTTATCTCTCTTCTTTCATCAATGCTTGTGGACTTGGATGCTTTCATAGAAATATTTGTGATAGCATTAGGTATTTTAGAGTTGTTGAGGTTACCACAAATGTGATTGTCAATTGTAACACCTCAAGATTAACCATATAAAATAGTGGAAATCATCTTAAAATTTTCATTTCTTATAGTAAAATGGATTAGTGTAAATAATACAAAAATACAAAACTAAAATATTTCTTAACTTTATTGAGAAATAGATCAAGGTTGTCTTATTACATCATGATCTAGGGGAACATGTCATCAACTTCATTAGTACAAAAAAAATATATACCAAAAGAACCTAAGCTTCTACTACAATAAAAGAAAATTATAAAACTAAAAAACTATAGCAAATAGGATGTTAGTCCTTCCTTCCTTTTCTAGAGTTACCACTTACACCATTTGTGTAAAAAATATGTAGAAAGAATTAGCACTTTTCAACCATAGAAAGAATAACATCCTTAATCCCTAAATCAAGCATAACTAGATAGGACTAATATTGTTGCAAAACCAATGTTAGCTATATAACATTGTATAAATTATGTGAAATTACATACACCTTTCAATAAATTACCATAGATATCTAATCACTCATAAAGGCAACTATAGTTTGTGCTATCTAAAAGGGATTAGAGTCTTAGCTCATTGTTAAGAAATGAGAAAGGCTAAAAATACAATCTCATCTTACAAGAAAAATAGCTACAACCTAGCACATCCTATACTTACCTTGGTGTTTGACATCCTAATTCACCCATCTAGTAGTTAAGGCTAAGTTATCCTATCAACTTGGAAACCTATTAACCAAAATATTGGGCTACTAAGGTATATCCTTCTTCTATACTAACTAAGTCTAAGTCTTATATATGAGTCTTTCCAAAGGTAATAGGCCTAAGTCTCCTTATGAAATTTGCAAAAGACATAATCTAAACACTCACAGCCTACACAAGGATCATGCACAAGCCAACTTACATGGCTCTTGGCTCAATCCCATCACATACCCCATAACACATTGAGATTCACCTATCTTTGTGATGCCACTTGCATGTTTATATGAATTTTAGTCAATTTTCAAAGATGGATAATGACTCAAACATAACTTATGTTGCATGGTTAGGTTGACACTCTATTCATTAAGATTTTGGAATTTTGGGTTATTCTACATTGTATAACTGCACCATCATAATGAAAGTCTTCTATAACTTGGTTTCCTTTCTCACAACAAGTAAAAGTCACATCCTTTAGACAAACTAGCCAAACAAATCATGAATTAGATGCAAGTATGTAAAATTACCCAAAATCTTATTTATGATGATGTTGATTTGGCAAGATCATCATAATCATTTGATGATAATCTATCATTGTTCCAAATCATCTAAGCTATAAAAAAACTTAGATATAAAATAATAAATCTTAGATGAAAAGTTATAAATGTTAATTTTGCAAAAAGGAAAGAAAAGATAAGAATTGAAAAGATGTAAACTTGAGGAAAACTATTTTTATACCTTTACAATGTTGATCCATTAACAACTCATCATATCCTAGATCAACAATAAGGTAGAAAGCCAACAACAATAGAAAATCATAAGAAAAACTTGATAAAACCTATTTTGATGAGTCACAATATCATTCTACAACATCATAGTTCTACATACATAATTGTTGATGCAATGTAGTGGGTCTTGGTCACCCCTATAAATACCAATACTTGGTCACACCAATGAATAACTTTCATTCCAACCTTAGGGAATATCTTATAGTTTGTTTTTCTAGTTTACACTTAGTGATAGAGTGAATGCCCACAATGTGGTGTTGCATAGTTGAATGGAATCTTTATTCAAGTGAGTTATAGTTGGGCATAATTCATGCATGAAAATAAAGATTGAGATTACTTAACATCATTGTAGCATCCACTTAGTTTCTTTGTTTTACTTAGCTAATTTTTTTACTTAGTTTAATTTTCATTTCTTTAATATGATTACTTTAGCTTAGTATTTTATATTTCTCAAGCATTTTACTTTCTCATGCTCATTAGTAAGGTAGAATGAGTATAATCGATTTTAAGCATATAAGTGTAATCATTTGGTAATCGTTGTAGTGTTATTATGTGGTTCACCTAGTAGCATAACACTTGGTAACCTAGTAATAGTTACATAAGCCCAAGATGTATACAACAAGCTAGTAATGGCTGCTCATGACCATAGGATAGAATAGACTTGCATTTCTATTATCACTTAGATTTAGACCTTATTCTCATTTTCATTATGTTTGCACCTAGAAGTAATATGAGCTAACAACATCAAGATATTATATGCCTTAATTAGAGTTAAACCATACACTTATACTTCTCTAACTCGAAGTGGAAAGACAATGATCATGAATAGATTATCAACTTCTAGCATACTTACATTGTTCATCTATGGATTACAATATGATCACATGTGTGTACTCGTGACTTGCATGGTGAAGTGTTAGGATACCTCAACACTCATCATTGGCATCATTACTAGGGATTTGTTAATGTTTGCTTAGTAGTTGATCTTAAAAAGTTCATTGTATCAAGAATCTCAAATTTTATTCTACACATTTTTAATCAATCTTTGTAACACACACACACATACTTAAGAGCATCAAACATATAACATGGCTTTAACACTTAAATAAAAGTTACCGCTTACTAAAGAAACACAAAGAATTCATGACAACAGATATGATGAAGAAGACTAGAGTGTGCCCATGCAAATTAGAATTTCATTTGCTCATACAAATCCAAATTATCTTAACTTCACATTTATGTTCCATCAAGATGAACAACCAAGGTGGAGAGATTTGTAAGACAACATAGTTTTTCCTCTTGAATGTTCAACATCATTAATACTGCAAGAAACCTTAATGAGATTGAACCTTGGCCATGCACAAGAAGGATATCATGTTACTAAACACATGACTAGGCCATATCAACCCAAAAAAGTGCAAGTAAGAAGGGATGCTATCATAGAAATAAGACATGAGAACAACAAAGGAAAGAACATAACCCATAATGTTGTCTTGGAAGAAATCAATAATAATACATTCATAATGGAAAAAATCTATCAAACTCATGAATCCCATTCATAGATGTGTATCATTCATCTAAAGGAACCTATCAAAATACAATTATATTTGGCCCTTGTGGAAACACCTAGGAGAGATGCAAGAGACTCCAAACATAGGTGGAGCTCAAGGCCTAGAGCTTTAGCAGAATCACCAGAGAATGAATCATAGAGTTACAAAAGGAGAACTAGCCAACACTATTCTCCAATTGCTTCCTCCTCTTTCTCATGATCATTAATAGAATCTGACAAGAAGGAAAGAAGACCTAGAGACTATGATAGGGAAAGATGTAGGGATGATGAGAGACATGAATATCAAAGAAGGTATCCTAACGAAGAAGAAGATGTTTATGAACAATAAAGACATAGGATTAGGAATGAAGAAAGGGAACAACACTATTAGCATTGAAGAAGTCACAACTACAACTCAACCTATGAACTCGACAATCATGAAGAACCCCTACTGGTGACTTGCAGCATCATTAACATTAGAAAAGTAGTGTACATCCCTAGTAGGCATGTAAGGGATAGTAGCATTAAGTGACTAGACATGAACAATCTTATCAAATTTGAAGGTGGATATAATGTAGATTCATAGCATCATCTTCAAGCATTTCACAATGCCTATGTACTTTAGAATATCATGAGTAATTAAAAAAAACGTTAAAGTTGTTTCCTAGGATCCTCATCAAGGCAACAAAACATTGGTATCAATATTTAGAACTAGAATTGATTTGAAGATGGAGTACCATGCTAAAGCTCTTCAATGATAAGTATCAAACCTATTCAAGAGCATTCAATTTAAGGAAAAAAATCTAAGGATGGAAGCAAGGGATACATGAATCCCTTGATGTGGTAATGGGTAGATATTATTCTTTCCTAGGCCATGGAGTTTCACAAAGGGAATAACTAAGGCATATTATTAATGGATTAAGGAACAAGACTAGACAAACCCTTGGGGTATATTCCCAAGGAAGATTATTAAAAATGATAGCCCATACAATTCAAAGACTAATAGACCAGGTGCCCAAAGAAGAAGAAGAATTAACGAAAAGGAAATCAGCTAAGGAATGTAACTAAGATCTTGCAATAAGGAAAAAAGATGTTAGAATGTGTAATAGACAAGAAGGTAAAACTCTAGAGGATTTCATTGAAAACAAGACTCTATCCATTCAGAAATTAGTCAATGACATTGCAACATAAGTAGAGAAAATGTGGGACTTAGTAGATGAGAAATTTGCTATAGTGAAGGAGAAGATTGAACAAGCACTAAACAAGATCAAAGAAAAGAAGAGATAATAGATGAGAGAATTGAAAACATAAATGAAAAGTTGTTGCAATTGTGGAATTTACAGACTCTAGTTCTAAAGATGAAGAAGGATGCAAAGTGTGCCAATATGAACATCCTAAGGGATGTTGTCCTATCATGGTCCACCTACAAGAGTTTGGGACATGTGCACTTAACCCAAGATTTGTCAAGAAGAAGATGCCAAAATGTTGACCTTACCCTAGGGCAATCTTAAACAACCCTTCCAATTGTCATACTATCCAAAAAGATCTTATCCTTAGCCACAAGAGCAATGATAGTAGTAGTGGTAACAACCACAAGCATGGGGAATGTTATTGCTGAGGCAAAAATATCCATATAGGCAACTTGATCCTTATGGATATTACGTTTAATGTCCAATCTCTCTAGAAAATGCTTCAGTTCATACTTCCTCTCACTACTATCCACCAGTGTATTACAGGCCCACTACTCCAAGAATGAATGCAAATCCTTACACACACCAAACAACCACTAGTTCATTAGTTCAACCTCCTAATTCTCTACCACCATTATTGCCATCAATTATGGAAGGAGAACTACCAACTGAACTGTAATAAAAGAATGCTACTTGGGTAGTAAATGCACAAGAGGATGTAATAATGAATGAACTTAGATCTAGGAAATGTTCATTTTTTAGAATGAGTCCAAAAAGGTTCAAAGGATGGGAACCACACCCACAATAACCTCATCCACACATAGTCCTCAAGGGAATACTAAGATTTCACATTCTAAAAATTTGAATTTGACCTCTATCATTCTTAATCAAACTATTACACACTGGATGAAGGAAAGAGAAGTTCCCAAGAAGAGAATAGATCTTGGAAGTCCCTTAGTATATCTCTAGATAGTAGGACATAAACCATGTAAATCTCTAATAGATTATGGGTCAGGAGTAAACCTAATTTCACAAGATATGTACAAAGCTTAGAATCTTCCTCCACTAAAGGAGAGAAACATTTGATTAGAGCTTGTAGACTAGTCAATCACTATTCCACTTGGACAAGTGGATGATGTCATTATCATCATAAGTGACTGATCTTACCTTTGTGACTTCTTAGTGATACATATCAGG
The DNA here is from genome assembly GCA_015680685.1 of Gnetum montanum. Taxonomy (NCBI): domain Eukaryota; kingdom Viridiplantae; phylum Streptophyta; class Gnetopsida; order Gnetales; family Gnetaceae; genus Gnetum; species Gnetum montanum. Next base: position 5,699 of record MNCI01003412.1, on the reverse strand, counting down.
AAAAATAAGGGAAAATTTTCTATAATCATGGGAAGAGCATGAGTTAGTATTGTGGATGCTAAGCTAGGAATTAGAGACTTGTTCTTGAAAATTTCCAAGGAAGATGAGGTTGGAATTATATAGAGACATCAAATTCTAGGTATAACATATAACGATAATGGGTGTAATTGTGTGTGGAAAATCTAGGCCATCAAACAATAAACCAATATAGCATGTAATCAATATGTAGAAGATATGTGTGTGCAATAATGCCTATATGTAGTGACCACCAAATAAGAAGGCATCTAACTGAAGAAGAGACAAAGTCCAAAATGTATGTGGAGTCATCTACTCAAATTATAAGTCCCTATGTTGAAGATGTTGATGAGTTAGACTAGTTAAAGAAGAAACACCCCTATGTACACTCACATTAAGAAGAAGACATTAAGTGGGGACAACTAAAAATCCTAGACAAGTATGAGCTAGAGCCTCTAGGGATGAAAGCCTTACTGGAAGGACTAGAATATGCTTTTTTGAATAATAAGAAATTGATAATTATTAATGATAATCTTGATAAATAATAGAAGATAAGATTATTGGAAGTGGTAAATAAATGACCAACCGTAATTGCATGGTCCTATGATGAAATAACAAGTATTGACCCATGCATATGCCAACATCAAATTTATATAGATCCAGATTTCAACCATGCCACCAACCTTAACGAATATTGAATACTAAATTCAAAGAAGTGGTAAAAAAATAATTGGAAAAACTATTAAAGGTAGGATTCATCTATCCAATAGAAGATAGTAAATGGGTTAGTTGCTTAGTCATTGTCCCAAAGAAATGTGGCAAGTGGAGGGTCTACATTGACTTTCAATTGTTGAATTCAGCAACATTCAAGGACCACTTTTCTCTACCATTTGTTGACTAAGTCCTTGACACAATTGCAGGACACCAATATTATATTTTCCTTGATGGGAACAATGGGTATAATCAAATATGCATTACATCAGAAGATTAAGAGAAAACCACATTCACCAGTCCATGGGGAACATTTTCCTACAAGCAGATGCATTTTGGCTTGCATAATACTCCCACTACTTTTGAAAGATTAGTATTGAGGATCTTCTAAAAGTAGATTGGTAATGGAGTAGAGGTATTCATGGATGACTTTTCCACTTATGGGATAGACTTCAAACAAGCATTGGATCAACTAGAGTATGTTTTGAAAAGATGTATTAAAATTAATTTAGAGCTCAATTAGCAAAGAGCCATCTAATGGTCTAATATGTTATTGTTTTGGAACATAGAGTGTTTCAAAAATGAATAGAAGTAGATCTAGATAAAATAAGAGTCATTCAAAATATCATCCATAGGCCATAGATTGTTAAGGATGTTAGATCATTCCTTGGCCATATAGGATACTATAGAAGATTCATTGAGAATATTTCAAAGATAGTAAAGCTGCTAGTGGAACTAACAAAGAAAGATGCATCGTTCTAATGGATAGAACAATGTGGGAAGGCATTTTAGATATTAACACTATAGCTAATTGAAACACCAATCCTTCAACCTTCAGATTGGTCTAAGCCCTTCAACATTACAACATATGCTTACTTAGCTTAGCTTAGCTTGATGATCAGAAAAGACTATTACATATACTATGCTATTCAAAGCATCATTGGAGCACAATGCAACTACGCCACTAGAAAAAAAGAAGCTTAGTGCCATGGTGTATGTGCTTGAAAAATTTAGACATTATGTGCTTGTGTAGTTTATTTACGTCCACATGAATCATAGTGTCATCAGGTTTTTGATGAATGAACCAACAATTAATCCAAGAGTGATACGATGGCTCATGATACTATAGGAGTTTGACATCACAATGATAGACAAGAAAGAAACTAAAAATGTTGTAGTAGATCATTTGTCAAGACTAAGATGGGAACCACAAGAATAAGATGAAGCATCATTAGACCAATTTCCTGATGAAAATTTGTTTACAAGAACAATAATGGCTATTAGCTCAACAGACAAATCATGGATTACTAGCTAGACTTATCTCACTACACAAGAGTTTCTTATTGAATGAAATAAGAAACAAAAGAACTAATTCCTCCATAGAGTTAAATGATACATGGAAATTAATGGAAATATTTACAAGATTTGTGCTAAGGGATTAGTTAGATAGTGTGTTCTAGAAGAGAATCAACAAAGAATCTTGCAAGATGCACATGAGGGATCATGTGGTGGTCACTATGAAGGATGTAGAAAAACAATAAAGTTTATGATGGAAGGCTACTTTTGGCCTATCATATTTAGGGATGCATACAAATTCACTCATTCTTGTGAAAGATGCCAACACAATGGGGGAATAATGGATAGAAATGAAGGACTACAATAATGGATCTAGCCATTAAAGCCATTTGAAATCTATGGAATTGATTTTATGGGGTCCATCACACTAATGTCCAATGGTAAATCATATATTATAGTGATAGGCAATTATTTCACAAAGTGGATAGAAGGAGTTGCAATCAAATATTGCATTGCCAAAAGAACTACTAAATTCTTTCAACAACATGTGGTGAATAGATTTGAAGTATCACACATGCTCATATTTGACAATGGAATGCATTTCACAAGAGCTACATTTAATAAGCTAATGCAACAACTTGGAATGAACCAAAAAAATAACTACACCATACCATCCCCAAGAAAATGATCAAACAGAAGTGACTAACCAAGAAATCACTAGAATATTAACTAGAATAGTTAGTCAATTTCAAAATGATTAGAGCACTAAGTTGAATGATGTTTTATGGGAATATAGATCTAAAGATCGAGAACTTAAATGGGGGGTTGAATAAGTTTCCTAAATGACAAGTTAATCATCCACAAAAACCAAACTCAAATTTTACATGGTTTCTCAACTTGGGTACGTCCACACTTTAAGGATAGAATTCTTGCACATCTCTGGACTTTATTTCTTAAAAATGTGGTTTGAAGGGTATCACACTTGTACAAGCTATGAGCTCCACACTGGGGTGTTTCATCATTGTGAAACCACTCAATCCCACAAGCTCCTGACAAACTCAAAATGTGGTTTCAAGGATCCCATAACCTTTACAAAATTGAGCTCTACTCTGGAGTGTTTTGACACTACACAAATAATCAATCTCGTAGGATCCTGACAAGCTCAATGAGAATTCCTTCTCACAAGAAGCACATCAATCCCATAGGGCTAAGAGAAAGAAACAAAAACATAAGGAAAGAATGTAACTTAAATTACAAGTCAATGTACTTTGAAGCATAATTCTACAAATAAATAAGCAAATGATATGACATATGAAGTACACAAGTATAATAGCATAAAATAGATAATAATTGCTTTGATGTTGAAAATTCTTGCTTAATTCCCAAAAGTTTGAGGTTTAATTAGAGCATTAAAGTTTCCAAAAATACCTTAGAATTCATGCAACAACTATCTAACAACTAGCATAGATGTCTCCTTTGTGATTGGGACATCTTTTTGAAATCAGCTTCAACTTTGGGGAGACATCTTCTTTGAAAAGGAGACGTCTCCTATTTTTGGGAGACGTCTTCTTGTGATGGAATTCCTCTCAGGAAAGACATCTTCTATTCCTTAGAGACATCTTCTCAACTTTCAAGCTTTAGTTATTAAGGCTTTCTTTTACTTATTTAGCTTCCTTTCAATCCCTAGAGCATCTTCATTTTGCTTGTAGTATTTGTACTTGTTGATAACCATGCTTTCTTGAGTCCTTGTTAATGAATCATATTTTTGTTCTTGTCCTATAAATACAACATCCACAACAAACATTATTTATTCTCCATTTTCCTTAAGTTTTTGGCATACCAAAAGGTTAACAATATCCCCATTTTTAGTGATGTCCAAAACTAAAGAAAATGGGTTAATATATTCCAAAGAAATAAAGAACAAAGATATTTTGAAAGTTAAATGGCACAAATTTATATATAGATATAGCAAAGTATAATACATCAAAAATATATATAGATTTACCATGCTTGACATCTTGATTCTAAGTAAATAGCAACTAAATATACTACTCTCTCCCACTTTTTGAACATCACCCAAAAATAGGTAGGGAAAATGATAAGGACCAACCATAATACTCACTAAAGTTCCATCGTAGTAGCATAACATCATATAAAAATCCCATATAAACATTTAGCTAAGGAATAAAACTTGATGGCTATTAGTTACAGATTCCATAAGGCTAATTAAGAGAAACCAAATTTTATTAAGAACTACCCCTTATCTACTCACAAACCAAGTTAATATTAGATAATTAATGAAGCATAATTAATCCAAGAATATCTAATCCGTTCAATTGATATTTAAGAGTATTTAAAACTAAAGGCCAAACTCCAAAGTTTGAGCATTGAAGATCAAGTAACATGTCTCTCATTTCTTACTAAAAGAGATCATGAACACCTTTTCTAATTCCAATCTTCATTGTGAGTACTTGAGATCTCTAAGGTGAGTACTTCTTAATTCATATTTGCAATAAGGGCCTTATGTACTTAAAATGATACATTCATGACATACAAAAGGTGAGACATGAACCATTAAATCCCTAACATAGTGCTCACAAGTAAGTTTATATATAGCATATAAATTTCAAGAGATTTTACCAATGAAGATAATCCTTAGGTAGGACTTTTAAAGATTGATAAATAAAATTTCTCTTTTACTTCCAAAACTCTACTAGATGAATATGCTCTTCCTTGCTTTTTTTTCTTGATGTAGGTGCTAGAGCTTGGAAGCTTTCAATTATGTTATCATATCTTTGAGAGAACCACTTAGGAATTCCCTTACATTGATGCTTCCCCTCCATATATTATCCATCTTTTGAAACATCTATTGTAATTCATCCATTGGAATCTATACAAGACATCTTGAAGACATAGTAGATATCTTGTATGGCTAAGACATCTAACTATCAGCGTAGATGTCTATTTTTCAAGGATAAAAAAGATGCTCATTTTGAGATCTGGAACCTCTAGACACCTCCCAGTAGTAGTATCAAATAATTCATATGATCAAGGAATTTCTTTTGAAATGTTTCTTTTCTCAAAAGATACATGAATTACATTAAGGGTGCCAATTCAAATGCTTCAATTATCATACATGAAAAATATTCCAAAGGAAATTTGAATTTATGATTTCAGAGGGAAGTAAATAGTGCCATATCACAGGACATATGATGAAAATTTAACAAAAGGCTTTTGGTCCATGAATTACATGTAAGGATCTTAAACCATTTGAAACCACTACTTTCTAGTTAAGAATCCAAAAGATGATTTTTCAATAAAAACTCTAAAAGTAGAACAAGCTTCCATTCAACCATAAACTAATCAAGTTGCATCACATCATGCTCACATATTTACAAAAGATAGCATAATTTGACAACCAAATATTCCAATATTGCCTCCTACATATGATCTTATCTTAACATTTGTAGAACCTAGAGCTAATTTTCTATATTCTTAATAAAAAGAATATAAGCTCATATAAAAAAATAGTCTTTCTTGATTGATGAGTGGCGAGGTACCCCTACACTCAACCATACGAAACGAGCGTCGCACGCGCGATCCGGTCGAACTCCGCAGATGGACTAGTTGTAGCACTTAGATAGTTAGCCTTAGGTCGCAGTTCGCTGTCTTCCCAT
>MNCI01003411.1:52730-114303 GCA_015680685.1 Gnetum montanum | reverse complement strand
TGCCCTAAGAAGTTTGAGCTCAGCATTTAGCACCACAAGATTTTGCTTCATGTCTTTGTGATGCTTGAACTCAACCTTGTACAATAAGTACAAGTTGGCCACCTATTTTTTGAGCTTTGACTACAATTATCCAATAGTTAACATGGCCAAATTCACATAATAGAGACTGGCGAGCTTCATATATTTTGTCATCTCCTTGATTTGCATCTCCTTCATGCAAATTTCCATCTTGTTGTAGGCATCTATCCCATCAATGATAGGTTTTCACAATTCTTTTCTTTACTAGAGATATTAGAGGGTTTTTTTTTTCACTTTGCCTTTGCCTACTAGATGTTTTTTACATTTACTTCCTTTTGTAGATTGACTTGTTTACTGTAATGGTTCTTAACTCTCTTAAATTTGAGAGCCTCTGATTTCTTGGAAGTTACCTCAATCATAGTTTTCTAGCAAAGGGTGTGGACCTCCTTCATGAAGATATTTTTCTACTACTAATCACCTTAGTTATATGTTTGTCTAGGCCACCTTCCCTCAAGCTAATTCTTTGAGCCACCTCATTGAGGTGACTCATTGTTGGTCTATAGATGGATGGGTCCTTACCACTCATGCATGCTTGTTGCTCTTGTTCACTCAAGAGCCATTTCTATTATTTGCATAATCATTAGGTAGTTGCAACGACATCTAGCACAATTTTTTAAGTGGTAAGTGAAGGTGGTTGTTACTACTCCTCTTCTTGGATAGTCATTGCAAGTGTCTTATCTTTTATCATTTCTTCCCAATTGGTGGCTGGAACATGCCTGATAACATTATTGGTGTAACAAACTATTCCTTCCCTCGAACAGAGTTTCCTAATGAGGCATGGAAAGAGGAGTGCCTTTCTTTCATTTCTCTTCTTTAAACTACTTGTTCATCTCTAAATAGATCAACTATGGAATATTGACAAGGAATCTCTCACTCAGAGTGATACATGCTTAGGCAAAGAGGGTCACAATTTTTCTTGGCCTCACAATGGGATTGAGATGGAAGGCTACAATTTTATAGTGGATCCTCTCTATCGATGTGAGTATGTTAAACTCCTTGCAGTTGATGCCATAGCACTGTCACGTCCATTCTTTTTTTATACTGGGATCCACCTACATTAGAATCTTAGTAAGATTTACCCTTATTTATGGAAACCCAAGCACTATAGCAATGGCCTATGCTGAGTAGGACACTAAGATGTCCTTGATTTTTATCATTGATCTAAGCTACCTATTGTTCCAAAATAAAAATGTTTCTCCCATGTACCACTCCCTGGTGGACATGATAATTGGCCACAAGGGAGAGGCCTTCAATTGGTCCTCCACTTCTTTTGGTGCTTGATCCAAGAAAATGTCAAATTTTAACTTCTAGACCATCATCTTTTTTACTTCTCTTGATTTAATTTGATTCAAGCAAGCCTCTTTCAAGGTCACCTCAAGATTTGCTGGTTGTATTGGTACATCATTCTGATTGGAGTGTTCTATTGCTTCTACTAGTTTTGGAATCTATCAAATAGATTCCACCTTAGCCTCTTCCCTAAGAAAACCTATGGCATGGGTTGCAAGTGGTTCTTCTTGAGCCTATTCTTCGCCCCTTTCCATTCTAGGTCATTTCTCCCTTGGTTGAGATAGTCCTACTTCCTACGTGTGCTTCCCTTTTAGTGCCATTTATGATCATAACACATCCATGGATTAGTAGATATAATGTGTAACTTTAAATTTTTGAATACCTTCTCTCATTAGTTAGTTACACTTTGGCTAAGGTTGGACCATGGTAGATTGATTATTTTATTAATTATTTGTTGTAGATGTCATTAAAGCTTGTTCGAAAGGATTAACTCATGTAATTTAGTGTTAAATAGTTGATTTTTTAGTTAAACCTCTATGCAAGTTAGAAAAATAGTGAAACATTTTTTCTTAAAAATGGTACATTTGTGGCCCCCATGATGAAGAGCTCACCTCCACTAGCTACAAGGTTGAAGAACATAGTGATTTGAATAGATTTTTTAGAATTTATGGGTTCTATAAGGTTTTGGGCTCTGAAAATTTGAAAAATTCCATTGGAATTTATGAGAAAATGTAAAATCTTCAAAGTGGATTTATGCATATATATAGAATTTTTCCCTTATTTCAACAGGGCCACATATATGAGGCCCATAGGAAAAATTTTGAAATTTGAATATATCAAAAAATATAAGGAATTTTTCAATGAATTTAAGGTTCATGGAATCTCAAAAAAGCCAAGAATATAATAAAATCATTGAAGAGGATCTTTGAAAGCTCAAAAATTAAAAATTTTAATAGAGAATGCTTTTTATTGAACAAAATTTATGAAGGAGCATATGATGTGATGTAGAAGATGGATGTACAAAGGTTTTTGTTCATAAGAATATCTAAGAATAAGGTACTTAATGAAACCAAACAAAGAATATACACATGGGTCTTCCCCATAACAGGCACATGCCTTTTCTTATCCTTGCATAACCTTAACCTAAGGAGTCCATGGGACCCATCGGTAATTAATGGTTGATGGAAGTTAAGGACCAAAACCTGGAAGATTCTACCTAAGAATTCAAATACCTCAGACCAAGACATAGAATCAAGGACATGGACATTGGCAATGAGGTGAGTTATGGTCAACATAGATGGATGATGGAGAATGTGGAATGGAATTCCAAAGTAAAGTCATAAGAAGTCAGTTGTGGAGTTTATGTTTAAAATGACCTGAGAAGATTCATCCTTGGTCCAAAACCAAAACTAACCTCTTTCAATGACTTCACATCACCGCTCCAAGACCAATCCTCCCCCTTGAGACACAAGAATTCTCCAACAAAATAACCACCAACCCATAAACAAATAAAAAGAGAATTAGGAAGTGACAAAGGGCCTTAGTTAGAGGGGACCTTCAAGCATGGGTAACATGTATTGTTAGTACCATAACCAGTGCTCATAGTCTATGTGTTTATCTAAGGAATGTGCTTTGAATTCCCATCATGTTTTCTTTTAAAATTTTTGTTTGTTTTATTTCCTTTTTTTTTATGGATGGGAACCACACCATGCAAAAATGTTATTTAACTTCCTGTTATTGGTGGATAGGGAATAGTAAGAAGTACTTGAAAACACTCAAGCATCCAAGTAAGTAGAAGGGTAAAAAAAGTGTTAAGTACCCTTGAAGTCAAACCCTATGCAAACCTTTGAATCTTTCTTAATTTAATGAAAGAGACCTCACACTTCCAAAATAAGGAAAACCATAGAATTTTTGAATGAGTGGATGTTGTGAACTCCATTCCATGAAAAAGAAACCATGTCTAAGCCATTGGTACAAAAATTCATAAATAGAAACTAGATATTAGCAAACCAAAAACATTAAGCACAAATCACCATTAGTAGCAGCCATAACACCACTATGTCTTGTTGTAATAAAGCACTTCTATTAGTAAAAATTTGAAAATCACACTTAACAAAACAAAGTAAAATATATAAAAAAGTGTAAAATATCCAAGAAAGATTCTAATATACTAACGATGGTGTAAAACAAAAAATGGTATAAAATAGAAAGAAATTTTAAAATAAAAAATGTGTAAAATAAATAATGTTCAAAACCAAAAGTGTGGAAAACAAAAAATAGAAAAAAATAAGGAACCATATGAATGATTAACACAAATGACCATCTCACCCACTATTGAGTTAGAATGAGGAGATCTAAAAAGTTTAGTGTGGTTTTTCATCCATTTAGGTATTTATTTCACTAGCTTACTTAGGCTCATTGAAAAGCTTTATTTTTTCGATGTTGACCAACTACCTTTTTTCTGGGCTCTCAGGTTTGTATATGATCATGGCCCTAGCAAAAAAGGTTTCATTGATTATATAATATCCCTTCCACAATATTTGGAACTTTTNATGTCATTGTTTGTTGTATGCCTTGTGCACTACATTCAAAGATAGGACCACTAGTTGGTTTTCATTTAGCACATTTAGGTTGATCAATATTTCTCTTTATTCTAGACTCAAGTCAAGGTCCAAGTCACAAGATGTTGAAAGTGTACAGAGCTCAAAATTGACTGGAAGTGTTGGAAGTTTTCTATACACCAACTCGTAGGGAGAGTAGCAAATAGGCAATTTCCATGTTAAGCAGTAGGCCCAAAAGGCATTATTGAGTTTTGTGCTCCAATATCTTCTATATTTACTTATGTTCCTTGGTAGGATCTATGTAATCTCCCTATTGGTAACTTCTATTTGACCATTGTATTGGGGTGATAAGGTGTTGTTAATTTATGTTCAACTCCTAAGTGTTGCATCCACTTTCTAAAAGTGATGCTTGAAAATGAGTTCCATTGTTAGAAATCAATGCTCGTGGCACCCCAAACCTATTTACAAAATTTTGTTGTATAAATCTAGTAGTGGTGGATGATGTACAATTGATGATAGCTACTACTTTCATCCATTTTTTGTAGTTGTCGACTGCTATGATGATGTATGTCTTTCCATTGAACATGGGTGTGATGGGACCCATGAAGTCTATGCCCCATATGTCAAAAGGCTCTAGTGCTTGAATCCACTATTAAGGACTCTCCATTCGTGTAGCTATACCACCATCTTATTGATAACATTCACAAGATCAAATAAATTGGTGGGGATCCCTGAAGATTATTAGCCAATAGTATCCTGCCATTAGGATTTTTATAGTTGTGCATCTTCTTGCATAATGGCCTCTACAAGGGCCTTCCTAGGCATCTTGGAGAACATGAAATTAATCTACATCAGGGACACACCAACAAACTAAGCCATCAGCACATACCTTGTAAAGCTATTTTTAGTTTTCATGAAGTACTTTTCCCAATGAAGAAACTATTGTGCAGCAACAAAAACATCAATGGCTAAAATAGTCACATTGAGGGGTCTGTAGCTATAGTATAGCCCTAACCCCACCCCCATCTAAAGGGCCATCACTAGAGAATAAAAACAAAGGTAGAGTGCTTATGATGATCTTATTAATTGAACTGGGACTTACAGAGTGTTTCGACAAATGAGTGCTAGGAGTCTGTACAATGTTTTCAATGGTACCAGGGTCGACTAAGCCCAAGCAGAGTAGGGCTTCCCAATTAAGAATGATGGTGAAAATGTGCAAAATAGAGAAAGAATGATAATGCAATGCTAAATGGAAAATAAAATGCTTGAAAATGTAGTGGAGTTTGAGAGAGAGAAAACGGCACCACTCCAAATGGGAAAAGTTTAGCAATTACAAAGAAGAGATGAGGAGGTATGCAGTGTACAGATAGGCATGGTAGATAACATAGTCATAATCTTAGGGTATCTAGTCATGAAAAGCTAACATCTACTATGAATTCTAAGCCTACTGGGTTAGCTACCATAGTTTCCTATAGGCTACAATGGTCAACAATGTGTTGGGTGTACAATGGTGTTGTAGTGTTGTACGGTAGTGTTCGGTGGTGTCCCAAAGTTTTGTTAAGATGCTAAGGATGTTTGGATGCAAGAGTGCTAATGCCAAGATGCCAACTGCTGAATGAAAATGCCAACTCCTAAAATGTGAGGTGTAGGATATTTATAGGGTTAGGGTTGACATAAATTATAGATCGGGCACTATGTGGCATGAGGGTAGTTGGGGCTATGCTAGACCCAACTACACTCCCAATGGAGTAATTGGTGCTATGCTTTGGTGTCCTTCAATGAGCACCAAGAGACTACTAGACTATGACTATGTTGCCAAGAATACATGTGGTATTGTCAAAAAGACCATAATGTACCTACAAATAGTGCAAAATAGTGCAATTTGGAGGCTATGCTCTAGGACTATGTTGTTCCCTCTTTTGAGTGGGGTCAAGCATAGGTACAATTTTGAGGCAAATAGAGGATGCAAAAGAGATGCAAATTGCTAATCTTTCTTGCTGGAGGAGTGTTAAGGCTGAGATGGAGGCCAGTGCTAAGCTTTAGAAGCTTTTGAAGGGTGTCTCACATTGCTATGCTCGCTACACTCTAGAGCATAGACCACTAGTTAGGAAAATTCTACAAAAATTGAAATCCAATGGTGGCTACTCTAACTATGCTCTAGAGCATAGTAGGAGAAAGTGGGAGCATAGCACTGACACTTAGAAAAAATTGGAAAAACTTGCAGTCCTCATTTGGGTTATGCTGGCTATGTTCTAGAGCATAGTAGAAGGGGTAGCCTTAGGAGTTAGAAAATCAACCAAACTACTTCTTCTGAGCTTGATAGCTCTTGGCTTGACACTTAGGCAAACTAACCACTGAAATGAATACTACACTAGCCACGCTCTAAATCATAGCAAGGAGAATGAGAACATAGCACCATACTCAAAAAAATTTTTGCAACTACTGTCAACACTTAAGAAATTTTGTAGACCTAGTTCTGTGCTACATGCTACACTAACTACACTTTGGAGTGTAGGCAATAGTGGAAGCATGGGCCAAACACTTAGAAAAAATTGCCTTATGTTGATACTTAGACAAAGTTGTCATTGAGTTGTTGTTTCCTAAATTTGATGGTGTTTCATTGGTCCCTTTTTGTTGACGTCTGGAGGAGTGGCCCAAGAGACATCAAAAAAGAACCCAAAAAATCATAGTAGACATGGTACCAACATCACTTGCTAGTACCTATTCGAATGATGCTTCATTGGGCTTGAGGATGTGGAAGGTAATGGATGTAGGGAATTCACTTAGGATAGTAAGGAAGGAATGAGATGCAAATGATGTATCATGCTACAAGATGAAGAGTTAGCACAGCTAACTATGATCATCATACTAGGGTGGCTTGTTGCCAAAATAGAGATCCTCATCAAAATGCTTGTGAGAGAGCCATTGCCCATAGCACTAGAATGTCTTACCCCCAACATGTTGACCTCTCATCGGAGTGCTTATGAGAAGGCCAATGTGAATTCAGGTTTGGACTAGTTGTGAAATTGTAGCTTTGCTAAATTCTACTTAGGGACAATATTTACCCCATTTTGCTTTTTTCTTTGCATAATGCTAGCTACAAGATGTTTATCATCAAGTGGACTATAGGCCACTCAATGGGCTTTACTTAGAGGAAACCACATCATGTCTGTAGGACAAGTGTTTCCTCCCTAGGATGAGTTGCATTACATTTGCTTAGGCATTGACCAGCCCGTAGAGGCTCCCTATGGGACGAGTTGCATTATGTCCATCATGGATTCTATGGTTGACTAAAAGAAGGGTGACATGTGCATCAAAGAAGCTTGCAAGAAAGGTGGGAAAAGGTAGGGTAAACAGGTAAATGAAAGTAGGCTATAGAAGGGTAATAGGTATGTGCACTCTTGAGTGGCTTTATGAGTCCAACCAAGCATATCAAAGTAATGTGATGACTTTCCATTATGACAAAATGTGCCTTTGAATGACCACCTCTAGGGCTTCATCCTGAAAACAAAACACAGAGAAAATAAGAAAACATCCACACAACACTAGATAAGAACAAACTACTAGTTGCGAGGGTCCTACAAGTGCTGCGAGTGCTAGATAAGTTGCAAGGGCTTGCAGTGCCAAAGCAGGAAGACTCGTGTAGGTACCAGAGCTAGAAAGCTACAAATCTCCAATAGCCACACTGAAAATGAGTACCCCAGGAAGGCCAGCAAGGCAGTAAACTACGATAGTGATGTAGGTGCTTGAGAATTCACATCAAGGACAGGAGCTTGGGAATCTAGCAAAATGGTGGAGAGCCAAGATGGTAAACATGCTTCCAACCCTAGGTAATGGTGAGGGCTGGAGGATGGCAATAAGGTGGCTAGGCCATAGTACTACTAGTACTTTAGTGGGTGGTGCTGATGGTGAGAGCTCCAACTAATAATGAAGTACCTAAGGTCAATAATGTTATCAGCATAACTTGGGGGTGGTACTACTAGCGATGGTGGTGTGAGCTTCAGAAGGATAGCAAAATGCCTAAGGGCATCTCCAGAGGATTAGCAAAATGCCAAGGGTGGTAACACCATAAATTTTCTAGAGGCTTCTCTTGAAAATGTAAACTTTGTTTTGGAATTGCAATGTCCCACACCACCCTACCCAAGAGATGTAGGCAAATGATGAAGGATAAAAAGTATTTGCACTCACTTCTCCATAGAACTATGCATGTTGAGCTATGCCTATTCAATTGCAAACCCAATTTAAGGTCTTGGTAGATCACATGAGGTGCTAGTTTAGGGTCCTAGTAGATCATGAACCTATTTTAAGGTCTTGGTAGACCATGATGTGCTAGTTTATAATTGTAGAAGATTGTTGTGTGCTAGTTTAACATCGTAGTAGATGATGGATGTTGTGCTAGTTTAACATCATGATGCAAGGATGAGTTGTGCTAGTTTATAGTCATAGCAGACTATGCTATGGGTGCTAGTTTAATGTCATAGCCCAAGGAGAATGGTGTGCTAGTTTAAAGTTAGAGAGGACTATGCTATGCTAATTTAACATCATAGTGAATGAGTTTTGTGGATTCCAGTTTAATTTCATGGCCCAAGAATGCTCTATGTCAATTTAACATCATAGAAAATGCTCTCTACTAGTTTATCATTGTAGCAAATGCTCTATGCCAGTTTAACATCATAGTGAATGCCTTGTGCTAATTTAACATGATAGCATATGCATGCTTACCTTGCTTTTTTGTTGATGCAGTGGTGCATATTAGGTGTAGTACGCCCTCAGATATGAATGGTTGATTAAATTGGAAAACTCATTATCGTCGAAGTCAGCAAGCTTGAATGCTCCATTATCATAGGCCTTGGTGACTAAGAAAGGCCTTCCTAGTTGGCAAAGAATTTATTCATGGATTCAAAAATGGCGTTGAGGACTATGTCCCCTCTCTTGATTGGGTGTTGATGCTGATTGTGGCAATGCTTTTGTTGTTTCTTTTCTTGGTATCATTCAATGTGATCAAGCATCTCCATGTACTCCTACTCTATCAAGTTGAGGTCCATGGTTCTCAATGTTTTGTTTGAGCCTCATTGATGAAGCTTGAGAGGATTACATAGAGTGATAGGACTTGCAATTCAAGAGGCAAAATCACTTCAGACCCATATACAAGGCCATATGGTGTCTTACCTATTGTTGTTCTACATGTTGTGCAATAGGTCCATAGTGTGTAGACTAGTTACTTGTGCCATCAATGTTTGCTGCTACTAAGCATCTTCTTTAAAAGGTTGATGATGACCTTGTTTGTGGCCTCTGCTTGGCCATTCATCAATGGGTAGTATGGTGATGAAAAGGAATGCTTGATGCTGAAGTGTTTGTAGAAGGCTTTGGTTTCTACACTACTAAATTATGGCTAGTTGTCTATGAATATAGTCATAGGTAGACCAAATTGGGTCACTATGTTGTCAAGGATGAATTTGCAAACTTGTTGCGATATTGTCTTCCTAAGGGAAATAGCTTCAACCCACTTGGTAAAGTATTTAGTTGCAATTATGATGAAGCTATGTCCTACGAAAGACTTAAGCATGATAGGTCCAATGATATCCAACCCCTAGTATTGGAATGGCCACATGATCTACATGGTGTAGAATTTAGTGTGTGGCACATGCATTATGATGCCATGCTATTAATACATGTCACATGTCGTAACCTGGGAAATAAAATCATGCTCCATGTAAGGCTAATGGTAGCCTAAGCATATGATTTTTGATGCCATTACCCTAGGTTCTATGTGACCTATGCACAATCCCTTATGGACTTGATCAACGATAGTTTTTGCTTCGTTAGTACTAACACATGTTAACAACATACCATCGTAGGATCTATGACATAATGTGCTATCACCTACAATGACATACTGCTATAATCACGTTCACACTGCATCCTTTTGGGTAGTGGTTAGATGTTGCAGAGGCTCATCCTATTGAAGGTACATCTTAACGTCATCATACCATTCTACTATGTTAGTTGTGCTTATTATGGCCATGGATGCAATGTTATTTGTTTGTGTGATAGGCTTGGTGCACTCTATTACTAAAGCGGGCAAGGCATGAAACATGTTTGGTGCAATGCTTAACTCTAATGTGGCTAATGCATCGACAATGTTGTTCTTGTCATGGGGAATATGTTGGATATCTGTAATTGCAAATTGCTTGAGAAAGTTCTTTGCCAAGAAATAATAAGGTTGTAAATGTTGTCTTGTGCAAGTGTAAACCTATATAACTTAGTTAACGACTAACTAAAAATCACCTTAGATCACTAGGTTATGAATTCATAGATCATCAGCTGCTAAGATGCCTTTAAGGAGACCTTCGTAATTTGCTACGTTGTTGGTGCAAGGAAATGCAAAGTGATAAGAAAATGGTTGGATATTCCCTAAGGGAAACATGATTATGGAAATGACACTACCCCCTTGAGAGTTTGAAGTACCATTGAAGTATAAGATTACCTCAAAGTTAACAAGCACTTGGCTTATGCTACTAACATACTCATCCAAAAATTCTGGACCTATCATTGCTTGATCATTTATGGGTGAAGTTTTGAGTTGTACAGCTATTTCTTGACCTTTATTTGATGCTTGTGCTATGTAGTGTAGGTCAAAATCTGCAGTTATTGCTTTCCACCATGCAATCTATCTACTTTCCTAAATGTTTACAATGATTGCTCGAAGTACATTGCTTTCATAGATGATATTTACCTAACTATAGAAAAGATAGTGCATCCACTTCTTAAGTGTAAAGACTAAGGTGAGGCACTTCTTCTCCACATCATTATACATTGCTTCATGTGCCACTAATTCATGGCTTAGGTAGTATATAGGGACCCTTGAGCCATCACCTCACTTTTAACAAAGCAAAAAGGTGATGGACATGTCAAAGGTTGCAAGGTAGATGTACAATGGTTTATCTTCTTGCAAAGGGTAGACTATAGGAAGTTGAGCCAGCTCTTGTTTAATTTTATCAAATTCCACTTAGCATTAAGGTGTCCACTCAAAGTGGACCCCTTTTTTTGAGAAAATGTTGCATTGGATATAACTTTTTAGTCAACCATGTGATAAACTTGTGAATGAATTGCAATATGCTTTGTAACCCACATAGCCCCTTAAGGTGTGGTGGCCTTAACCTTATCAGGGTCTATGTGTATACCTTCTTCTAATACTAAAAAACCTAGCATGCGACCCACTTTCACACTAAAGACATACTTTTCAGGATTCAATCTAAGGTCATATCTTAGGCAACATTTTAGTACACAGTCTAGGTCATCTACATGGTTATGTGCTACCTTGGACTTAACTACTATATCATACACATAATCATTGAGAAAATCTAGGAAATAATCACTAAAGATGTATGTCATGGTGCATTGATAGGTTGCTCCTACATTCTTTAGTTTGAAAGGCATCATTGTGTAGCAAAATGTACCTGAAGCGATCATGAAGGTAGTACTAAGCTAGTCCTTCAAGTTGATCCGAATCTTGTTGTAACTAGAGAATCCATCCATAAAGGAAAACAAGGCATGACTACTCATAGTATTGACTAGTTGACCAATACTAGGCAATGGAAAATCGTCTTTAATGGTTGGATTTTTCTGGTGCCAAAAGTCTATGCAAATGTGTATGCTTTTTTTTTCTTGGGTATGTCCACAATGTTGGAGACCCAGTTTGCATAGTCAACTACCTGAATGAAACTAGCTTTGTAGAGCTTTGTGATTTCATTACAGACTACCAATTCCACATTAGGCCTAACCTTGCTAGCTTTTTTCTTAACTAGTTTTACACAAGGATTTAGGATTATATTGTGCTACACTATGCAAGGATCTAAGCCTGACATGTCTTTGTAGAACCATGCAAATTCCTTGATGTTATCATTGAGGACTTTAGTAATGCTCTGGGTGTGTTGAGGCTCTAACAAGGAACTAAGTTTTAGTGTCTTCACCTCGCCACTAAGTTTTTCTATAGGGAATTCAATGAGGGGATCCTCAGTGATGTCACCTACCTCTAGATATAGAGCCTTAACTAGATGGTCTAGCTAATCTAACAACACTTCTATGGATGTTATGTGTTTTTCGTAGGCCATGGGCTAAAGGTCTAAGAATTTGATATCAATGCATTATGTGAGGTCACCATGGGACCCAATGAGGACTATAGGAAAGTAAAGATGCTCATATGTACTTATGTTGTGATTCTACCAAGAATCCTGCAAGAAAACTAAATGGAATGTCAAGTCGCAGCTGTTTTAATGGAGTCAAAATGTATAAAATGAGGAAAGCAAAGCAATGAAAATTCACCTAAGTGTGCAAATATGGAATTAGATAAGTAAGTACATAGGTTGGTTTCAGGCCTTGATAGGCCATGATTTGTTAGTTTAAAGTCATAGCGGACTATGGTTTGTTAGTTTAAGGTCATAGTGAATCATGGATTCCAAATTTGAGGTCATAGTGGGCCATTAATTGTGCAAGCTATGTTGGTTTAAGTAAGGTTGGGAGCACTTGGAACATGGAGTCAGGTTCGACATTCACTGAGAAATCAAAAAAATTCAGAAAATTTTCTAAGTCTAAGGATCACCAAAAGAAGTTCAAAAATTTCTTAACTTTGGTTGCTATGCTCTATCCCTTATTACGCTTGACCCCTTGCTACGCTTTAAAACTTGGAAAATTTTCCTAAGTGTGGGATGCTATCCTTGTAGGTAGCACATTTAATTACCTCAGGAGGATATATATGCATGTTTCACTAAGGTAAACCATCATTTTTCAAAATGAAAATGAGAACTTATAGAGCGTAGTGTGGTTGGAGCAAAGAGTGGAAGCCAGGGTGATGTGATTAGAGCATAGCATCTAAAGCATGATAGCTAGAGTGTAGTAGTCAACATGACATGTCAAAGTGAACCTCAACACCCTGAACTCATCAACATGGACAAGGGAGAGTAATCACTAAGACATGTACCCTGAGCATGCATGGAGAAATGGAGGGAGCCATCATCCGCCAAGTACCCTAATATACTCCACCCCCTTGCATAGGTTTTTTTTTGTTTTGTGTATTTTTCTACTTCCTACACTTGTGTTGGGCTTGTTGGGCTTTGGGGTGGCTTACCTTGGTAGGGACCATTGACATCATGGCTACCATGGCCATTGTGACTAGGTAGAGAGGGCACGTTCACGGGTAATGGATTTTTCTTTGGAGCTCTTTCTTTTTCTATTTTTTATGCATGCACTACATGGGCATGCATAATTGGGGGTGTGGCCAAGGGGTCAACCTCTTGGCCTATCACGGTGGTGGGGTATTCTTGTGCATGGAAGCAACGGTTTCGTTATTGGTACTTTACACTTTTTGAATGGGGGTTCTATGGCTGCATGGGGCAAGGGTTTTTGGACAAAGATTCTAAGCTTGGAAGTGGCAATGGATTTTTGGGTAGAGGGTTTACCCTTTGCTACATTTTTCGTTTTATTGCCCATTGTTTTGGTGGACGTAGGTAAGCAAGGTGAGGTAAGCCAAGGGAAAGGTGTTTCAAGGAGCAAAGATGCATGGGGAGACTACGGGGAAAGGTAGGAAAATAATAGCCACGGCCTTGGAAAGCACCCTAGCACATGATGTTGGTGCGTAGTGAACTAGGTGGTGCCATGAAAGGGAAATGGTGGCATGAGAGTGCATTAGGATTCTATCCCACCACTTTTTTTGTAGCAGGGTAGAAAGTAAGAATGATGTTTTATGTCTTGCAACTTAGGAAGTCCATAGCTGATGGGTGGGGCACTACCACTATTTATTTTCCTCAATGCAAGGAAGGGGGGGAAGTGACATAGGGTGGGGGCAAGGAGAGGGCTAGATGTGATGGGAGTAGGGGATACATGAGGGGCAAGCACACCCCATGGAATGATGGGGTTGGGAAGGTCAACTTTCCTGAGCATGGTGAAGCAACCATAGGGGCAGCTGCTACAACCAACACCCTAGCAGGTCGTGAGTGGTGTAGATGGCTTTTGAGAAAATTAGTTTTTTTTCTTTTACAACATTCTAGGCATTTTAGGGCTACACCCCTTACTGTTAAACTTTTTTGTTGATTTTTTGCATGTTTTGGGGCTACACTCTCAAGGGAGCATAGCCAACAGTTAGAAAAAATTTGATGATTTTTGGGGGCTATGCTTTCTTGAGAGCATAGCTAATATTTAAATTTTTTTTGATATTTATTTGGGTTACACTCTTATGGAGGGGTAACCCAGAGTTAGAATTTTTTTGGGTATCCCAAATTACACTTCCCAAAGTTAGAAAAAATTCAAAGAATTTGCCAAGTACATGAATAAAATGCCAAATGCAAGGAATGCTAAGTGTGAGAATGCAAAGTTTTAGAATGCCACATGTGAAACAAAATGCAACATGTGCTAGAGCTTTGTCAAAATTCCAAACTTGCAAACTAAATGTGTCAAACTACTAAAACATGCAAATTGAGACAATGCACAACATGAAAATGTGAAGCAAAATGCTAATGCTATGTTAGTGTTGTACCCCAATGAGCACCAAGCATGTCAAATATGTGTGTTGACATCTTATACTCATAGGGCCCATAGGGGACCCTAAGCATATATTTTCTACTGAGTTATGTTATCTTATGTTAGCTTTGCTAATTTTGCTAAGTGTAATTTAACATATGTTTTTGTGCATCTAATGTATATTAATGCTTTTTTTGTTGCTCTTGTGGTTCCAGGGTATTGTTGAAGCTAATTCTCATCATGGTGGATCTTGTTGGCATCCTTTGCTATATGAGCGAGTCCATTCTAAACATGCCCACACCGGACACAGAGTTGGATCACCAGGTGGTATAGTTTTGACTAGGAGCATGCAAGTTCTTGGAATTTTTGCTCCAACACTTTAGCATGATGATGTGGTCACACTTAGTGGAAAAAGCTACTAGTGTCATCATGGAGACATTATTGCTTGGGGAAAATTGGAGCATTTTAAGGTTCATGTCTAATGAGCCCACTACTGATGATGGTGGAGTAGGGGGTTCAAGACAAAGCCCTAGGGGCATTAGGCCTTTGTCTAGGATCTAGCAAATGCCAGAATTTAGTTGTTATAGAAATAGCAACACTCTCTTTGTTGCTTAGCACATACATACCCTATTTCATAAACCACCTAGGACAATGTACTATACTGGAGGGTAAGTGTCCTTATGATTTTTGCAGTATTCCTTTGGTTATTGGCTCATAATAAGAGGCTAACTACTCATGTTTGTTGTCAGGTTTAGCATTAATGAGTATGGCCTACATGATTAGGAGGGGGTTGCAAACCTTACTTGCACTACCCTATAGGAATTTTCATCTTGTGAGAGCATTTTTATGGGGATGATCAGGCAAATTGGTTCTGACCTAGTGAACTACCCTCATCAGTATGAAAAGGGCTATGAGAGGTGTTGGACCCATGACTAGTTGGATGCGAAGTGGATGAACAATGTACCTAGTGTCAAGGAGGCATCGGTTCCACCACCACCATCATGCACACCATTTTTCCCACATAATAAATTTATCATTTTGCTCTTCTGTGTTTGCTACTTTGCCTTTTTGCATGATGCTAATGTTGTTTTTGGTTGTATTACACTATAGTTGCTTTGGGAGAGGTCACAGTGGTTGCTACAGGCCACATTGAGGCCACCCTCATCATGAAGTATCGTGATGTTAAGAGTACACAACATTTTTTGTTCCACCAAGCCCTAGCAAAGTTGACCAGTAGGCTTACATGAGCTGGGCTGATGGACCTTTTCTTGGTCCTTAGCCTAGGCATTCCGATGAATGAAATGGTTGTTGTTATTGATTCCTTTAGCAATGATGCTCATCACTTTATCATGCAGGTATGTAGTATGAAGGTGGACTTGTACCTTATTGATGCCTTCTTCATGGATCTCTTTGGCCTCCCCTCTAATGGCCCATTGGTCATTAATAAGAGGAATAGAGAGGTGAACCACTAAGGTGATATTGATGAGTGGCTAGGAACTTCTCCATCTCGCAAAGGCATACTTGTTAAGAATGTGTAGGTGCCTATGGTCCATAAGCTTTACCCTCTCTTTCATGCCCATGTGGTTCCAAAGCTACTCATCCAAAGGAAGATCCTTGGGATGGAGCAAGCTTGAGTGATGAGGGACGTGCTAGAGAAGGGCACAAGGTACAACTGGGCCTTTCGCATTGTCGATAGCCTGCATTTCAAGTTCTTCAAGTTGCACCACAACCTGTAGGTGAGGTTGCATGTGCACTTCACATTCTTCACAAGATGCTTGTCAAAGTTTTCAGAGTTTCTGGTGGTTTGCAAGGATGGATGATAGGTGGTGCAAGACTAGACACAGCTCTCGAAGCCATGGGTCAAGCACCTATTTGCTATCACATGAGTGTAAAACCCCCTATAGGTGATTGATGAGTTATTTTCTATAATGCCTAAAGGTCACTTGGGGTGATCTCACTACTCACATGATAATGTAGGTGAGGCCCCACCAGCTGGTACCAAGAATATGGCTAGGGTAGAGCATTACATTGTCAAGATGGTGGGACTATCTACGATAAAGAGTAAGAGGCCACATCCTACAAAGGAGCCTACATGGAAGGTAAAAAAGGCAGGTAGTAAGAAGATCCACCTAAATTTTCATGACTTACACATGGATGTTGCAAGTTAGCATGAGTTATTGGATGCATTTTTTGCATTTTATGTGTTTATATTTTATGCTTTTTATGCTATGTTATGCTATATTATGCTAAGTTGTTATACTAAGTGTTAAAATGATAATCTTGACATGTGTGTGAATTGTTGGAATTAGGTGAGAGGGCTACTAGAGCAGCGACATAGGCAATAGTAGTGGAGATCCCTCCTCAAACTGAGTGAGAGGCACAACATGAAGAACTACACAAGGCTACAAAAGTCCTCCAACAATTGGAGGAGGGACTACTTCACCTTGGCGAGGGTGATTTTGATAACCTCTTTGATGTTGTGTAGTTTAGTGATCCCCCCACTCTCACACCTAAGGGTCTACTAGGTACTTGCTTTGAGTTTCCATCTGTTACTACTCTCTTTCTGCTCTTTCATCTTTAGCTATTTGATTATTGCTAAATGTGTTGTTGTATTGTAGCCACAAATGTGCCTACCAATGGTCTAACATCTACCTCTACCTCCTACATGAAGCCATGGGTGGAGGCACCTGACAAATTCACCTTCATAAAATGTCTGGTTGAGGACATAATCGACTACCCATAGTAGGAAAATCCTAAGCTCAGTATGCATGTGATGTTTCTTTCCTTGTCTTGGTTTACCAATTTGACACTTAGTCTAAAACTACTGTTGTTTTGTGTATTGTATGCCAATAGGTTCTAAGCTTTGATAGGATTTGAGTAGGGTGGCCAAGGTGGATGCCATCCTAGAATTTCCCTCTAAAGTGGAGCAAGTCCCCTACCACCTATATGAGGTAGCGAGTAAGTGCATGCTTTCATGTGCAAAAGCATTATGGGTTTGCAGGTGCACACATAAGCACTTGTGGAAATAGGTGTATGAGCTCCAGGATAGGGCGATGACCTAGGATACTAAGATGAAGGATTTATAATCCCATTACGATTTCCTTATGACTTGTGCATGAAGAGATAGTACCTGGTGGATAGTCAAGTTCAACTATGTCAAATACTGCTTAGTAATCCAAGGCAAAAATGAGGCCACCAGAGGGATTATCAACTAGAGGTTGTAAATTGATCTACTAGCCCAAAAAACCCAGGATTGAAAGGATTACATTACAAAAGTATATTAGTGGGGGTAGACTTAGAAGAATCACAAACACTACTACAAGAAAGAGTGAAAATCATACCTTAAATGATACAAGAATGAATCCATTGCATGTTGTTTCCATGAGCTATTCATTGAGGCAACAAGAGGAACATAAGCCTACAAGTTGTTCACTCATCATGAATTGGTAAGTAGGTCTCTAGAAAGGTAGATTATTGTGCCCTTATGAGAGGTTTCCTCTACCACATTTTCAATGGAGCCACCTACATGGACCACTGTGGACAAGGGCAAGACCCTTATAGGTATTGACCTTGGCCAAGAGGACTAGACACAACTATCAGAGGATAAAATCCTCCAATGCTTGGAGGGATTTGATAGATTGCCTCTAGAGATGGATGTAGTACCCTCTTGGGTTAGTTAATTTTTTATTGCTATTTTGTGTTTTTTACATTAGTTTTGCATGTTGTGCACTCACTGACTAGTTTACTATCTTACATTGCATTGAGCAGGTGCCAGGCGATGTCATAGGTCCCAGCAGAGTGGCACAGGAGGAGAAGAGGAGCCTCAACCCTCACTAAATACCACCAACTGAGTAGTCTTGATGTAGCCTTGCTATTGAGCAATTTTACACTTTTTTTAGTCATGTCATGTATTTTATTGATGGATTAATAGACTATTTTTTTCTATGTGGATTGCACATTATGTAGAGTGTTGCGTTTATTTGCTAAGTGTTGCATGCTAATAATGTGATGGAATGATGAGATTAGGCCCTTTATGGATCCCATGCTAGTTTAGTGCCATGGCAAGAAGAATGTTGCTAGCTTAAGGCCATTTTGGGCCGTGGTGATTTCTAGTTGNAAGCTCTATGGGTAGAATTGCCCTTCTTTTTCATAGACAAAGGTCTAGGTGAATATCACCTTGTGCTGCCTAGGCCCTATGCATCCCCAACCCACATCGGGTTATGAAGAAACTACACAACTAAGGCATCCTGCTAGTTCAACATGTTCTAGGTTCCTATTTGCCCTTAATCTTTGCATGCCTCATTTTTCTTTTCCTTGTGTAGTTACATTTTGCATGGTTGCTTGTGTTTTACATCATTTATGTTATTACACATTCATTCCTTTTGTTTATGCATTTTTGTTCAATTTTCTTACATAGTAAAAAACACTAAAATACATAAAAATTGTAAAATTCAAAATTGAGAAAAGAAAATATATATATGGCATCGCATGGCTTAAAATTGGCCACCTTTCTCGCATCACCATGGCCTGAAAAGGCCTTAAACTAGCATACGGCCCATTGCAGCCTAAAACTAGCAACCCTTTTTTCTTTTGTCACAATGGTCCAAAATGACCTAAAAATATTACCACGGCCTACCAACGCCTTAAACTGGCACCTTGCATCCTAAAATGGCCTAAAACTATTGCATGGCCTGCTAGGATCTAAAACTGGTAACACCTTTTCTCTTTATTTATGACTTGAAATGGCCTTCAACTAGAAATNGTAGGAAGCATGTCATCAGGAAACTCTACCTCTAACCTTTTTTCTATGTTAATGTTGTTGATGGTTGGAGGGGCCACATTGTCACCATATATGATCACTTCTCCAACTTCGTATAGAAGGTGGATCTCTTGGTCGATGGGTAAAGAGATGACCTATAATTGGGCTAGCTAGGGCCTTCCTATGATCAAGTTAAACCCAAGCATCTCCTTGATGATAATGAATTCAACTATAGTGGTAAATCACTCCCCTACCACGAAAGCTATCATGACCATCCCCCTTATGACAATGTGCAACGCATTAAAAAAATTTATCTTCATGGGTTTGATTTGGTTAGTAAGATCAATCTTGTCAATGACTAGGAATGGGATGACATTAGTTTCCACCTCATCATCGATGTGGACCCTATGAATCTTGCATTGTCCTACATGAATTGCTATGAACATTGGCATAGTGATGACCTGATCCTTTTTAGGGTCAACCTTGATCACCTCATTGCGAAATGCTAGGGGTATTGAACCTAATTCCTATGACATAAGGGGAAGCATTATAACATGGATGGCTTGTTCATTTGTTAGGATGTCCTCCTTAATAAGAATTAGAGGTCAACATCCAAACTAGAATTTTGAGATGAGCAAAGGAGGCCATGACCAAATTGTATAGGCTCAAGGTTGTATTTTTTGTTTTAGAGCCTATTTGACTTATGTCAATGCATCTAGGAAATCCTTACCATTGTCAATTGCTATATTGGCCTTCACCTACTCCATGCGGCCCAAGAGATAAATCTCTCACGGAGGGGATTTGGGCTTGGCATGCTTTCTTTGCTTTTGAGCTTTAGTGCTCGATTGTTGATTTCTTGTGATGGCTATTTTGATTAACATGGTCATAGGGATAGAAGACAAGGGGACATTCTTAAAAAAACCTAGCTCCATGCATTTCCTAATCACTTTGTTACCAAGGTTCTCATTGGCCCTCTTAAGCTGCCACCTAGGCTACCCATTATTGTATGTAGGATGAGGCTTTTAGCTGGTAGGGCCTGACGCAATCCCCACCACTAGACTTGAGTAGGTGAGGAGTCTACATGTTTAGGTGCCCTAATGATGAAGGGTGTCTAGGTTTCTATCACCGCAACATGTTATGGGGCCCTAACCACAAAGGGTGTTATGGGTGCCCAAGGTGGTGCTCTCATGATAAAAGGAAACCTCAAACTGGTTGATACCAAGGAGGCCCAAGTGTTTCCAAAGGGCACACGAACCACGAATGGCTCTTTTGTCAATTCTAAGGCATTCTCAATGCTGATGGCATTGATAACATAGCCTATGCNGGCATTCTCAATGCTGATGGCATTGATAACATAGCCTATGACACTTGCATTGATAGGGTCTTTGTAGAATTTCATTGATTGATTTTCCTAGTGAAATAGGTTGGTTGCATCAAGGACTAGTTTACCTTAGTCAATCATGCATTTTATGTCATCTTGTAAGGCCATGCAGAAGTCCATGTCATGGCCAAGAAATTGATGGTAATGGCAAAACTAGTCCAACCTAAAGTGTTTAGGAACTGGAGGCCTATTTGGTGCGGCAACCAATGGATCTCTAAGGAGCTCACGGTAGTGATCATGGCAGTTCCTAGCATCTTCAAACATCTACTTATACTACATGCATCTAGCATTAACCAACTAACCCAAGAGCTCTTATGGCTTGATGGGAAACAATGTATACTTTGAGTTGTTCTTCCACTCAAAGTTTAACCTTGGGGCAACTGGCCCCATGGTCATCGTGGTGTAGATTGGTTGGTTGTTGTAGTGCTAGAGCTGGATGCCTTGTTGTTGGCCAGGGCCTTATGTGCCTTGGCAATTAGTTTGACATTGTTTGGCTTAGCCTCATTGGCCACTATTGCAATGGTTGTGGTTTCCTTTCCCTTTTCCTTATCTTTCTTTGCATGTGCATTTTTATAAGCCACATAGGTCGGGTCCTTACTAGCCTTTGCCACATCCTGAATGCTCTTCATTTGGGTAATAATTTGGCTCAAGGAGTACAAGGCAAGGTAGTAACACTTTGACTTAATGAATTTGTTCACTATGCTTTTGAAAGTGCCCACAAAGTGGGTTTTTACAATGGGCTTGCAAATTTCATTGAGCACGATGCTTCAGTGCTAGATGAATTTTTGCATAGGCTCTATGTGGCCCCACTTGATTTGCATTAGTTGATTCAAGGTCACCTCAGGCTTCAAATTGTACTTGAAGCAAGTGATGAATTAACTAACCAATTCCTCCAAAGAAGATATGGAGGACTTAGGGAGTGTATGGTACTAGTCTAGTGCCTTACCGATTAGGGACATGTCAAACATGTAGATGATTACATGTGGCCATACCTGCAATAGAAGGCATTTAGAATAGAAGGTCACTAGATGGATGTTAGGATACCCTTCACCATTATATTTAGAGAACTAGGAAAGTTAGACTCTAGGAGGTAGGGTTAGTGATGGGATCATAGGATTGATTAGGTCATCCTAGTAAAAGTCCATCACATGAACCATTTCAGAGGAGGTAGCATTAAGTCACTTAACGTCCTCAGTGAGCATTTAAATGAGTTGAAATGCTTGGTTCAAGCTCAAGGTGGGTGCAATGGGCTACACCAATTGTGCTACCTATTGTACTACTTGAGTGATAGATGTCCCCACTATGGGTTGTGTTACCATGTGAGATGCCTGTGGCATGTGCTACTATGTGTGTTGTGCCATGGGCACATAGGTTGGAGTCCACCATGTAGTCGTGACTTGTGCCATTGTAGGGGGTGCTAACAAGATATGTGAAATGTATGATGCCTAAGTCTGTGGCAGTTGAGACATCTACGTAGTATGTATGTAAGGCTATCTAGGCATGATGGCTACCAGTAGGGAGGATTATGAAAACTAGGCCAATGTTACGAAGGGGAGGGTGGTAGATCCTTGCATCCTTATGCGTGTGATGTACAAAGGGAGGGGCGATAGATGGTCTTGCATCCTGATGCACATGCACTTGATGACTTGCCACCATAGGGGTTGACCTAGGAGGTGACAAAGGGGATGTAACAGCCTGATAGAAGGTAGATGGCTAGGAATGTGGATGGATGAAACTAGAGGTAGCTTGCTAAAAGGAGACATAAAAGGAGTTCTCATTCTTTGAACAAGCCTCAAACTCATCTTGCCCATCCTACAAGGGCTCCTCGTAGTCAGTTGCCACATCATTCTCATTCTACCCACTCAGTCGAATGAATTGGTCAAGCAATCATTGAAAGGTCTCGGTGAGTGGAATGAAATCATTAAGGGTAGCAAAGTACTCCCTCTTATTTTGGTGTATGATTTCTTGATGGTCTAGGGATATACCTACCTAGATTTTCATTCAAAGGAATTTATATTTTTCATTGTTGAGTGTCATGTACTTGGGAGGTTGGTTGTGTATTCTAAGCAATTGCCTCTATACCAAGGCTAATCCATTAGGCCCAGGAAGATCAATTATGATCTTCCACTAAATCAGGTCAACCAAAAATCATGATTAGGGTAGAGGTTAATGTCTACTTAGAGTTCATCATGCTATACAAAAAATGCAAAATTTGCAGATGCTAAAAAATGGCTAACTATAGGAATGTTGAAAATGGCTAAGTAAGAAGATCTTGAAAAAATGGCTAAGTTTGAAAACACTACTAAAAGAAAAAAACTAACTCTAGTATATGACATTTGATACACTAAGATCTACTAGGCTCTCATGTTGAGAGCTAGCTACCCTTTCCTAAGCACATAAAGTTTTGGCTAAGTGCCAAAGATATGCTTTTGCTTTCATCCAACAAGGTTCTAGGAGAACTGACAACTGGGTCTAGTCTACACCAACCAACTCATAGATGAATCCTATGCTAACCTATGATCTAGCTACTATTGTGGCAAGTCCAATGGGGTGTCAGGTCTATGCTAGCCCAAAGCTAGTAATGGAGGTGCATAGAGCACACAGGACTACCACCAAATGTAAAAGGAAATGGCATAGCCCTCCTTCTAGAACCAAAAAATGTAGCAAACAAAAACATCGGTGGCTAGAATAGTCATGTCAAGGGGTCCACAGTTGTAGTACAACCCTAACCCTACCCCTGTCCAAAGGGCCATCACTAGAGGAAGAAAAGAAAGGTGGAGCACCTAGGATGGTATTGTCGATTGAACTTGGACTTATAGAGTGTTCCAACAAATGAGTGCTAGGGGTGTACCTGGCATTTTTAGTGGTACTAAGGTTGACTAAGCTAGAGTGTAGCAAGGCTTCCTAGTGCAAGAATGATGGTGAAAATATGTAAATATGTACAAAATAGTGAAAGAATGTGAATGTGATGCTAAATGCTAAAGAAAATGCCTAAAAATGTAGTGGACTTTGAGAGAGAGAGAATGGCACTACCCTGAATGGGAGGAGTGTAGCAAATGCAAAGAAGAGGAGAGGAGGCATGTAATGTATAAATAGGTATAGTGGGTAATGTAGTCATAGTCTCAAGATGTCTAGACATGAAGAATTAACATCCGCCATGATGTTTGAGCCTGCTGAGTTGGCTACCACAGTGTCTTATGGGCTACAATGGTTGATGGTATGCTAGGAAGTGTACAACAGTGCCACAATGGTGTCCAATGATGTTTAGTGGTGTCCCTAAGTTTTGTCAAGATGGTAAGGGTGTTCAAGTGCAAGAGTTCCAATGCTAAGATGTTAATTGCTGAATGAAAATGCTAACCCCTAAAACGTAAGATGTAGGGGTATTTATAGGGTTAGGGTTAACATAAAGTTTAAGTCGAGTGCCACATGGCATGAGGGTAGTTGGGGATACACTAGACCCAACTACACTCCCACTGGAGCAACTGGTGCTATGTTTTGGTGTGCTCTAATGAACCCCAAGAGACTACTAGACTGTGACTATGCTACCAAGACTATGTATGTTAGAGTTGCAAAGACTATAATGTACCTACAAATAGTGAAAAATAGTGCAATTTGGAGGCTACACTTCAAGTGGAAAGAGCATAGGTACAATTTTGGGATGAATAGGAGGACCAAAGGAGATTCAAATTGCTAATCTTGCTTGCTAGAGGAGTGTTGAGGCTAAGAGGGAAGCTGATGCTAAGCTCTAGAAGCTTTTGGAGGCTATAATACATTACTAGACTAGCTACACTCTAGAGCATACCCAAACAATTGGACAAATTATGCAAAAATTGAAGTCTAGTGCTGGCTACTCTTGCTATGCTCTAGAGTGTAGTAGGAGAAAGTGGGAGTGTAACACTAACACTTAGAAAAAAATGGCAAAACTTGTAGTCCTTGTTCAGGTTATGCTAGCTACGCTTTAGAGCATAGTAGGAGGGGTAGCCTCAGGAGTTAGAAAATTTTCCAAGCTGCTTCTGCCAAGCTTGATAGCTCTTGGCTTGACACTTAGGTAAAATATCCATTGAGCATGCTACATTGGCTATGCTCTAAAGCATAGTAGGGAGAATGGAAGTGTAGCACCGCTCTTGGAAACATTTTTGCAATTGCTATCAACACTTAGAAAATTTTGCAAACCTAGTTCTATGCTACATGCTACGCTAACTACACTCTAGAGCGTAGTCCCAACAGTGGAAGTATGGGTCAAACACTTAGATAAATTTTCCATTGAGGTGCTGTTGCCCGAATTTCGTGCTATCACCCTCCTTCTAGTGCCAGAAAACTATAGCAACTGAAAACATCAATGGTTGGAATGGTCACATCAAAGGGTTTGTGGTAGCAGTATAGCCCTAACCCCACCCCTATCTAAAGGGTTGTCACTATAGGGAAAAAATAGAGGTAGAGCACCCAAGATGATCTTATCGATTGAACTAGGATTTATGAAGTGTTTCAACAAATGAGTGTTAGGGGTCTGCATGGTGTTTCTACTGGTACCGTGGCCAACTAAGCCCAAGCATAGTAGGACTTCTCGATGCAAGAATAATGATGAAAACATGTAAATACATGAAAAATAGTGAAATAATAGGAATGCAATGCTAAATGCCAAATAAAATGCTTTAAAATGCAATGGAGTTTGAGAGAGAGAGAATGACACCACCTTAAATGAGTGAAGCATAGTAGTTGCAAAGAAGAGGTGAGGAGGTATGCAGTGTATAGAAAAGCATAGTAGGCAATGTAGTCATATTCTCAAAATGTCTAACCATGAAGAACTAACATCAACCATGAAGTCTAAGCTTGTTGGGTTGGTTGTTGTGGTGTCCTATAGATTGCATTGGTCAGTGGTATGCTGGGTAGTGTACAATGGTGCCACAATGATGTGCAACAATGTCCAGTGGTGTTCCAAAGTTTTGTCAAGATGCCAAGGGTGTTTGGGAGTAAGAATGCCAATGCCAATATGCCAACTACTAAATGAAAATTCCAACCCCTAAAATGTGAGGCATAGGTGTATTTATATGATTAGGATTAATGTAAAGTGTAGATCGAGCAACATGTGGCATGAGGGTAGTTGGGGCTATGCTAGACCCAACTATGCTTCCACTGGAGCAACTGGTGCTATACTTTGGTGTGCTCTAATGAACCCTAAGAGACTGTCAAACCATGACTGCGCTACCAAGACTACAAGACTGCAATGTACTTGCAAATAGTGTAAAATAGTGCAATATGGAGGCTACACTCTAGGACTATGCTCTTCCCTATTTTGAGTGGGCTTGAGCATAGGTACAATTTTGGGATAAATAGGGGGTGAAAAAGAGATTCAAATTGTTGATCTTCTTTGCCAGATGAGTGTTGAGGTTGAGATGGAGGTCAGTGCTATGCTCTAGAAGCTTTTGCATGCTATCTCGCATTGCTATGCTCTAGAGCATAGCCCAAGAGTTAGGCAAATTCTACAAAAATTGAAGTCCAATGCTAGCTACTTTGGCTATGCTCTAGAGCATAGTAGGAGAAAGTGGAAGCATAACACTAACACTTAGAAAAAATTGGCAAAACTTGCAGTCCTCCTTTAGGTTATGTTGGCTATGCTCTAGAGTGTAGCAAGAGAGGTAGCCTTAGGAGTTAGAAATTCTACCAAACTACTTCTTCCTAGCTTAATAGCTCCTAGCTTGACACTTAGGCAAACTAGCCACTAAAATGCATGCTACATTGGCTATGCTCTAGAGCATAGCATGAAGAATGAAATCATAGCACCATATTTGCAAAAAAATTTACAATTACAGTTGACACATAGAAACTTTTGCAAACCTAGTTTTGTGTTTCATGCTATGCTAATTAAGCTTTAGAGCATAGCCCTACCAGTGGAAGCATGGGCCAAACACTTAGAAAAAATTTCCCTCATGTTGACACTTAGACAAATTTTCCATTGAGGTGTTGTCACCTGAATTTTGTGGTGTTTCATGTTGTTTCTTTCTAAAGTCTAGATCTTGTGGCATCTCCTAAGTAATAAGGTAAGTGATGATGCCATCATACCATTTTGGTTTAGGGGCACTTGGTCATTTCTTGCTCCTATAAAGAGGATTTCATCTAAAAATTGATCAAAGAAAGGGCTCTCCTCCTCTTTTTTATCCCATCTTAACTAAGAGAGGTGGTCAACGATCACATTCTTAGCTCCTTTTCAATCTCCATTTTGAGATCTAATTCTTACAAGATCACAAGCCATCATATGATACAGGTGCTCACCATGGCCTTGTTCATTAAGAAGTAGATGGCACTGTGATCTATGTACAGAAATACTTTGTAGCCAAGCATATAGTACTTGAATGTTTCAAGAGCATACACCACTGCCATCAACTCTTTCTCTGTTGTGATGTAATTTAACTATGCACCCACAATGCTTCAACTTGTGCAATAAATGTAATATGGATGTTTCTTATCATATAACTATGCAAGCATTACTCTCAAGGCATAATTCAATGCATTTTTCATTATATAAAATGGCCTAGGCTAGTCTAGTGCCTGTAGAATTGGAGTTTCTATGAGTTTCTTCTTTAGTAGTTGGAATGCATGTTTTTAGTCCTTGGTTTAGAAAAATGGAGCATCTTTCTTTGTAAGCTTGACCAATGACTTTGCAATCCTAGAGAAATTCTTTATGAAACACCGATAGTAGCCAATGTGTTCAAGGAATGACTGGACATCTTTAATAACATCTGGTTGACATGTAATTCCCTGGATGACACTTATCTTTTTCAAGTCTATCTCAATCCTTGATTGAGTAATACTATGCCCTAGTACTATGCCTTTCTAGACCATTACATGGATTTTCTTCTAATTCAACTTAAGGTTTATTTCAACACATATATTTAATACCTACTCAAGGAAATCTAGGGCTTTCTCAAATGTAGCCCCATAGATAGAAAAGTCATCCACAAAGACTTCTACCGTGCTACTAATCCACTATTGAAAAATACTAGGGGCCAAGCATTGAAATGCTACAAGGGAATTGCACAAACCAAATAGCATCTTACAATATGCAAAAGTCCCTTAGGAACTCATGAATGTTGTCTTGGCCTAGTCTTTTGGTGCGATCTAGATCTAGTTATAGTGACTCTAACCATCCAAGAAGCTATAATAGCAACGCTTGGAGATAATGTCTAACACATGGTCCATAGATGGTAATGGAAAATGATCTTTAGATGTTTCCATATTCAATAGCCTAAATTCAATGCAAATCCATCATTTGCTATCTTTCTTTGGCACAATTACAAGTGGTCTAACCCACTCACTATCCGTGATGGGATAGATGAACCATACCTTGTTGAGTTGTTCTATTTACTCCTTGATGATATAATTCAACTTGGGATTCAACTGTCTCTATAGTTGCCCTCTTAGCTTCATGGCTAGGTCAATGTAGATACAATGCTGGCATATCCTTGAATAAATTCTAGTCAATTTAGGAAATGATCAAGTAAAGGTTGTTGGCCACTTGTTGACCACATTTAATAGCTTGTGTTTTTGTTTAGGAGCAAGATTTGCATTGATTATAACTAGCTTGCCATTATTTAAAAATGCATACTCCATGCTCACCAGTAAAATTTTTAACTTTAGGGGATCTTTCTTGAAATTATCAAGAATTACCAACTCTTCCCAATAGGTATCATCATCTTCATCATCAGAGAGTTGGTGATGAACTTACTCTAGTTCATCCATGCCTTCAACATAAGCACATGTCAGGCTCTTGATAGGTTCCATGGATAGTGTGCTACTATCAAAGTTAGTTATCAGCCATTTGGTGCCCTCCTATTTTGTGGCTACTATGTACAGGCATCTTTGGATATCTATTTCATGTGCACATTGATTGCATGCTTTAATGAATGTACTTTTAATGGACTATATTTTCTATATGTAATTGCACCTATCATCACTGTATTGATACATGGAACATGATTCTTCTTTAATTGTTCAAATTTTTTCTCCTTAGAGAGTTCTAAGGAGAGGTTCCTTATGCCCATTAATGCATTAACTATGCTTAACCAAGCCCTTCCCATAATGATGGAAAAGTCACCTTTTTAATTCTCTACCTTGATCACTAAAAGATCTGCAAGATATGACCACCCACAAACTATGGTCACAATGTCCTCCACTAATTCCAAAGGGACAGTGATTAACTAATCTGCTAATTCCAAACAGATGTTGCTCTTCTTAAGAGTTGGTAGGTTCTAGGCCTTATACATGTGATAGGAGATGAGATTGACATCAAAAATAGAATCAAGAAGATCCTTGCATGGCTCATGTCTAGTAATTTGTAAGTAAATAAGAGGACTTCTTAGGTCAAATCTTTTCATGGGAAGATTGGCAACCTTATCCAATTGGAAACAACATGATTTAACATCACAGTGAAAATCTAAGGTAGTGTTTAGTTTGAAGGGTACTCAAATGTGTTTGATGTAGAGGATGAGGATTTTGGAGATATAGGAGGACTTTTGCGTCAAAACAAATTTCATTTCCTAGTATGATTATTTAAACCACTTGGCTAGAAGGATGATTGTGAATGTACAGCCCTCGTAGCATTTTGTTGCTATGGTTGTGGAGGAATTTTTCCCTACATAGAAGGAACAAGAGGTAACTAGGTTGAGGGTGGAGGGATGTATGAAAACAAATGCAAAGGATGGTATGGATATGGGTGCTTCCCTCAAGTAGATGGTGAATCAGTTCAATGATACTCTGGAGGATAATAATGATGTTAGAATGAGGCATGTCTAGCAGAACTTTGTGGAAAAATAGGTTGGTGAACATAGTATCCATATGGATCTGGTTTCCTATAAGGGTACTACAATCTTGATGATGGCATTCCCCACAACTATGCTTGGTGCCATTATTGATATTATTCATATGGTTGTGGTGAAGCTTCACTTAGATAGTGAGCTTGTTGTTGCTAGTGGAATTGCCTTGGATTTCCTTAAGGATAAGGTAATCATATGGATGCTTACCTCTATGCCTATCAAGGATTCAATGCATACACCCTAGACTCTTGTGAGTGTGACACCATAGAGCAACATCCGTTAGGATTTTTATATTGACAAATGTCACAACCAATGTGATCATCAAAGTTTTTCTTCATAACTTTTTCTACTACAACAGCTTTGCCCTTACATCTCTAGTAGGTACATTCAGCTTCTTTCCACCTCCTATGATTATGATCACTTTTTTTCTCTTTGGATTATTTAGCAATCTTCATAGCAATTTTGAATTTTTCATCCAAAATGTTCCATAATTTATCAACCTTTTCCAAAATATTAGAAGCAAATTTTTGGATGGGTAAGGTTTTCCTATTCACCACTTCATCGTGTGGTGACTCCTCTTCATCAAAAAATTGAACCTCATTTTTCTTAATGGAAGGGTTCCTATTATATTCTTCTAGAGTTTATCTTTTTCACAACTCACCTTCTCCTCTTACAACCAACTCTATTAATATTTGTATCTAATGAGCTCTTAGTTTAGATAATCTCCCTTGGGCATAAACCCCAAAAGTTCTTCTAGCTTCTACTCTGAGCCCATCTATGATGTGGTGGAGTTATTCCCTCTGAGAATAATTATGGTCAAGATATCAATGTAAGAGAGAATAGTATCTTCACATGGTAGCATCCAAGGGCTCATGTGTTCCCTATTTCTAGCCTTGGATTTGCCTGCTCAGGTTGAACACTCTTGAGTATGTTTGGTATTTTTCATTAAATAGTTCCAACATGGTACTCCATCTATGAATTGATTTCAGCTCCAAGGACTAATACAAGGTTTCTACTTCCTTAATGAGTATCATGGGGAATAGCTTTAGTTTCTACCAATCATTTTCAATGTTTTCTAAGGTGTAGGCATCGTGAAAGGCTTGTAAATAGTTTTGCATAGTAGAGTTATATCCCCACTCAAATCTAGAAATATTATTCATGTTTAAGTGCTTGATCTAACTATCTTCCACATGCCTAGTTGGAATCTTGACTACCTTTGCAATGTTAAGCATACTTCAAGTTTCCAACAAAGGCTCATCATCATTAGTATCTCATTGTCTTTGCTAATGTCCTTTGTTACTCCTTTGATTATTGTGGGCATGGAAATTAGTATTATTACCCTAATGCTCACCTCCATCATGGTTGTTTATTTTGCAACATCTTTTAGAACCAAAAGAAAAAGAAGAAAGAAATTCAAATGAAGAGGGTGAAGAAGGAGGAGGACTACCACCAACATGGTGTCTACCAATTCTCCTTTAGTTGTTACTACCTTGTTCATCATTTTTCTTATCGGCGTGACACTTTTCCAAGCTCTTGCCTTGACTACCATATTTCTCTAAAACTAGATTATTAACTATGCCCATAAATTTAGGGCTACATCCCCATCACCAGTAACAAGGGGTGGATAATTTTCAAGACGAGAGCCCTCAAAGAGAGGATCCTCATTGTCATCTTGGTTTAGTAAGAACAAGGGATTAATGAACCATTTTCCCTTCACATCCTCATGATGCTTCTCTTGGTGTCGATCTCACCTACATTATGTTTTACTGGGATGGTAATCCTATTAGTTATAGTCATGCACAAGTTACTCTTCTTGAAGATCATGGATGCCTAGCTTCCTTAGAGTTTGAAGTAGCATCACAAGCATAGATCAATTAAGAGGCATTACAATGTTACCTTCCATATCACATGATTGTAGTTGCTCATATTTATGTAGGATGAAGATGAAGTCATGCACATACTCATCTGGATGAGTATATATTACTTTGCACTCTTATGGGACTAGTGGTTTTGTATCATTTCACCTATGAGAAGAAGAAGACATTTTGCAAAATAAATAAAATATCAGTGTTCTTTTGTAGTTATATTATTTGGGAATGATGTTGATCTTATGGTTCATCTAATGATGTTAATAATATTTAATAAACTTAGATAACACATGTTTCAATAAAAGAAAGTCCTCAGTAATGATGCTAATGATGAAAAATGAACGTACCCCTATGTCCAACCATATGAATCATGAAGCACTCACATGTGAAATAGTTGAATTTCATGGACTCTCTAGTTTCAAGTACACTAGTCTTCTAGGAAGTAAACCTTGCCTTAATGATCATTCGTTGTCTTCCTAATTACACTTGTGGAATACAAAGGTATGGTTAAGTGTAATCGAGACATATGATTTTTGTCATTTTATGTTTTATGATTTTGATACTGAAATCAAGAGAGAACATAAATTGATAACTAATTTAATTTAACTATTTAACTAATCTCTAACTAGTTCTAACATAAGCATCTAGCCTCACTCTCCATACACATCCTGAACCCACATATCCATTACTGGTTACCAAGTTCTATGCTATTAGGTGCACCAAGCAATAACACTGCTAGGATTACCAAGAAAATATGTGTTTATGCTTGAAGTGGTCATACATATGTATTTAATATATTTATATTATCTTACTTAATCACTTAATTAGCTTAATTACTAATGAACATTGAACAAATAACTAAAACCATTAAATCCAAAAATGAAACATTTAAACTATCTAGAATGTTGCAAGGTTTATCAAGAAGCTTATCTTTATTTCCACACACACTTTCATGCTTAAGTACAATAGTGCTCGAATAAAGATTCGTACATTCAATGACTCCTACTATGGGCACTCAGGAAAATATTCTAGCTTTCAAATGTAAAAATTACAAGAGTTCGGCTGCTACTATGACTTAAATGTTCATAAACATGGCTAGGAGTTTGTATTTATAGTTTTTTCTCTAGGGTTACATTTATGTAGCCCTATAGATGTAGCAAATGGTACGTCAACACATGGGACAACACTAGGTAAATAGAACCCTATTGATAGGGGCCCGTTGACGAGGCTACTTCAACAAGGGCTTATCAATGTGACACTTTGATGCTCATCAGACATCAATAACTATATCTTCTAGGAGGCCTCATGGCTTTACAATGGATTTTCCTATCATGATTAATTTATTATGGTATAGAGTAAGGGTCAGTTTTCCTAATTTCTCATATCCTTCATAGGTGATGATACTAATACTAGCTCCTAGGTTCACTATATTCACTTTTGGATTACATCCACAACAACATAATAGTATTTATCCTTCATAATAGTGATGACTGATGGATCTTTCCTATAATGCATTAGTATCTACTAGGTGGGTGGTAGCATGTGTATAATAATCCAACTACAAAGATACTAAACTACCATCATTCTCATATATGATATTACTGTAAGTCATTTTTTATGTATAGATTTGTTCTAAGTCTATCTGTTTTACTTCTAATTCCTTTTTCNACCATCTATAATGCTACAAGGTTTATCAAGAAGCTTATCTTTATTTCCATACACACTATTGTGCTTAGGTATAGCATTACTCAAATAAAGATATGTACACTAAATAACTTCTACTTTGGGTAGTCAGGAAAATAACAATAAGAGTTCGGCTACTACTATGACTTCTATGCTCATAAACATGACTGGGAGCTCGTATTTATAGTTTTTTCTCTAGGGATACATTAATAGGGCCTCGTAGATGTCGCAAACACTATGTTAACATTGCCCCATTAATAAGGCAACACCATGTAAATGGGGCCATGTTAAGGAGGCTGTGTCAATGGGGGCCCATCAATGTGACACATTGATGGTCATCACTAGCAATAAATGATTTTACTTTTCAGTTCTAGTAATAGAATCATATATTTTTATTTCTTAATTTCATTGCTATATTTTAATTGTGTAACAATAGATAATAACTTAAGTTTATGTTATTTAACTAGGAATTTCTCAAAACNAATGTATCCCTAGAGAAAAAACTATAAATACGAGCTCCCAGTCATGTTTATGAGCATAGAAGTCATAGTAGTAGCCGAACTCTTATTGTTATTTTCCTGACTACCCAAAGTAGAAGTTATTTAGTGTACATATCTTTATTTGAGTAATGCTATACCTAAGCACAATAGTGTGTATGGAAATAAAGATAAGCTTCTTGATAAACCTTGTAGCATTATAGATGGTTTAAATGTTTTATTAATGCATGTTTTTAGTTATTTATTTAATGTTTTCTAGTAATTAAGCTAATTAAGTAATTAAATGAGATAAGATTAATAGATTAAACACCTAAGTACAATCACTTCAAGTGTAACATATATTCGCTTGGTAATCTCAGCGATGTTATTGCATGGTGCACCCAGTAGTGTAGTGCTTGGTAATCTAGTAGTAAATACGTGGGTTCAAGAAATGTATGGAAAGTGCGACTAGATGCTTATGTTAGGACTAATTAGAGATTAGTTAAATAGTTCAATTAGATTAGTTCTCAATCTACTTCATCTCTTTCTTTAAGTACCAAAACCATAAAACATAAAATGACAAAATTCATATGCCTCACTTATACTTAACCATACCTTTGTACTTCACAAGTGTAATCGGGAAGACAATGAATAACCATTAGGGAAAGGTTCATTTCCTAGAATACTAGTATACCAAAAACTAGAGAGTCCACAGAATTCAATCAAATCATGCATGAACACTTCATGATTCGTATGGTTAGGCATAGGGGTACCTCTTCACCACTCATCATTAGCACCATTGCTAAGGACTTTCTTTTCTTGAAACATGCACTATTTAGGTTTAGTGAATATCATTAATATTGTTGGAAAAACCCCAAGATCAACATCATTCTCAATTATATAATCACAAAAGCACACTAATATTTTATTTGTTTGCAAAATGTCTTCCTCTTCTCATAGGTGAAATGATATGAAACTGCTAATTCCACAAGACTACAAAGTAATACATACTCATCTAGATGAGTATGTGCCTAATTTCACCTTCATCCTACATCAAGATTAGCAACTGTAATGGTGTGATATGGAAGGCAAAATTATAATGCCTCCTGATTGATCTATGCCTATGATGCTACTTCAAACTCTTAAGAAGCTAGGCATCCATGATCTTCAAGAAGAGTATGTTGTGCATGACTACAACTACCAAGACTACCATCCCACTGAAACACAATGTAGGCATGATCAACACTAGGAGAAGAATCATGAGGATGTGAAGGGGAAATGGTTCATCAATTCCTTATTCCTGCTAAATCAAAATGACAACTAGGATACTCCCTCTAAGGGCTCTCAACATGAAAATTCTCCATCCTTTGTTACTAATGATGAGGGGTTGACCCTGAATCTACAATCTAAAATCAACAATCTGGGTTTAAGAAAATATGGTAGTAGGAAAAGGATCAAAAAATCATTAAGATGATAAGAAAAATAATGAACATGGCCATGATAATTGAAGGAGAATTGGCTGATATCATGGTGGTGGTAGTCATCTTCCCTCTTCATCCTCTTCATCTGCATCCTCTTATTTCTCTTCTTTTGGTTCTAAAAGATGTTGCAGAAGGAATAACCATGATGGAGGTGACTAATAAAACCACAATGAACAAAGGGATAATAGAGAACATCATTGGTGACAATGAAATAATGATGATGATGAGCCTTTGCTAGTGACTCAAAGTATGCTTAACATTGCAAGGGTAATCAAGATTCCAACAAGGCATGTGAAAGATAGTTGGATCAAGCACTTAGACATGAACAATATTCCAAGATTTAAGGGGAAATATAACTCTAATCCACAAAACCATCTATAAGCCTTTCACAATGCCTATGCCTTACAAAATATTGAAACTAATTGATAGAAATTAAAGCTTTTCCCCAAGACACTCATCAAGGAAGCTGAAGGTTAGTACTAGTCCTTGGAGCTGGAGTCCATTTGTAGATGGAGTACTATGTTGGAACCATTTAATGATAAATATTAGATGTACTCAATAGTATTGAACATGAGAAGGAAAATCCAAGGCTAAAAACAAGGAACATATGAGCCCTTGGATGTTGCCATGGATAGATATTATTCTCTTTTACATCAATGCCCTGGTTATGGTTGATCTCATAGGGAGCAACTCCACCACATCATAGATGGGCTCAAAGTAGAAACTAGAAGAACTCTTAGGGTTTATGTCCAAGGGAAAATATTTGAACTAAGAGCTCATTAGATACAAAGGTTGATAGAGAAAGTAGCCAAAGAAGGTCAATTGTGAAAAATGAAAAGTGTAGAAGAATCTAATAGGAACCCTTCCATAAGGAAGAAGGAGGTTTGATTTTGTGATGATGAGGAGTCACCACTCAACAAGGTGATGAATAGAAAAATCTTACCCAACCAAAAATCTATTTCTAATATTTTGGCAAAGGTTCATAAGTTATGGGACTCTTTGGATGAAAAATTCCAAACTACTATGAAGATTGCTAAAGAATACAAAGAGAAAAATAATAACTATGATCAAAAGAGGTATAAAGAAGCTAAATGTACCTATAAGAGAGGTAAGGGAAAAGCTATTGTAGTAGAAGAAGTTGTGAAATAGACTTTGATGATGATGTTGTTGGCTATGGCATTTGTTAGAATGAACATCCTAAGGAATGTTGCCCTATGGTTTGACACTTATAAGTGGTTGGGGTGTATGCATTGAACCCTTGATTAGCATAAAGGAAAGTGTGTAGAAAATCACCTTATTCTCAAGGTAATCCAAGGTAGTTCCACTATCAACAACAAGCTTACTCTCCAAGTGGAGTTCCACCACAACCATATAAATAATGTCAACAATGGAACCAACCACAGTCATGGTGAATGCCACTACCAAAACAGTAGTACCCTTATATACAATTAGATCGATACAAGTACTATGTTCAACAACCCATCTCTCCATGAAGTTCTAGCAGCCATGCTTCATTATAGCATGACTATTACCCTCTAGAGTACCATGAAACTCATTCATCATCTACTTGAGAAGAGCACACATATCCATACCACCCTCTGCATCCATCTACACACATCCCTCTACCCTCAACCTAGTTACCTCTAGCTCCATCCATGTAGTGCAAAATTCCCCACAACCATAGCAATGAAATGATATGAGGGTTGTACATTCACAATCAGCCTTCCAGCCATGTGGTTTAGATAATCAATCTAGGAAACAATCCTTTTTCTAATCCAATAGTCCTCCCAAACCCTAACAACCTAATGTAGCTAGTCACCCGATATCTCTAACACCCTCATCCTCTACATCAAATACATTCAAGTACCCTTCAAAAAAAATGCCACCTCAAATTTGCATTATGATGTTAACTCATGCTATTTCTAATTAGATCAAGGCTAGTAACCTTCCCACAAAATGATCTAACTCAGGAAGTGCTCTCATTTACTTATAAATTAGTAAATATGAGACATGAAAGGATTTTCTTGATTCTAGTTCTAGTATTAATTTTATCTCCCATGACATGTATAAGGCCTAGAACCTACCACCTCTTAAGAAGAGCAACATCTATTTACAATTGGCAAACAATCAATCATTATTCCTTTAGAATTGGTGGAGGACATTATGACCACAGTTTGTCAGTGGGCATACCCTACTAATTTTCTAGTGATCAAGGGATAAAACTACAAAGGCAACTTTTCCATAATTATGGGAAGGGCTTGGTTAAGCACAATTTAT
Source organism: Gnetum montanum (assembly GCA_015680685.1). Lineage (NCBI taxonomy): Eukaryota > Viridiplantae > Streptophyta > Gnetopsida > Gnetales > Gnetaceae > Gnetum > Gnetum montanum. The sequence continues at coordinate 77,127 of MNCI01003411.1, read as the reverse complement.
GCATGAATTTGGATAAGGAACCTCTCTTTGGAGATCTCTAAGAAGAATAAATTTGAATGTTTAGAGAAGAAGCATGTTCCATGCATTGTGTATAGTGATAATAGGTGTAATTATGTCTAAAAGATTTGGTCCATCAATAGTACATTTATTAAAGCATGTAATTAGTATGCACATGAAATAAATATTCAAAGATGCGTGTACATAGCAACCTTAAAATAGGAGGACATTGAGTGGCTCACAACTAACTCTAACAGTAGCACACTATGCATGGAACCTACTAAGAACCTAACATGCACCTATGTCAAAGGCATGGATGAACTTTAGTAAGTTCATCACCAACTCCGATGATGAAGATGATGATACCTATTGGGGAGAGTTAGTAATCCTTAATAATTTCAAGAAAGAGCTCCTAAAGTTAAAAAATCTACCAGTCGTCATGGAATATGCATTTTTAAACAATGGCAAACTAGCCATAATTAATGCAAATGTTGATCTTGAACAAAAAGATAAGCTATTGATGGTGGTCAACAAGTGGCCAACACCTTTTTTCTTGATCATATTCCAAACTAATAGGAATTGATCCAAGGATATGCCAGCATTGTATCCACACTGACCTAGTCATGAAGCTAAGATGGTAGCTGCAATGGTGGATGAGCCCCAAATTGAAGCAAATTATCAAGGAGGAAATAGAACAAATCCTCAAGGTGGGGTTCATTTATCCCATCATGGATAGTGAGTGGGTTAGCCCACTCATAATTGTGCCAAATAAAAGTAATAAGTGGTAGGGCTACATCAACTTTAGGCTTTTGCATATGGTAACATTTATTTCCCATTACCATTTGTGGACCAAGTGTTGGACACTATCTCTTAGCATTACAATCATAGCTTCTTGGATTATTATAGTGGCTATAACTAGATCTAGATAGTGATAGATTATTAGGCCAAGACAACATTTTATGAGTCCCTGGGGGACTTTTGCATATTGTAAGATGTCATTTGGTCTATGTAGTGCCCCTAGAACATTTCAATGCCTAGTCCTTAGTATTATTCAATAGTAGATTGGCAGCGGGTAGAAGTCTTTATGGATGAATTCTCTACCTATAGATCTACATTTGAGCAATCCTTGGACCACCTTGAGCAAGTATTGAAAATATGTATTGAAACAAACTTAAGGCTCAATTAGTAGAAGAGCCATTTAGTGGTCTAAGAAGGCATAGTTTTGAGGAACAAAATTACTTAGGCATGGATTGAGGTAGATCCAAAAAAGATAAGGGTCATATAAGGAATCACACATAAACTAGAGATAATCAAAGACATCTAATCATTCCTTGGACACACTGGCTACTACCAATAGTTTATAGAGAATTTCTCTAGGATTAAAAAGTCATTGGTTGAGCTTATAAAGAAAGATGTTCCATTCATCTGGACCAAGGAGTGTGAACATGCATTTTAGTAGGTAAAGGAGAAGCTTGTAGAGACTCCAATTCTATGAGCACCAGACTAGTCTAGACCATTCCATATAATGATGGATAAATCTAATTATCCCTTGGAAGTTTTGGTTACATAGTTGGACGATAAGAAACATCCATAGTACATCCACTGCATGAGCCAAAGCATTATGGGTGCATAGTTGAATTACATCACAACTGAGAAAGAACTGATGGTAGTGGTGTATGCTCTTCAAAAGTTTAAGCACTATGTGCTTGGCTACAAAGTCTTTGGGCACATAGACCATAGTACCATTCGCTTCCTAATGAATAAGCCAAAAATAAGGCCTCGTATCATATGGTGGCTTTTGATCTTATAGGAATTCAATCTCACAATGATAGATTGGAATGGGACTAAGAATGTGATTTCTTATCATCTCTCTTAGTTAAGAAGGGATAATAAATAGGAGGAAAGTCTAATCTTTGATCAATTTTCTAACAAACTTCTATTTACGTGAATAATCAATGACCAAGTACCCACTGATTCAAAATGGTATGATGGCATCCTCACTTACCTTTTCACTTAGGAGATGCCATAAGACCTGGACCACAGGAAGAAATAGTAGTTTCTTTGCTAGGCAAAGTACTTCATGAAAATCAATAGACACCTTTACAAGGTGTGTGCCAATGGCCTGGTTCATTGGTGTGTCTACAAAGTAGATCAATTGTACATTCTTCAAAATGTTTAAAAAGGCCCTTGTGGAGCCCACTATGTGGGGAGATACATGATCATAAAAATATTGATGGTAGGATACTACTGGCCTACAATCTTTAGGGATGTTCACCAATTTGTTTGCTCTTGTGAGTACTATCAATGAGATGGTGGGATGACTGCTCAAATGGAGGATCCTTAATAGTATATTCAACCACTAGAACCCTTTGACATATGGGGCATAGACTTCATGGGTCCTATTACATCCATGTACAATGAAAAGAAATATATCATCATAGTAGTCAATTACTGCATCAAATGGGCAGAAGTAGCAATCATTATCAATTATGCATCATCCACCACTACTAAATTTGTACAACAAAATGTTGTAAATAGGTTTGGGATGCCACATGCATTGATTTTTAACAATGAAACTCATTTTATAGATGATACCTTTCTAAAGTTGATGCAATGCTTGGGGATTGAACATAAATTAACAACACCCTATCATCCCCAAGCCAATGGTCAAACAGAGGTAACTAATAGGGACATCATAAATATTCTAATAAAAACTATCAATAAATATAGGAAAAACTATAGCATAAAACTCAACAATGCCCTTGGGCCTACCACTTAATATGAAAACTTCCTATCAACTACTCTCCCTATGAGTTAGTGTATGGAAAACTTCGAATGCTCCTGATTCAATCCAAGCTCTGTATACTCTCAACAACCTATGAACCAAATCTTAACCTAAGTCTAGCACAAAAAGAAGGACTGATCAACCTCAACATGCTAGATGAAAATTGATTAGTGGCCTTATCCTTGAATGAAGTGCACAAGGCATATAACAAATAATGGGATGAATTGAAAATACAGAAAGAAAAATTTCAACCAAGAGATAAGGTTGTCTACTATAATCCCACACACAAATCCCAAAAAACAAAGTTTTAAATGTTGTGGGAAGGACCTTATGTAATTGATGAAACCTTTTCTTCTAGGGCCATGACCATATACGAACCTAAGTCCAAATAAAAAATAGTTGATTAACATCCAACAAATAAAGCCTTTCCATGAACCAAGGCAAGCCAGTGTAACAACTACCTCAATAGATGAACAACCATGCTCAATTGTTTAGATCTCCTCCTTCCAATTTAGTCTTGGGAAAGATGGCATTCCATGCTAATGATCCATATGGCTCTTTAGTTTTTATATTTTTTATTTTCCATGTTTTTGATTTTGCATGTTATTCATTTTTACACCTTCTTGATTTTAAAACTTCTTCCTATTTTACACCATTTTTTGTTTTACACCATTGTTAAAACTTCTTCCTATTTTACACCATTTTTTATTTTATTTATTTTTGAATCTTTCTTGGATATTTTGTACTTTCTTATATATTTTACTTATTTTATTTGAGTGTGATTTTCAAATTTTTTCTAATAAAAATGCTTTATTTCCATAAGACATAATGGTGTTGTAGCTACTACTAATGGTGGTTTGTGCTTTATGTTTTGTTTGCTAATGTCTGATTTCTATTTTTGAATTTTTGTACAAATAGCTTAGTCATGGTTTCTTTTTCAAGGAACAGGTAGTGAGTCCATGACATTCAACCATTCACAAACTCTATGGTTTTCCTGGTTTTGGAAGTTTGAGGTCCATTTCATTAAATCAAATTTTAATAAATTTTTGACCTTAGTAGTTTCCATAATTGGGAAAGATTCAAAGGTTTGCATAGAATGTGACTTCAAGGGGACTCAATACTCTTTGTACTCTTCTACTTACTGGGTGCTCGAGTGTTTTTATGAGCTTCTTACCATTCCATTTCAACCATTAATAGGAAGCTAAATAAAGTCTTTGCATGGTGGGATTCCCATCCAAAAATAAAAAAAAATAAAACAAGAAAAAATAAAAAGACAACATGATGAAAATTCAAAGAACAACCCTTAGACAAATAAACAAGCTACAAGAATTGGTTATGGGACTAGAAAGACATGTTACCCATGCCTGCAGATCCCCTCTAATGAACGCCCTCTCTCATTTCTTCTCTTTTCCTTTCTTTATGAGAGAATGGTTGTTTTGTGGAAGCACTCCTGTGTCTCAAGGGGATGGATCAGTCTTGAAGTGGTGATGCAAAGTCACTAAAAGAGGTTGGTTTTATTCTAGACTAAGGATGGATCTTCTTCAGTTATTTTAAACATAAACTCCATAAGGGACTACTTATGACCTTAGTTTGAAATTCCATCCCATATTCTTCATCATCCATCTCTAGTGATCATAACTCACCTCACTATTGATGTCCATGTTCTTGATTTCATGTCTATGTTTGACATATTTCAATTCTTAGGTAGAATCTTCCAGGTTTTTGTCCTTAACTTCCATTGACCATTAATCACCTATGGGGCCCATGGACTCCTTACATTGAGGTTATGCAAGGGGAAAAAGGACATGTGCTTGCTATGAGAAGGACCCACTTGCATATCTCTTTGTTGGGTTCATTAAGGTCCTTATCATTAGACATTTTTGCAATTAGAATCTTTCATACATCCATATTTTGCATCAAACCATGTCGTCCTTTATAAATTTTGTTTAATGAATACATTTTCCATAAAATTTTTTAATTTTTGAGCTTTCAAAGATCTTATTCAATGATTTTATAATACTCTTGGCTTTTCTGGAATTCCATGGACCCCAATATCATTGAAAAATTATTTATATTTTTTGAGATTTTCAAATTTCAAAAAATTTGGTTTACGGACCTTGTATACAAGGCCCTATCAATGGAGCAAACCTATATATGAGGCCCTCATATATAAGGCCCCATCGATGTGGAAAAAAAATACTATATATATGTGTGACCTCACTTTGAAATGTTTACATTTTCTCAAAAATGCCAAGGGAGTTTCTTAATTTTTCAAAACCTAGAACCTTCTAGAGCCCATAACTTGCTAACCGTTTATCCAAATCACTCTGTTCTTCAACCCTATAGCTATTGGAGGTATGCTCTTCATCATGGGGACCACAAATATGCTATTTTTTTCTAGAAAAGTTTTCATGATTTCTCTAACTCCCACAAAGGTTTAACTAAAAAAATCAACTATTAAACACTAAGTTATAAGATTTAAACCTTTCCAACAATCTTCGGTGACATATACAATAAAAAATTAATAAAATAATCAATCTACCATGATCCAACCTTAACCAAAGTGTAAGAAACTAATGAGAGAAGATATTCAAAAATTTAAAGTTACACATTATATCTACTAATCCATGGATGTGTTGTGACCATAGATGGCATTAAAAGCAAAGCACACATAGGAAGCAGGATCATCTCAACCAAGGGAGAAATGGCCTAAAATAGGAAGGGGCCAAGAATCGGACCAAGAAGAATCACTTGCAACCCATGCCATAGGTCCTCTTTGAGAAGAGGTAGATGTGGAATCTATCCGACAAATTCTAGGACCAACAACAACAATAGAACACTCCCATCAAGATGATGCACCATCAACCAACAAATCTTAAGGTGACCTTGATAAAGGCTTTCATGAATTAAATCAAATTAAGGAAGGTCCAAAAATCAATGCTCCAGGAGTTAAACTTTGGCCCTTTCCTAGAGCATGCACCAAAAGAAGTGCAAGACCAGCTAAAGGCCTTTCCCATGTGTCCAATCATCACTTCCAGTGGGGAGTGGTACATGGGAGAGACATTTTTATATTAAAACAATAAGCAACCTAGATCAATGGTAAAAATCAAGGACATCTAAGTGTCCTACTTGATGTAGGTTATTCCTATAGTGCTTGGGTTACCAAAAATAGGGATAAGTCGTACTAAGATCTCAATGTAGGCTAATCCTAGTATCAAGAAAGAATGGGTGCAACAGTTCTATGGCATCAACTACAAGGAGTTTGACATGCTCGCACTAGTAGACAAGATTCATTACAAGCTTGCAGCCTTCCACCTTAATTCAACAATGAGGCCAAGAAAAATCACTACCTTCTCTACCTAAGCATGCACCACTCTAAATGGGAGATTCCCTATCAACCTTCCACAACTAATCTATCTTGAGGTGGAGATCAATTTAAAGAAAATGAACATGGAAGAAAGGCACTCCCCTTCCCATGCCTCATCGGAAAACTTTGTCGAAGGAGAGCAATAGTCTACTACACCAATGATACTATCATAATTATTCTAGCCACCAACCAGGTAGAAATGATGAAAGATAAGATGCTTGCAACCACTATCCAACAAGAGAGTAGTGACCACCACCTCCAGCTACCACTCAAACAACTATGCCAAACATCACTACAATTGTCCAACGGTTTTGCAAATACCAAGAATGGCTTTTGAGTGAACAAGAAACAATCAGACATGAGTGGTGAGGACCCATCTATGGACAGACTAGCAATGAGTTACCTCAATGAGGTGGCCTAAACAATTAGCTTGATGGATGGAGGTGAATCCATTTTCTTAACTTAAAGAATGTAGTTTCCTGCATGGTTGAATCCAAGTGCCAAAGAGATCACAATATCTCTTGTAGAATAATAGTGACTCCTAGAAATATCTAGGAATGCTACGACCTTCTCGATGCACTTGAAGAAAGATGAGGAGACAACTATATTAGTGATGTAGCACCAAGCATAGGAGAAAGCAGCAGAGGTGTTTGTTGACCACATTACCGAAATGCTTAATGCAGTTACAACATTTGTACCATATGTCATTACACTCAAAGATGTGCAGATGTCTTTAGGAACCACAAGTGTAGAATAAATGTAGCACAACATGAAAAATTATTGGACTAACTGGTAGGAACTAGGAAATTGCTTCTAGATGTCTTTGACTTTTTAGACAACATTGCTGCAACCCAGTTGAAGTTGCTCAAGGCAAGGGGCAAGAATATAATCTTGGAGGGGTGACTTGAAATAGCCATATAACTGAATGAATGCTTAGCCACTGAAGTTGCCAAATTAAGAGCCTAAATTGTTGACCCCACATTTCTCAACTTGGCATTGATAAGAGATGAAGCTATGGAAGAACTTCATACCAAACTTAAAGGGCTTGAAGGTGTAATGGAAATGGTAGTGTTCTATCAATCCTTAGTAGAGGCCACATAGCATAAAATTTAGAAGCTCTTGGATTAAACCCGCTAGGAGAATGTATAATTGACCATTGAGAACCATCACCTTTGAAATGTTGATGCTCATAAACAACAATTAATAGACTTCATCCATCAACAGTAGTAGCAACTGGCTAGAGCAAACATAGAATTAAGGAGATTGATAGTAGAGAATATAAGCCTCTCCATGGAGGATGCTTGTTCCCTTTGCTAGAAAACTATGATTGAGGTAGTTGTCTGGAAATCAGAGGCTCTCAAATTTGAGAGATTCAAGGACCATTATACAGAATAGGTCAATCTACAAAAGGAAATGAATAAAAAACACATCTAGTTGATGAAAGAAAAAGTGAATGAAACCCTCCAACAACTCCAAAAAAGAAGAGAATTGTGGCAACCCATCATTGATGGGATAGATGCTTACAATAAGGTGAAAATCTGCATGAAGGAGTTGAAAATCAAGGAGATGACAAAATACATGAAGCTTGCCAATCTTCATTATGCAAATCTGGCCATGTTCATTGTTGAATAGCTGTGGTCAGAATTAGAGAAGCATGTGGCTGACTTGTACTTATTTTACGAGGTCGAGTTTAAGCATCACGAAGACACCAAGCAGAAGTTGACAGTGGGAAATGCTAAACTCAAAGTTCTCAAGGAACGATTTACTAATCAATGATTAACTGCAAAGAACATGGCTAAGAGGATGAACAACTACCAGGAGCTACAAAACATAGTTAGGGCATTCAATATCGAATGCAAACAATTCACTGCCTAGTTTGTCAATGTAAAGGAAATGTTCCCAGTAATGCCTTGTTTGTGAGATTGTCTCATTCTAGCCCACATTGGTGATGATGTGTGGACTATGAATGATCATCAAAGTAAGGAGGAGAAGATGAAGGAATTACTGGATGCCTTTCACCTTCCATTGGAGGTTGCAGCAGTAGCAGGAGAGCCATAGCTACCTCAGCTACTACATGTGCCTGAAGCCAGAAAAGATCCTTTAAATCCTCAAGAGCCACCACTACCTAGGACTATTTAATCTTCTCCACCACCTTCATGCCATCAAAGGAAATGTTGTCCAATTTTTTATAGTCATGTCATGGTGTTTAACTTTGTGTAATGAACACCATAATTTTTTGCAATGTTTTGATCTATACACTCAGGCACTCAATTTTGTCAGGTTAGTTTGTTTTGTTAAAATTTAGTTAATAATCTCATACCTTTCTAATTTTGTAAAGGAACTCGAGGATGAGTTTTCATTCAATTGTGGGGGTATGATGAGTATCAATGTGTCGCATTGACAGGCCCCCATTAATGCAACCTCGTCAATGGGCCCCCATTGATAGGGCCCTGTTTACATGGTGTTGCCTTGTCAACAGGGCCATGTTGACGTAGTGTTGGCCATATCAATGTAGCATTTGCAATGTCTATGGGGCCCCATCGTAGCAGCCCTAGAGCAAAAACTATAAATACAAGCTCCCAACTATGTTTATGAGCATAGAGATCATAGTAGTAGCTGAACTCTTGTAGTTTTTATGTTTGAAAGTTAAAATATTTTCTCGAGTGCTTGAAGTAGGAATCATTGTGTGTACAGATATTTATTCAAGCATTGTTGTACCTAAGCACAATAGTTTTTATGGCAATAAAGATGAGTTTCTTGATAAAAATTATAGCATTCTAAATAGTTTAAATGTTTTATTAATGTATTTAATTATTTAAGTTATTTATTCAATTTTTTCCAATAATTATGATAATTAATTAATTAAGTTAGATAAGCTAAATAGATTAAACACATAAGTACAATCGCTTCAAGCGTAACACATATTTTCTTGGTAATCCCAACAACATATGGTGCACCTAGTAATGTAGTGCTTGGTAACCCAGTAGTGAATACGTGGGTTCATAAGGTGTACAGAAAGTGGAACCAGCTACTTATGTTAGGACTAGTTAGAGATTAGTTAAATAGTTCAATTAGATTAGTTCTCAATCTACTTCATCTCTCTCTTTAATCACCAAAATCATAAAACATAAAATGAAAAAAATCATATGCCTCGATTACACTTAAACATACCTTTGTACTTCACAGCTGTAATTGGGAAGATAATGAACAATCATTAGGGCAAGGTTCACTTCTTAGAAGACTAGTGTACCTAAAACTAGAGAGTCCACAGAATTTGACCAGTTCATGCATGAACGCTTCATGATTCGTATGGCTGGATGTAGGAGTATCTCTTCATTGCTGATTAGCTAGAATGATTGAAAAAGTATTTCTATTACTAGAATACAAAAATAAACTTATCTTTTTCAAGAATAAGGGCAATGAAAAATACCAATTATTTTGAAATGTATTTATTTACTATGATAGTATTCAAGTTTAACCCTTACATAAAATTTATACAAATGTCACTAATTGTTTGATCAGTTACAATAATTTCAACTAGTTCAATTACATCCACAAAAACAAGGCCATTACATAGGATTATAACTTAAAATAAGATTGATGAGTGGCCAGGTATCCCTACACTCAACCATATGAATATGAGTGTAACACGCACGATCCGGTCGAACTCCGCAGACTAAGTGCCTACACACCTCATGGAACACTTAAGGTTAATTATTCATTGTCTTCCTAGACTTACTTGTATTTGTCACAGTGTATGGTTAAGTAAGTCTGAGGTATATAATTTTTATAGCTTTTTCAGTTTTATCTCCTATGCTAAAAGGTGAAGGGTTGAAGAGACTAATTACTAACTCTAACTAACTAACTAAGTCTTAATTACCTAGTGCTAGCATCTGTTCCCACTTATCATTCACACCCTGAACCAATGCAACCGTGGTTACCAAACGCTAGTCGTTGTTGGGATCACCATGCGTAACGCACATGCTTGAAGCGATTGTACTGAGGCACTTAACTAGGAGAGAAGGGTTGAGAAAGATTTAATTCCTAATGAAGCATTTAAATGGAAAATAGTAAATAATAATAAATAAAAGTCCTAATTAGCCTATTCCATGCACTGCAAGGTTTATCCAAGAAGTTTGTCTTTATTTCCGTACACAAATATGTGTTCAGGTACAATATCTACTCAAATAAAGATCCGTTCACTTTGGAGTTCCTACTGCAGGAACATGGAAAATATTCTATCTCTAGAGGGATCAAACTGCTAGAGTTTCACTATGATCTAAGCCTAGGATGGAAAACAAGGGAGAGCAGCCTCTTATTTATAGACTTTGCGGTGCACCGTGATATCGCAGGCGACGACGTGATATCGTGTGGGATGCAATATCACTGTGGCTATGATATCACGTACCATGTGATATCACATCCCATCATACCCCCATGACTGAATAAAAACTCGTCCTTGAGTTTCTTACAAAATATTGGGACAGTATGGGATTATTGACTCAAATGGAACTAATGGGATGACATGTGAATGGATCATCATTACAAGACAAGACAAAATTGGTGTTCATGACAAAAAGAGTGAAGACCTTATTACATTGACATCAGGCCTTATTTGGCAGCTGAGAAAGAGAGAGAAAGAAGTGTTGCTGCTTCCAACGCCAAGATTGCACCTTTCGTTGTCCATCCGTAAGCGTGCCATCAATCTTGCTCCTTGCATAGCTACTTCTAGCACTACTCCATTCCAAGTGTTCCTTCCAGATCCCCTCCATTGTTGTATGATTTCCATCTACACACACAACACAATCTTATATTAGCAAGGGTAAATGAATTTCAATGTAGTTGATACCTTGTTGCAGTGAAAGGTCCATTGGCTAGGTTGTTGTATGGATGATACGAATCTAGAGATAAAATATTGATGACTACCGAAGGTGTAGGGGTGAGGAGAAAATCAAAAAAATTGGGCCCTATACCCCCATGACTAATAGCGAACCTCCGGTAGTGATAGAATGGAAAAAGAAGAAAGAACAAGAAAGTTGGAAAAAAAGAGACAACTATAGCATTGATGAAATGGATGTCAAGATGAAAATGAACAAAATAAAATGGATTGCAAAAATGTTAGGGAAAAGAATTTAACTGGTGTACCAAATAGGAATGTCAGTGGGTCCTCCCCAAAGCAGGCTCATGCCCTTAATGCCCTGACAAACCCACATTCAAAGAGTCTGTAGGCTCTAGGAATGTCATTTGAAATAAAAGTTAAAGTCTTAACAGAAAGAATTTACTAAAAAGAAAACAATGCATCAACTAAAATATACACTAATGATACAACCAGCAATGAGGTGAACAATGGAGAGAAGGATGGAAAGAAGAGAATGGAATGGAATCCCAAGAACAAGGTGGTGTACAACCCCTTGTGTGTATCATGATTAATGTGACTTAGCAAATCTCATTCCAACTCCAGCCTCAAACAATCCATTTCCAATGACTTCGCATTAATGCATTCGGCCAATCCATCCTCTTGAAGTAACAAGAATGCGTTCACCCAAGAGCCACTACCATTCTGATGAAACAAAGAAGAGAGAATGAAAAGCGAGAAGGGCCTTAGTTAGAGGGAACATTTTTATTTTGAGTTCTCTAACCAATGCTTGTAGCCTAAGGGATTATTTCATCTAAGGGGTGTGCTTTGAATTCTCACCATTTTTTTGTTTTATGTGCTTATGCATGAGAACCACACCATGCAAGGACTTTGTTATTTTTATTTTCTCAGCTTCCCGATAATTGGGTAATGTCGAAGCGGCAAGAAAACTCAAGAAGAAAATATCCAAGCACCCAAGAGAATGGCGAACACAAATGCATCAAGTTCCCTTGAAGTCACACCCTTTTCAATCTTTGAGTCCTTCCTTAGTTTGAGAAATGCTCAGTCACTGATTCATTAAAGTTCTTATTAGAAAAGGACTGTACATTTCCAAGTCGAGAGAGACCATAGAAACTGGTGGATGAATGGATGAAGTGAACGCATTTTCTGCCACATCAAAAGAAGCATACCTTAGTATCAACATCATGACTTAAAGGTAAAAATCAAACATTAGCAATCAATATGAAAAATAGTTCATACCATCATGAAGAACACTTACTGGGTGACAAACTTCCAAGGTGGATCACACACACACACACACACACATACAAAATGAAAATGTATAATGATGTTGAAAAACAAAAACAAGAAAAGTTAAAGAAATTTGTAAAAAAAAATGTGTAAGACAAAAACGTGTAAAACAAAAATGTGTAAAACAAAAACCTGTAAAACAAAAATGGGGAAAGCAAAAATGTGTAAAACAAAAATGTGTAAAACAAAAACGTGAAAAACAAAAATATGTAAAAAAAATTAAAAAGAACTAAGGGCCCCAAATGATTAGCATAGGTGGCCATCTCCCCCATGACTAAATGGAAAGGGAGAGATCCGAAATAATGAGCATTTGTTTGAATTTCTTAGAAGTGTCCAACTTCTCCCAATTGATGTTCTTAGATTAAGGGGTGAAAGTTGGTGATGCTCATATTCCAATGTATTTATGCTTTCATTGTTGGCATGGGTTATTCCCCTAGTTTTCTCCATGCATGTTTGTCGGTTTGCTCTTTCGACTAGCTGTCAACCATGGGGTGTCTACTACTAGCTATGTGGTTGCTACATACAAGCATCTTTGTCTCATAGTATCAAGGGCACACCTGTTCCATGGAGGAGTTGTTGTGCATTCCTCCATGTCATCACTCGATGAATCACTATATGTGATGCATGGAACTTTCCTCTTCTCGATCTTTCCATAAATTTTTACCTTAGAGATTTCCAAGGAAAGATCACGAATTTCTAGGCATGCATCTACTGTACTCAGCCATGCCCTTCCCATTATAATTGGGAAGTTTCCTTCGTTGTTGTTGAGTTCAATCACCTAGAAATCAGCTGGGTAGGACCAACCACACATAGTGATAACGATGTCCTCTACCAATCCCAAGGGAATGGTGATGGACTGGTCTGCTAGCTCTAGTTGGATGTTGCTCTTCTTAAGTTGGGGAAGGTTCCAGGCTTGATACATTTCTCATGAAATTAAGTTGACTCCAAAACCTGAGTCAAGAAGAGCCTTTGAGGCTCATTTCCAGTGACTTGGAGATAAATTAAGGGACTCCTAGGGTCAGCTAGTGTCCTGAGAAGGTGGCCTACCTTGATCCAGTCAATTACAGTATATGTTAACATAACCGTATGTGTTAAGCTCTGATTTTGGACTGAAGGAAGCCCTGAAGCCTTGTGTGTTGGAGGAGTGATCACATACTCAACCGCTTGTTGTTGTGAGAGCTTGTTTGAGCTTTTGGTTCTAAAGAAAGGTCTTCTCTTTTTACCGTTTTCAAAACCAGCAGCAAGTTGAATGTTTACGACTCTCATAGCATTGTGTTGCTGCGGTTGAGTAGGGAGTTCCCCTTGCATTTTTGGAGTAGGAGGTGTTATGGGAACTACCGGTGGAAGAGGTGTGGATGGATTAGGAGGATGGTATGGGTATGGAGTGTCTCCCGGAGGAGAAGGAGTTCTTCTAAAGTACTCCCGAACTTGGTAGTCATGTTGGGGAGTCATGTGACCCATGGAGTCATTTGGAAAAATCATCTACTGCACGTAATATCCATAAGGATCGGGCTGCCAGTAAGGGTACTGCTGTTTAGGTGGTGGCATCCCCCATGACTGTGGGTATTTCCACTACTGATGTTGTCCGATGGATTGTGGTGGACTTCCACTTGGATAGTACGTCAATTGTTGGTGGAACTACCTTGGGTTATCTTGGGGATAAGGAAACCTATGGGATGTCTACCATCTATTGAGTCTTAGGTTAAGTGCATACACACCAAAATCTTATATATGTGAGATGATTGAACAACATCCCTTAGGATGGTCATAGTGGCTAATCTCACATCCACCGTCATCGTCTATGTCTGCATCGACAACCTCATCGGAGATAGTTATTTTTCCCTTACCCTTATCACGTGCAGGGCCTGAATCTCTCTACTTTGTCTTATCTTTTCCACTACTTCATTCCTCCTTAGACTCCTCTACAATTTTCAGTACAAGTTCAAGTCTACTATCCAAGGAGTCCTGTATTTGATCTACCTTAGCCGCTACTTCTGTTGTTAGCTTCTAAAGCGGAAAAGTTTTTCTGTTCACCAACTCTTCAAGTGGTGACTCATCCTCTTCATGACAAAATCTCACTTCCTTCTCTCGAAGAGAGGGATCATGGTTATATTCTTCCACACTTTCCTGCTTTTGTAGCTCCCCTTCTTCTTTGGCTACTTGCTCCAACAAGCGATGAACTTCACGGGATCTAAGTTCTAATAGTCTCCCTTGGGCATAAGTCCCAAGGGTTCTCCTAGTTGATACCATGGCCTAGGCAACAATGTAGCAATGCATAGTAGTGGCCCATGGTAGCATCCAAGGGTTCATGAGTACCTTGCTTCCATCCTTGGATCAGCTAATGCAAATTAGACACTCTGGAGTATGTCTAATACTTATCGTTGAAGAGTTCTAACATCATACTCCACCTCCCAATGGTTTCCAGTTCTAAGGACCGGTACCAACTCTCTGCTTCCTTGATTAGTGTCCTGGGAAACAACTTCAATTTCTACTAGTCATTTTCTATGTTTTCCAAGGCACAGACATCATGAAATGCCTGTAAATGATTTTGCGAATTCGTGTTGCATCCCCCTTTGAATCGTGGGATATTGTTCATGTCCAAGCGCTTGATCTGACTATCTTTTAAATGCCTTGCTGGTATTCTCACTACCTCCGTTATATCGAGCATACTTTGAGTGGCAAGTAGGGGTTCATCATGATCATCTCTTTCATGATATCTATGATGTCTGCATTGTTCCCTACTTTTCTTTCGTTCATGCCCTTTTCCTCTCTCTCAACTCTCTTGTTGAGGTCTCTCATTTTGTCTACCTCTATCCTCACCATTATGCTCTCTATGACTGCGCCCAGATGTGGAAGGAGAGGGTGAATGATGTGAAGAAGAGGAAGAAGAAGGAGAACCATCATCATGATGATGTTTCCTACCTTCTGTTCTGTGGCTTCGGCCCTGATCATGATGACGATATGAGTGCCCGTCCTTGTCATGTGTTGTTATTCCCTTAGTGAACAACTAGTGTTCACGAGGATCAGAACCAGGGTTGTGTATCATGGATCGTAGGTTCTGATACCCCACCTCCTCACTATCGTTAGGAGGGGAAACATCTTTCGATAGAGAACCCATTATGAGTGGTTCACCATCTCCTATTTTACTTAGGATGTGCGGGACCTCTTTGTCCTTCAACAGTGTATGTTGGCTCTCCTACCTTGAGTCCGTCATACATTGTAAAGCTATGGGATGGTAATCCCTCATGTCAAAGTTTTTCGCAACATATTTAGCATAGAGCTAAGTCATGCCGATTTTTGGCAAAGCACGGAGGAGCATGTTGGGGACTGCACAATCTGGAGGTAACACTATGTTACCTTGCAAGTCTCTCGAGTGCATTTGTTCATCCTAATGGAGGATAAAAGTAAAATTGGGTATATACTCATTAGGATGAGTATATGTCACCCTATATTGTTGAGGAACTGGCGGATTTAGGTTATGTGTTTTAGATTGCCAACTGTTCTTTGTATTATCCCTAGGTGGTGAATTGCCCTTGTTCGAACAATAAGACATGTTTATTATTCGGTATGCTATTTAACCATTATATAATTTTGCATTTAATTAACCTTAAATTTCGTTTACGCTCCCAACGATGTGAGTGATTTCCTATGTTCTACTTAGCGCACAAACACTTAGTCCCCAGCAGCGGCACCAATGATTAGTGGCGAGGTATCCCTACACTCAACCATACGAATACGAGTGTAACATGCGCGATCCGGTCAAACTCCGCAGACTAAGTGCCTACATGCCTCATGAAACACTTAAGGTTAATTATTCATTGTCTTCCCAGATTTACTTGTATTTGTCACGGTGTATGATTAAGTAAGTCTGAGGTATATGATTTTTATAGCTTTTTCTATTTTATCTCCTATGATGAAAGGTGAAGGGTTGAAGAGACTAATTACTAACTCTAACTAACTAACTAAGTCTTAATTACCTAGCGTCAGCATCTGTTCCCACTTACCATTCACACCCTAAACCAATGCAACTGTGGTTACCAAACGCTAGTCGTTGCTGGGATCACCATGCATAATGCACATGCTCCAAGCGGTCGTACTGAGGCACTTAACTAGGAGAGAAGGGTTGAGAAAGATTTAATTCCTAATGAAGCATTTAAATGGAAAACAGTAAATAACAATAAATAAAATTCCTAATTAGCCTATTCTATGCACTGCAAGGTTTATCCAAAAAGTTCATCTTTATTTCCGTACACAAATATGTGTTCAAGTACAATATCTACTCGAATAAAGATTCGTTTACTTTGGAGTTCCTACTGTGGGCACATGGAAAATATTATATCTTTGGAGGGATCAAACTGCTAAAGTTTCACTACGGTCTAAGCCTAGGGTGGAAAACAAGGAAGAGCCGCCTCTTATTTATAGGCTTTACGGCACACCGCGATATCGCGTGGGATGCGATATTGCAGTGGATGCGATATCGCGTACACGATATCACGGCCCATGCGATATCATGTCGCATCAAAGATAAAATAAAAATAGTATGATGTCCCCTCCATTGGTCACATGCTAAGATGGATAAAAGTCCACATTTTCCTCCTACATTAGTTAGGAAATCATTAATTTGTCTTAATTCTATATTAAGAATAAAGAGAACTTAAATAATAAAATAATATATAAGGAGGTCAAAATTCTTCCTTATCACATGCTATAAGAATTAGATCCCAAAGAATGAATCTTCTTTTATATGTAGATGATGCTACCTTAATCTCTACTATCGTGGAAGGTACGTAGAATTTGTTGTAAATTTTAGAAAATTATTGTCACACATTTGGTGGATAAAACCAAATTGATTGTTTATTATATAAAAAATAGCTATTATAACTTCCATCTTATGGGGGACCAATATGCAAATAGTATATTCTTTTAAATATTTGGTTCTCATTTATATGGACAATTATAAGTAGGGGAAGTGCACAAAAGAAAGAATAGAAGAAGGTTTTAAGGTTTTGTATGCTTTCGAAAACAAGTGTAAGGATTTAGGACTATAGTCTTGGAAGGTCAACAACCAAAATTTTTAGACTATCATCTATCCTACTATATTGTATAGATGTTAGTGCTAAAATTTGGAGGGATATTGAAAGGTAAATATGCAAATACCTTAGTTAATATTATTATGTCAATGTGATTTATTATCTTTAGAAGTAGAAGCCTTGTGTCAAATCATTATATACACTCATAACTTACATATCTCAAGGTAAGAAAAATTCTCTAAAGTAGTTTTTGAGGATTCACGAGACCATGGTTGGTATCTTTAGGAAATGCAATGGTTGAGAAAATGGAATATTTCTTGGAAAGAAGTGCAATAAAATTCTAAGCATATTTGGTAGTTAGTTAAGTAGTAGGTTTTAATACAATTTTGGCGTAATGTAGAAGACAAGAAACAATTTTATTTATGTCACATTATATGTAGAAGCTCGCTATCTCTCAAATGTTATTCCAATCAACTATCCAAAAGTGCTATTAGCATGCTTTGCTTAAGTTTGTATCATTTTAGAATTAGAAGTGAAAGATGGATTCAACTCCTTGATAAAAGCACACATCTAGACTGTGTGGGTCAGAAGCCCTTAAGAATGAGTTGTATGTATTTCTTTTCTATGTTATGACTACCCATTTTTTATAGCATTATAATATGGTGGCAAAAAACCTATATGATTTGTTTTTTGTTACCCCATTGGTGCTTAATATCTATCCAATAGATCCTATTGGTCTTTGGATATAATAAAGCTTTATTTTCACTTTCAATGCATCTATCCCATCTATAATTATTCACATATTGAAAACCCAAGTATTTAAGATCCTATAATTTGTACATTTTGATCACCAAATTTAAAAGTGCATGTGTATTTTTTGTTTTTCATATAATCATTTTTATTTTCTCTACATTGACTTATAAACTAAAAAAATCAAAACATTGTTCTAAAATTTAGAGTATGTTAAACACATAATGTTGCTTATGAAAATAATTATACATAAACTTAATTAAAAAGGGAATCTAAGAGTGCTCAACCTATATAACATGGAATGGAGAATGCCATTTTCAGTTTTTGTCTCCCATTATGTATGGTTTGTTTTTATTTTATTCCACATTTAAAAAAAAGAACCTGATATTTTATTTTTAGGATATGCTATATTACAAGGCTTTATTTTCAAATTACAATGTCCACATAATTACGCGGCCATACAAATTGATAGGAGGAAGAAGAGGAACTGTGGTTATTTAAAAGCAACTACATGTGGAGTTTGCTATGTTACAAGCTATGCATCAAAAGAATCTGATTCATGGAAGCCAAGAATTGAGGATTCATGATTTTGAACATGTTTGGGTATGTGTGCTTCAAGAAAAAGTGGGGACAGGTTTGTAGGTGGGGACATGATAGAGAAAATTTAAATATATTAGTTTTTTAAAAAAATTAAATCTCATATATCATAAAAAACCATTGTAGAATATAGAACAAGTACAATGTAAATCTAAAATATTGTTAATGCTTAAAAATTGCACAGAAGATTGCAATAGCACCATTAAATTGAAGCAAGAAAATTTGCAAAGGTATGGAGGGCATCCAATCCATTTCCTTACTCAAGAGCCATAATCTGGCCAAGCATATAATTTCTGCAACAACCTAATGACAGCAATAAAATGAAACATTTTTGTTACTCAATCTAGTCTTTTCAAAAATGAAATTAAGCATCAAGCCTCAACCAAATTTATAACAAATCATGTGTGCTAATACTTTTACCAAATTTATAACAAATCACCGTGTGCTAATACTTTTGTTCACCATGACTTGTGAGTAGCGCCATAGGGCCATGTTGAAGACGACCACATTATAAGAAGATACAATTTAACTAAACTAAGAATAGCCCAGTAACTCACCTCACCTACTAAAACCTTTCGGGACGCTGGGGAATCGGCACTGGTCATGATGAAGGGAAAAGTAAAAACAGAGTGCCATGAACTTGTATATGGCCATTCGCCATGTGCTGGTGTGCTTCGTTGGCTCATAAACAGATTTTTAAAAAATGTTGAACAAGCATCCATCCGTCATCATGTTCATGACGATGACTCTGTTTTCTTTTTTCTTTTTTCAGCAGAGATGAATTAGAGATGAATTAAAGAGAAAAAACCAGCAATGACCAATAAACACGCCTGAATGTGTGAGTCCTGGCGGAACTTGACGCTCCCAAAGGCCAATCCATTCATATGCATTGTTTACCTCGCCCGCCCCGTCTCAAACTTGATTTCCACATGACCCAAACTTTCCACATGACCCAAACTTGGCCCTTCGGCCTTCGGTTACCAAAGTAGCCCTGATTTCCGTGTGTTTGTTTATTCATTCGTACTCCCTTGTTTTCTGTGGTCTGTATCAAGCCGATGCCATGTGGTCTGTATCAAGCCGATGCCATGAATCTTGATTGCTTGCTTGCTTGCTGGCCACTCAATGAAATGAAGTCTCTGGTAAGATTCAGAGTGAAGTTTCTGGTAAGATTCAGAGTGGAAGAAGATAGGTAAGATTTTAATGCACAATGCAGACACCGAGAACAAGGCAAGAATAATACAAGGCAAGGAAAGGCAAGGCGACTATTTCAATGTAACGTACAGATACAGATAAAATTTCATTGGAAATTATGAACTATGTACTCGCTGCAAATTTATTGTGCTTCTGTAGGTGTTCCGAATCCAACGTTGATCTAGAATGGCAAATCTCCCGCGCATAGGTTGCAAGGCAAGAGGACGATTCAAGGTCAACCCAGGCAAAATATACATATAAGGTAAAGCATTTTTGCTGAAAGACACATTCTGCCATCGACCAAGACGATTAAACATAAATAAAATGATTGCTTATGCTAAAATATTAAAAAATAAAATTTAATATTATTTTTAAAGTTACATTCTAAAAGTTAATATTATTATTATACTTTTGGATACATAATTAATATGGAACTTTCTTAAGTGAGTCAGTCACTTAATCCAAGCCATACAGCTTTTGGTATTTTAAGCCTAATAAACCTAGAGTGACCATGTCTACCTTGTGAGAGACAAGTCAAAGAGATATATATGAGCCTGACATTATTGAATCAAGAAAATAAGTAATGGTAGAAATACAATTCAGGGTTGAAGACAAAAAGTACTCACATTTAAGTATGTAGGGTAGTAATCAAGACATTCATCTTCTAATTTGAAAGTTATGGGTTCAATTCCTACTTGTCCTTGTTAGTGTAGTCACTACAATGGAGTCCTCTTATTGTAGAATCTCATACATAGTGGTAACCTCAAGTCACAGGTTCAATTTTACTAATTAGCATATAGTTATAAACTTGAAGTGTATATATGTTTCAATTATTTAGGATTTTAAACACCCAAAAAAAGCAAATTCTGACGATGCACATATTAGGGTTCTAAACACCCACAAAAAGAGGCAATATCCTACCATGCTCCAATGTGCATTTAGGAACGAGACTAAGGAAAGTGGAAATTTCGCAAGAATTAAAATCGTTCCATATGGAATTGAACAAAATCAAGTGCAGAGAGAGTGCAGACGCGCTGTCTGTTCGTCAACATTGCTCGTCTTTCAACGTTGAAACAAGGAATGGACACCAGCGATTCCGTCAACGAATTGTGACCCCGGCAAATCCACAGTTGGAGCAAATTTGCGACTTGTGTCATTGAAGGCCTCTGATCTGGATCCGAGGTAACACATTTACAGGCCAAGAACAAAGCAACCTGCGTCGCCATTGTTTGAATCTCAAAATCCCTCTGCATTTCCATTTCTGCGAAGAGGATATGAGGATCCATCAGATCCTTCAGCGCAAGGTAACCTCCGTTGAGATACTTGGATTTTGCAAAGGCCACCAAATTGATTTGCTCAGGACTTCGACTCAAATCTACAGCTTTTAGACCCGACACAATCTCAAACAGCACCACGCCGAAACTGTAAACATCGGATTTACATGTGAACTGAAAGCACTGGAAGTAGTGAGGATCAAGGTACCCCGGAGTCCCCTTTGGAGCCGTGGTCACATGGGTAGGTTCGGTGCCAATGGCTCTGCAAATGCCGAAGTCAGCATTTGGCATCCATGTGACTGTCCAGCAATATGTTGGACGATTTCGCATCCCTGTGCAGCAGAGGCGGATTCATGCAATGCAGAAATGTCAATGCTTCTGCAATTTGAAGAGCGATCCGCATTCTGTCGTGCCACCTCAGCTTCATCTCCGCTCTTGTCGAGCCGTACAAATGCTCTGCCAAGGTGCCGTTGCAAATGTACTCAAACACGAGAAGAAGAACAAATTCATGACAAGACCAGCCTGTGGGTCGCTGCAGCCGTAGAGTTATAGAATCTATATGATTCCCCAATTGTGTCTTGTTTTTCCTTCCTTTTATTGGATAAATATAAAATACTTTATGCGCTGGGTGATTTTTCAACGAGAAAAACAATCCAATAAAGTAAAAGTCACCCTTATACGGCAAGGGATGAATGGAGATTTTCCATAAAACCTATATGGGATTCAAGTCACACTATAAGTCAACCCATTCTATATTTTGTTTTTTTGCTTTTTTCTTGTCTTTTTTTTTTCTTTTTTTTTTTTTCACCGTTTCTTTATCTTTATTTTCTCTTGTTTCTTTATCTTGATCTTCTTCCGTTTCTTTATCTTTCCAGAAATCAAAAGAAAAATTTTTCCATAATTCTTGATCTTCTTCTGTTTCTTCTTGATCTTCTTCTGTTTCTTCTTGATCTTCTTCTGAATGTTGGATTTGACTCAAAATGGTGGTTGTTGATGCGTAAATTTTGGACACGCCGCCAAAACCTGTGAAAATTCGTTTGAGGAGACTATTGCCTAGGGCACCTCCCGTATGGGTATGGAAACCCGGGAATAGTCTCAACTGGAAAGGGCTATGTGACGAACAATAATAATATTTTAAACAGAATATCAGAATAAAAGCTTAGATTTGATTTAATACTTGATTTAATTTAATATTTTGGAAACTTAAAATAGTTTATGCAGTTATAAAATGATAAATAATTCAAAAGTCAAGTTTCATATGTCCCGCTGTTGCTGAAGCAGTAGCGAATGAGGACCGGGATCCAGCGAGGGGCAGAAGTCATCCTGGGCATAGCGGCAGGGCGAGGGTCTGCGTGTTGCAGCTGGGCAGCGTCTATGTGTAGCCATGGGAAGAAGATAGTGAGCTCCGTCATCACGGGAAATGCAAGCGCGTGTGCTGCTGCTGCGGACGTGGGAGAAATCGGCCTGAGGGTAGTAGCCGTTGCAGCCACGACCGTGGCTGCGAAAAGGCAGAGAATGGAACACGCGGGTGTAGGCGCAGGCAGAGGAGAAGGGCCCAATCCACCCTGTGGAGGGCCAGATCGCACACAGACGTCCAAGAAGCATGCGTCACCTTTGCTGTCATTGCAGCGGGCGCAGGATTTGCGCGGAGTCAACGCAGGTGCCGATGGAGAAGAGCTCGAGCGGTGGAGTGCAGGATCTGAGAGGCAGCCGAGGTCAGATCCGAGGCAAAAGATCGGCGGATCTGTCGCTGCTGTTGCGGCTATGGACGCGGCCTCAGAAAACAGAGGGCACACAGATCTCACTAATCGTGGCGCAAATCGCTAGCGGCAGGGCGAGGGTCTGCGAAAAACAGGATACCACGGGTTGCGGCGAAGAACAGAGAGAGGTTGTTGTTTCGTGTGCAGTCAGGGCAGAGAAGAATGCGCAGCGGCGATGGGAAACCAGCGGCGGATGAACAAATGGTGCTGCGGGCGGTGGCGGACAGAACAGATGGTGCTGCAGTAGGGCCGGATCTGCGCAGACAGGACAAATGGAGAGGGCAACGCAGGCGAACAGATGGTGATGAGGGCAGCGGACCAACAGACGGCAGCGCGGGCGGCAGACGAGCAGATGGCTGCACAGGCGGCAGACGAGCAGATGGCTGCACGTACGGCGGTGGACGGAAACTTGCTTCGGTTCCTGCACAGGGTTTGGGCGCTGAAGAAAGAAATCGAACAGATCTACCTGCGGGAGCAGCCTCCAGAGAAGCCCGTTGAAGAAAATCTGCCTTCACTCCCATCATTTATAGCGGCGGAGGCGGAGGAAGGATGTGCAAACCTAACCCTAATTGCTGCCACCCTTGCCATGTAAAAAAAACACATACAAAGCCTTAAGTTTGTATTTTATCTTATTTTTATTTTTTAAAATTAAATTGGTTCAACAAGGCCCCATGCCTAGCATGGGTGAAAGTTGGCCTCAACACTTAGCCCCCAAACTATAGATTGCATGCAAGTGCAAGGACTAGAGAATTTTAAATGAAAATGCAAATGGTGGGTAAAAACAAAAACAGCATGAAACAAGAAATGCAAACTCAAAAATAAATTATGATGTTCAAAACATGATCAAAATAATCAAATGATCAAAAGAGACACCGACATAGGCCATCCAAACAACCATTAAAATCTAATTTACTGATATTTTGACTAAGATCTACAAATATATATGTGTAATTATATATATACGTATATATATATATATAGATATATACTTAAGCTCTCATTCTCAATATTCTCATAGGGTAACAGTAAAAGTATGCAGACTATTTTGAGCAAGTGACTTATACAAAACTTAATGAGGAGGAGGAGCAAAAGCTCATGTTAGATCATAGTAAGCCACAACTTTCAGATTTTTCCTTGGTTTTTTTTTTTTTTTTTGGTTTTTTCACTTTTTGAAAAACTTAAATTTAAAAGGGGAAACAGAGGTTAGGGTGAGGATTGCTGCCGGACCCCATCACACTCAAGAACTTATTACACTGCCAATGAACATGGTCCTCATTTTTTATTTGTTTTATTTTTTTAAGGAAACTTTGCTCATGGTGTCCTTCACTCTTGATGTAGGAATTCCAACACGAGTCTGGCCGATTAGTTGCACTGCCAAAGAGCATGGTCCATTTCGGAAACTTTGCCCATGGTGTAGTTCAACCCTCGTGTATGTGCCTTTGATTGGTGGCATCATAGCAGGTCTCCTGGGTGGCTAAGG